>CP053156.1:6788417-7149015 GCA_014607495.2 Carposina sasakii | reverse complement strand
AAAGAGCGATTCTAAAAAATTACGTCTGAAAAGGGGATTGTGTAATTAGATCTTTGTGCATCCGAGGTGAAGAATAAGGTTCGTTCAGGTTTGTTAAATGCATTGTAGAATTGATACTGGTTTTTTTTTCAATGCTATGTAAGTAATACTATGACTGTAAAATATGGTATAACAAGTTATTATTACCTATATTTATGAGATCACAGATATGTTACGCCAAAAAAACATCATAACACATACATGTGGTTTAATTTAGAATCCGGTCCGCCGTAAGTTTTTTTTAAATATTAATTGCATAAACGGCCTTTAAAGTATCTAATGAGCAATGAACCACCACAATATTTTTCCCTTAACCCGACATGTTACCACACATTATAATTATACAATAAAAACCTTGCTTTATAATTGCCATAACAACTTTCATTGCCTCAACGAGCGCACTATCACCGGCTGGGGCGCGGTTTAAAAGGGTTCAATTCATACTGATGAGGTGACTCAGAGTGTTCCCACGTCGCAATTGGAGGAATTGACCGGTATGCGTGCTGTCCACGCTGACCCGCCGAACTGTTAATTGCTGGGTACCTAGGGATAGGGGATACGGTGGAGTCGACATTTGTTTCAGCAGCTATGCTTGAGATGGGTGATTTCGATATCTTTTTGCGCGTTATAGTAATTGCGCTATACGAAAGGTAGTTTAGGTGCAAGCTGCTCAATAATAAATATTCCTTACTTAGCTGATCAATATTCTATTACGTAACTAATAGGTTTGATGAATAAAATTATATTACATTATATGGCACGGAATGCAGAGGTCGTGGGTTCGATTCCCACCTGGGTGAGGAATTTTTTCCATTTCTTTATTAATAATTTTATATATTCAATTTGACTGACAAGGTATGGCAAATATTTGTCTATACAAATTAATGCCAATTCTTACATACACACAATCAATGTTCTATTGTCAGTTTTAGGATAATAGAAAATGTTTGTGACTTTCCACAAAATCATACATAAGATTTAATATTACATCATTATTTATAAACGCGATATGTTCCTGAAAGACACCTATTCAATACTATGCTGTGAGCTAAGCGGTGTGCGTGCCAGATACGTCCATGTTCCATACAGCGCAATAAACAGAGGGTTGAGTCACGGCGCGATGATAGGTAGCTAGTAGATGACATAGCCTAGAGAAAACAGCAAGAAAAAGTTGTTTAGCTGAAGGAACAGGGAACTATTTAAAACTAACCTTAGACAAACTGTTCATGCAGAAACGGGTAATGAAGGTCTAATCAAATTAACTGCCTGGAACTTGTCTGGTTTTTAATAGGCTTATGTACGACACCAGAAACCTGTACAACCCATTTTCAATTTTAATAACAGTTACGGGAACGATCCAATTGAACTTCAAGTGTCTGCTGTGCTCTTAAAGATCTATTGTAAAATGACTATATATAATTTTCCGTTAGATTCTTTACCCATCGTTATGTTTATACCAGAAGCGGCACTTGCTACTTGGGAGTTAAGACACTGTTAATTTTACTACGGTATATGTCGATTTTTTCTGTCCAGCTGTATGGCGACTGTGGTTAAGACTGAAGATAATAGAAGTGAGAATGTTATTAAGAAAATAACATAGTTAATTGTGTTGTAACATTTCTGTAACGTTGGTCAGAATAGTGCTGCTTACCTTTAAGATATAAAATATAATCAAGAAACATTTTATTTTCCCTGGGGTTTATTTTATGTTGCATATTCCTATTCGTATTTTTCTATTTTCATTATAATTTTAGTAATCACCAAGCACAGGTCACGTGTAGGTCGTTGTTGGTGGAGACTTATGACATGAAATACGTTAAAAAAATATTTAAATGATACTTTAGCAAGAATATTTAAGTCGTTTCTGTACTTGTTAAATGAAAGTTAACAAATTCCAGAAAATATACTGTGAAATCCTTATGCCAACCTAATACACCTTATAATTTCGACACAGCTAACACTTACATTACAAATGGAAGGCGGCCATTTTGATTAATATTTTGTAACCGTTTCAATTTAAAGCGTATCTAACTGGTTTGAAGTGGAACGTAATGTAATTGACGAGATGCTGCAGGATCTATGAGTACGCAGACGGATAACACATTCATTGAATGTTGTTGCTCTCCTTGGAACTTGTTTATAAAAAAGTTGCTCGTTTGTCTGTTCCGTCACTAGATTATATTATATACTTTAGATTTCCCGTTATTTTCTGTCTTGTGGTTCTCCTGGGAAATAGTTTCTTCAGATGCCTAAATCACACAAAGAGCACATCATCCAACTTTTATGTAGGTTTCCAAGATCAGTGGTTTACACTGTGCATTCATCCTTCCTATCCTATGATCACGTGTACCTACTCATATAGTTTTCAGAGCCTTACGATAGTATCTTTTGAATTGTTAAATGTAATACACGCTGTTTTTTCCTAGACAGATAATACTCAAATGCGGACATACAGGGTGATTTTTGGTCGTCAACGTTCCCAAAAACTACGGAATCTCCTCATCATCACGATCATTTTTCTCCATGGAAGCATACATGGGAAGCGTCTGGTTCCCAAGATATTAGGGTCCAAAGTTGAGTAAATAGACTGCGTTTTTCTGCATAAATGCACATAGTCGCGCCTAGCAAGATTTTTTTACGAGATATAATCAATATCTGTCTATGAGAAAACTAGCAAAAACTTGGCATAAACTTACTTTATTTGATGTACAGAGTACGTTCCCTTCGTTAAGGGTGGCAACGAAAAAACATCCTGTATAATCATTCACTAGTTTGTCTGTTAAATGTCACGTATAAGGGATGAGTCTACCACCTTAGACTCTAATAGTAATGACGTGTCACTAGTAACTTATAATAAGTATAAAGTATTAAAATACCATGAAAAGCTATATCTTGCCACCTACCACATTTCTGCTAACAACATTATAACATCAACAAGAACCTATACCTACATACACTAGGTAAGTACAGATCGGCCGCCACACAAAAACGCACATGTTTTACCTACAGTACCTACCGTGGAGTGTAATGAAATACATTAGCGGGTAACGAACGTGTGATGTGATTCACAGACGCATATGCGACCTCGATACTGCCGTGATACTGGCAAACACTATGCTGGTACAGAAGGGAATGAAGGAACTTTCAAATTATGGAAGGTCTACGCTATATAGTTTTATGTTAAATACATTTTACAGTACTCAATACTCAATAATTTATTGCATTCATATGTAGTTAAGGATCTTAATTGTTGTAGCTTTTAAATTAAACAACGTTAAATTAGGTTGTAACAAAGAATACTTTATTTTTGTAATCTTAACTAAAGGATATGACAGACCCGTGGAAGGAGAATGTATCACCATGTCGCCTGCCGGACCGCAGTGTTGCCAGCTATGTTTTTCTATTCTCCTAAAGTTTACTACATTAATTAATAATTTACAGATAACATATGACCCTGTTGGACACAGCAACATGTTTTTAGTGTGGTAGGCAGACTGGAGCATTACATAGTTAATTTCGGGTTCGTTTAAGGTTCAATTGTACCATTCGTCATGTTAATTATAAATTTTTATTTATTTATTACATATTATCGTGTACTTCTTGTAGTAGGTAGTATATTTATAATATTTTATTCATTTTAATTTTAAGTCACGACTGGATTAATATTTTTATGTAGGTAAGTACGGAAAGGAAAGATAGCAAATCAAAATGTCAATGTAAAGTAATTAAATCAAATTAAAATGTCAAATTCTATTATTGTACTTGTTTAAATGTTCATAATTTATAAGTTAAGTATATTGTTTTATTATTTATTAGTAAGTTAGAATTAATTAGTTTATTATTTTATTTTATTATTTGTCCATGAAGTGCGTCAAATTTTATCCCGAAAAAAATTCACTTAAATCGTAATAACTTTTGCTTATCAGTATCTGTTTCAATCCCGTGCTAAAATGTTTGTCTTTTTTCAGTTCTTTTAATGTTTCAGGGATGTGGTTGTAGATTTTTATTGCCATTACATTTGGGCTATTGCTGTGCAATTTTAAGTGAGATTTTGGCAAGATTAGTTTATTTTTAAACCTAGTAGGGTATCGCCGTAGTTGGTCCCTTTGTTTGTGGAAGAAATTTGGATATTTTCTCACAAATTTGCACGTCTCCAATATGTATATTGATGCAAGAGTAACAATTTTGTATTTAAAAAAAAGTGTATTTAACATAAAACTATATGTTGTTTATGTTAAAAAATTAGCAGAAACCATCTTTAAAAATTCGGATTAGAAGATGACATTTTTTCCTATAGTAGACGTCTACGACCATATCCCAGACGCTGCTGCTTAGCTGAGTGTTGACTTTTAACCTATTTGCCTATTCGATAGACCGTCTTATGATTAAATAAATTACCATCGAAGATAGCCTATCCCAGTGAATACATAAATTCACTTCTGCATTCACCTAATCTTTGTCTCGCATACCGGCGTGAGAACATCTCCCATGTGTAGAGTACACACTTATTCTTTTATTGGTGTGGAACATACGTACAGACATACGGTTAATTAACGCATCGGCTTTAGGTAGTTGTCCAGTCGTTATTTATCTTGTGGAGTCTTCTAATATTGAAATGCATACATACCTACATACACAACGGCTACGGTCCCGAAAATTTGGTAGTCAGAACTATTAGGATCGCGAAAGACCTACAGCCTGGTTTAAAAACAACAGTAATAAAATTATGGGCTGACTTTTTCAATGGTCAGATAGCCTGTCTCTATTTTGATCAAGTTTTGGAGTAAGACAGCATCAAATTTCTCTTCCAGATATGCTATGTGACCATTGCGAAAGTCGGCCCTAAAAAGTTATTTACTAAAAAATTCCTTTGTTCTTCTGTCATATACCTACATACGTAGATTAGAACAAATAATTATAAAACAAATATCATTTTATATTTGAACGGCTTATATAATGAAACCTTTTACAAATGTAAATCTAGAAGAACAACAGTAAGTCGGAAAAGTTTACAGTGAACTCTAAAAACAAAATAAATATTTCCACCTACAAGTATGTCACCAACAAATCCATCAGTTACTCAACATAGTACCGACATAGTTCTAAATATGTCATAAAGTCTAAATGACCAATGACATCAGGAACTGAACAATGGTTCAGTTCAGTTGATATGGCCACCGTCGGCGCCTCGACAGACGGTGACATCATCACGAAATGTAAGGTACGTAAACTGAATGACCCAAGATGATCAGATTTGGACTGGCATAGAGCCATGATCAGGCAATGAAACTGTCCTACATCATGGCTCATAATAATAAAGGCTATTATCTAATTTATATTGATAATTGATTTATACAGTTGGTAGTAAATCCTGCCTGATGCACTACAGGTTCTATGTTTGGATTATGGTAAAGTGAAAAATTGGTATGATGATAGTGAAGAAAGTTTGTTTACGAGTAATAATTGCATCTATACATACATATATATCGTTGCATATACCTGCAATACCTGGCCTTAGAGACCTTAATGTTTGTCTTGTAAAAAAGAAAGTTTGAATTCGATCTATATAAAAATGATTTTGTAGATTAACTTTCACAGTAATCCCATTAACATTTCTAAAGACTATCCATTGCTTCCATAGATTACTATATCGCCTACAGAGGGCGTTGCTATGTCGACTTCAAAATTATGACCTAAGCTCTCTATAATTATAATGGTCTTCATTCCTGCGCCTCTCTTGTACCAAGAGGTACGGTCATTTCGTATAATGTCGGTCGGCGTCATGTAATGTACATCTATCTTGGGTAATATAGTGTACGTCAATATATTAAAGTTTTTCCTCATATAATTCCTAGAATTAAAGATATTTATAGTGGTCAGTTAGATTTGTATGGCAAGGCAGGTGTAGTATTAATAATTATGCGTAATTAATTTTATTTTTGTCTAGCTAAGTTAGTAGTTCATACATTTGTAGGTATTTCTATTTGAGTCTAATGTTGCTCTTGAAGTTTAAGATTTGTATGTAATCATTCTTGTTTCAATCGCTTATTTTTATCTTTGGGAGGAAAGTTTTACCAATAGAAGAAAATGGATAGAACTGAGAAGGGACAAAATCAAGTCTCCTTGGAAATTTTAGGTTTGTTTCGCAAATATCTTACAGAAACACATCGGAATAAGACTTAAACAATGATTCAATTTTACGAGAGATATTCAAGTTCGCTAAGATATCGAAAAATTCTCTCCAATAAGGAAGCCTTCATTATTCCAAATGACGTGATTAAGTGTAACCCCGTCATTGGTAAAAATATTCCGATAGCATTGTGAACTTCGTTGTCGCTTTTAAACTTGTTAGATTCTCTGACCCCCATTAACTTCTACAGGCGTAGGTAGAGGTACCTACTTATGGACCGTTAGCAGGAGAATCACCAGTCGTTTTGAATGATTTATGCCTTATATAAATCTTACTTGAGACAACTTGAGACGGATATTGTTCTTACCTTCTATTTGTGATAGTGGCATATCATTATTCCTTTACTTACTCCGATTCTTCTAAACCATCGAAAAGTAATTATGCTACTTGGCCCCCTGATTACGTAAAAGCAATAGCAAAGCCGAAGCAAGCGATAGCGAAAATTGTACAATATTCGCCTTGAAATGTCAAAGTTCCTTTGAAATTTATTTTACGTAATATGAATTTGACAAGCAATCAGCGATTTTTGTACAATTTTCGCTATCGCTTTGCTTTTGCTAGTTAGGTAATAAGGGGGCCGGTGAGGGTTCTCTCACGGGAAAAAATTGAATAACCAGTTGTACTGTCAAAGTTCCCTTTTTCAACATTTTAATGTTTTTTTTTCCAAATATAGGGCTAACTAATATTGTACATGTACGAGCACAAATATAAATAGATATAGGAACATAGGCGATGGGCTGACCATCTGTCACTACTAACCGAACTTGTACATCTCAACTATACCCTCAAAATTGGTCAGAAGTGGCACCGTGTGGTTCTGTCGGCCCTTGGTGCTCTGCCTACCCCGTAAGGGATAACGGCGTGATTATATGCATGCATGCATGCATATGCATAGAACATAGGTTACAAAAAGGTATTATCAATTAACTGTACTAGCTAGAAACGAAAGTATTGTAAGGATCTCCTTTATGATCCTGCAGTTCTAGCTACCACATTTTGGGAATACACCCGTGTGTATATGTATACAATGTTACTATATATACATAAACATTTAATCACGCCTTTATCCCTTACGGGGTGGGCAAAGCACCAAGGACCGATAGAACCACGTAGTGCCACTTCTGACCAATTTTGAGGGTATAGTTGAGATGTACAAGTTCCGTTAGTAGTGACAGGTGGTCAGCCCATCGCCTGCAAAATACCAAGACCCTCTTGTCCCTCTACTGACTTGTACAGTATGTCCGGGAAGAGAAGCAGCTGTAGTATGATACGTATTACTATATATACCTACCATTAAAGTACATTCATACTTCGACTCTACGAGTGTGTATTTTACTAAGTAATTCCATTTGCCCATCAAGTCCGAACAAGCAAGTAATCAATGTTAGCAATCCGCAGCCACAGGTCGAGTCGCCGTAAAGCGAGCGAGTTCCGCAGAATTTAATTAATCTGGGATAGTTGTTCACGGCCCGCCGGTCACAGCCGATGTGGCTACCTTGCGCCGATACTTTAAGATTAGGGTAGGTGATGCTGTAAGGAGTGTGCATTTTGAATTTAATCAAAATAATAGAAGTAATGTGGCGTTGTATGTGCGAAAATTGGACAATAATGTACCTACAATAATGCCTTCGCCAGTAACATAAATGATATATCAAATTATGTTTTAGCTTTCAAAATATAGTTAATCTATACAGGGTGTTTGTGACAGCCAGGCAAATATTGATATGGTGACTTCAGACCATGATTCTGAGATAAAAACTAGTGAAAATTTTCGCAGGAAAATTCTAAAAATCTACTTTTTTTTCATTTTTTCAGGAAAAAAATAATGTGGTTCATTTAAGTATGCCTTAAATAATGACATAAATATAAAATTTTAATATTTGGATGATTTAAAAAAGTTGCTTTCAAAAAAGTTCAATTAACTGATCAACCCCAAAGGAGAGTCAAGAGTGATCCAAAAACCGCAATGGATCACAAAATAACCGATAAGCCTATTTAACTAGACACAGGATAAGCGGAAAGAAAACATTGCGTATAATCAAATAAAAAAAAATCCTGCGAGTAACTGTCGTATAACTCAAAACAATAGTACCTACTTGTTCAGTATCTCAGTATTTGCCTGGCTGTCACACACACCCTGTATATTGTCATGTAAAATGCTTTGCCCTGAATCAGTGACTGACGGATCAACGCAAGGCCTAAACTGCTGATCTTAGAGACCTAAAACTGGTAATGTATGTATGCATAGGCAGAGGCACTGAAATTTTATAATGTTCGGTTTATAACGCATTCTCGAGAAAAGTCGCTATAAAATTAAAATTATCTTATTGTACTTCTCATAATGTAAATAGACTCTATACTATAACTTGATTTATATAACAAAACATACCTACATTAGTGGCACAGGATCCCGAAGTGGTCCACAATTAGCACACCGACCTTCCTGGCCTTGCCGAGCCCAGTAATTGATTACTAAGAAAGTCTGAAACTTTGATTGGTTGCGTCCGCCCGCTCCCGACAGATTCCGGTCCAAGGAGTGTGGATCTGGAGTGCCTACCCAGATTGCTATTTTAAATTATTATTTCATTTACAGATTACTTATTTGTATATTAAATTTCTTACTTCTTCCTGATGATCTCTACATTCTGTCATTTCTAATAGTTTAAATACATGGTCGCTTGGTAGATTTCCCGAGATTTTCTATGCTTTAATGCAATTTTGGTTGCCTCTGTCCGGTAATCCTGGTTTACAGGAGTTGTAGAAACGGGAAGGAGTGGTGGGACAAACCCAGTATATTAAGATTGTATTTATATTAACTTCTTCTTCTTGTAGTGGCACTCCATTACTGGAGGTCTGCCGTCAGCTTACTAAATGCAGACTTGTCCCTGGAAATTCGGAACAGCTCCTCCACATTAGCTATTCTCGTCCACTCACGAATGTTTCGCAGCCAAGATTTCTTTCGTCTTCCGACGAGTCTTTTCTCCTGTCTTTGCCCATCATGATAAGTTAAAGCAGTTGTTATCTATCATGCCGTAAAATATGACCTAGATAACTAACTTTTTTCTTTTTCACGGTTCGGTCTCGGTATTTGTAGACGTGCCGGAGTACTATCTCATTGGAAACCTTCTGCACCCAACTGATTCGAAGCATATGGCAATAGCACCACATTTCAAACGCTTCTTGAGCGTTATATTAACTAACTCATGTTAAAATTAGTAAGAAAATATAAATAATACCTATATAGATAAAGTCAGCAATATATAGATAGGTATAGGCATAAAGTAAAATAGCATATTTTAGATACCTACCGTAGTATACACATAGCACGAGCTACGGTATCACTCATTTTGATTCAGATTGCAACGATATCGTTGTTAAATATAGAACAGTTATTTAGACCTCAGTTATCTTTAACTAAGTGAATACTGGATGAGCATAAATGTTCCAAGTTGGTCCGGAAAGACAATGCGCGAGTATGTAGAAATAGAGGGACCTGTTAGATACTTCTTGAGGTTATGCTACACACTGCTAGGCGGGATGGATGGTGCTCTTTTTATTAGTAATGTTAGTTGTCGTGGTTGCTTAAGCTTATTTTCTTGGTGGAAGGAAAACGGAGTAGATATTCGTTATAAACCATAATAAAAAATATTTCTTAACTACAAGCGATGACAGCAGCGGCCGAGCTTTTATATTCAACGTATTACATTCTGTCGTTACTCTTACTTTTATTGCATTACGACATCGACAGCATGTCATAATATGATTAGCTAGGTACTTTACGTTAAAGTGATCGACTCAACTCACACTCAGCATACAGGCCACATAATATGGTCAGTGTTAGGTACTTGTATTCTTTATTGTACGTACACACAAACATTAGACAATTAGTGACTTAGCATAGTTACACAGAGAGTGTACAAAGGCAAGCTTATCTCTTTAAGAGATTTCTTCCAGCAAACCCAAGCAAACAATTTCTACTCTACATATATTGATTTCTTTGTTTCCCAACTCGCTTCATCACCTGCCTATATACCATATCTGTCGATGATATCTATATATCGCCTACGGCTGCAACCTATCAAAGAGATTCAATCAAATCCAGGATATTCATATCAAATCGTGGAGACCATATACCTATTCGTATCTTAGACCTTCGAGTTTGTTCAAGAAGTTTCCACACTCAGTGTGTGACCAAAGTCCAGATCCGAACAACTTGGCAGTTCATGCCGTTCACCAAGACATCCGCAATGTGTCTTAAATCTGGGCACTGTGAAATCTAAATCGCCTGTAGTTCAGGACAAGACAGTTTTCGCTTGTTGAGAAGTGAAACTTAAACGTTTCGTCTATTTGTGCGCAGCTCTAATCCTATCGGTATTGCAAATACGTAGGAGTAGTTCCTGCCAGGCTAGGGCTGCCACATGTTATATTATTGTCAAGAAAACAAGGAAATTTTATTGATGTAGTATAAGACATCCGTCTCATATGGAAAGTGAGAACGAAAATTCTTTAAAAATTTACGTAATACGAATTTTTCTCTCTCGCACGTTGAATCCATTGAATTTTCACAGATTTTTCTTTTCTGTTTGTTTTTATTTACATCACATAACTTGTAATGCTAATGCCATAAATGCTTACACGTTAGTTTTTACCAGCCCTACTTACTACTCGTAGTTTGTTACGGTTTGGGTAAGGATTATAAGATTTTAAAGCTGGATTACTATATAATGATACATAAAAGTTTTACCTTTAAATAAATAAGCTGCGCCTTGAAATGTACATGAATGATTTTGATACTAAATTGACTTGTCTGTTTTCATCTTTGTTGTTTTTCATCCGGTCAAATATATGTCCAGTAGGGGAGAATACTAATAAATCCAAAGAAGTGTATACATTGCGAAGGAAGTGAGGCAAGTACGTTTTGACGTATAGCAACGTAATAGTCACATTATAGAATCTCATAGATTTTGCTGGTGTTCCATCACCCTACAGAACCTTAAAAGGCTTATGAGGATAATGGTGAATGAATATGTTTGTACAAAGTAAAATTATTCGTCGATCGAATCGATAAAGGTTCGTCATCAAAACATTTCCTCCAACGGGAACTTGAATTTAGCGCGTTCGTTACTGTAACGATCTCCTTCGTGATTCTGCAACTCTGGCTACACTATTTTTGGAACACAGTTCTGTGAATATGTACATACGTTAAAATGTATTAGGTATACCATGGGGCCAATTCTCGAAAATTCTCGAGTTAGAACGAAGCCGAAACGGAACCGTTGTAGATGCTCAGAACAAAGCAATAATTACTTTACGGTGACGTTATTAGACACATTTCAGCACGAGACAGATATTTGTTTTTATTCTGTCATACTGGCGTCCGATGCGTGCTAAAAACCTTATTACTCAAGCGGTAAGTATATATTGCTTCTGACCGCGTTTCGTTAACGGTTCGTTAGAGGTTGCGTTTCGGCTCAAAAAAATTCTAGAATTGCCCCCGTGTCATTACAGTTACATTTCTTTTGCACGTCTCTGTATATTCTTCAATCATTATTATATTTTTATCCTAAGAATAAAAATACTCTTCAACTTCGCACGACGTTTTGGACAATAAGTTCCTAACCCCGAGGCTCTTTGGTCCACCTTTTGGACACTGTCAAAGCGGCGGATGTGGACAGGAGCTTACTTCCGGCTGGACGTGCGGATGCAGCCTAAGATCAAACGTGTATTATGTGAGGTAAAGGTTACCTGAGGGGGTTTTAGATATTTTAAACCTGTTTCAGAATTCATTTCATTTCATTTCATCTGTTTCATTAATCTACACTAATATTATAAAGAGGAAAACTTTGTTTGTTTGGTTGTAATGAATAGGCTCCGAAACTACTGGACCGATTTCAAAAATTCTTTCACCGTTAGAATCCTTATTGGACCTGGATGAATATAGCTATAAGAATTTCCCGATATTCCCACGGAAGGCGACCAACGGGAATTTAATATTTTTTACGAAAACCGCTACACATATGAAGCTGAAATCGGGCATATATGTTCATTGGGGACAACGAGGAAGGACTAAAAACGGATTTCCCGAAATTCCCACGGGAAGGGGACCAACGGGAGTTGCAAATTTTTACGAAAACCGCTGTACCTACATATGTAGTTGTAGCTATGTACTGATATGTACAGAAGCGCTATCATGTGGTTCTATCGGCCCTTGGTGCTCTGCCTACACCGTAATCTACACTAATATTATAAAGAGGAAAACTTTGTTTGTTTGGTTGTAATGAATAGGCTCCGAAACTACTGGACCGATTTCAAAAATTCTTTCACCGTTAGAATCCTTATTGGACCTGGATGAATATAGGCTATAAGAATTTCCCGATATTCCCACGGGAAGGCGACCAACGGGAATTTAATATTTTTTACGAAAACCGCTACACATATGAAGCTGAAATCGGGCATATATGTTCATTGGGGACAACGAGGAAGGACTAAAAACGGATTTCCCGAAATTCCCACGGGACGGGGACCAACGGGAGTTGCAAATTTTTACGAAAACCGCTGTACCTACATATGTAGTTGTAGCTATGTACTGATATGTACAGAAGCGCTATCATGTGGTTCTATCGGCCCTTGGTGCTCTGCCTACACCGTAAGGGATAAAGGCGTGATTATATGTATGTATGTATGTACCGAAGCGAAGCGAGGGCGGGCCACTAGTGTTTCTATAAACCTAGTGAGTTGGATCCAGATTAAACGCCGTTTACTTAGTCTAAATTTGCTCATTGTTAACATAATATTGTTTTATGAAACGGGCCTTACTAATAAAGCTCTAAACAAGGTATAAGCTATTTTCAGTTTAATTTCACAGATAATCTATATATATATATTTTGTTGTCAAAAATCAAGTTTAACGGGGTCGTATCTTTATTATTTATATAGCGCAGTTTATTAGGAGCAGGGATTTTTTTAAGAACTTGCGGGCGGATACTAGCAGGCAGTGGTAGTTAAGCAAAAATATTGCATTGTATAGATATGTATAAAATCTGTGACTAGGCTCGGGATTGGCGGGCTTCAGGGGGAAGTTAAATTAAACTTTGCTGTTCTATTACTCTATGTCTTTCTTTCCTTCCACCACATTATCTAAGAGCAGCCATCACAGTTTGTAGTTATGTACCCTCAGAAACGCACATAACACAACCGCGGAGAGTTAGGTAACATTTCCTGTCCCGAACTATCTAGTCTTTCATGCCTTAAGGACATGAACTCAAATAGGCACTTTACGATCTTCGCTGTCCAAAACTATACGACTCGTCTTAGTGAGATTTCCTGCTAAACTACAGGGGTCATATGTGCCCCGGGCATTTAGGCCCCAAGCGGGGAAAATGCACTTTACTGAGATGGAATAAGGCGTTTAGCTTTGGTGGTAATTAGTATGGGAGGACAAAGGATCGGCAAAGAGGCGGAAGCTGACCGCGTCCGGCCGTGTCGGGTCCGTGCCGGGGCCGTGTCGGACGTGTTGCAGACGTCTTAGGACGGAAAGGGCGTGCGTTTGAGGCTACTTTGAATTTGTTTGTCTTGTGTTTATGCTATTATGGGATGGCAATAAGAGATGATTTATTTATGGGTGATATACATTTTTAATGTAATTATTTAACCTATAATGTTAGGTTAATAGCAAGTTAGGTAGTCGGCCATTTTAAACACATGCTCCAGGTGTACCTACATAGATTTCAAAAACTTATTTATTATTCCATCTAAAACGTTACAGCATTTTTACGACCAAATGCTTCATTTCAGACTCCATCTTCAGGTAAACGCCATATTTTTATATAGATAAAAACTTTAAATCTTATAACAGACGCATAAGGTTTAGTTTAAAGTAAAGTAAAGGTCTTGTCGGGGGTAGGTTCGGGGGTTTGAGTAAACAAAGTCAAGGTGACGGCAAAAAGGTTGGATTTTAACGTAAATATTTATGAAGCACTCCGTTGTAATGTTACAGATGTATTGATAATTTTTTTATAAGTAGGTATAGATGATAGATCTATATGGGAGGCAAGCTATGGAAAAGAAAGTTTAGTTTTTAATTAATACCCAGCGGCAAAGTAGAACTGGAAACAAGAGTTCATTATCCACTAATTATTGGAAAGAAAAAGCACATGGTGTTTGTGGTTTGGTGTGGTGGTGTATGGTTTCATGGATCAAAACCTCTATCTCCACAGTGTCACTCTAAGGACTAAGCTCACCAAGAATAAATGCGATAGAACGTTCATAACTCTATTTTTCTCACAGTCGAGTAAAAAACGAATTTTATTTAAATTAGTTTCAACACCTCACTGTGGCTGTTCATTCGCCAACAAATTTGTTCCGTACAACAAACTTCCCATCACATTCTTTGGGAATGTGGACTTTGGTCTAATGCTCGTAATCAAATGTTAAATTCTATTGAATCTGTCTCCAGACCAATTTATCATTTTTTTTACTTCATATAATTCACACATTTCACAACACATTGACCTAATCCCACACTAAGATCCATAAGGTCTTGTGTCGTGGGTACTAAGCAACGGTATATAAATACATAGATAAGTATAGAAACATCCATGACTCGGAAACAAACATAAATATTTATCATATCAATGTTTGCACCTACCATAACATAAAGTAGGTAAAATTATTAATAAAGAAATGGAAAAAATTCTTCACCCGAGTGGGAATCGAACCCACGATCACTGCAAAACGTGCCAGCCGCTCTAACCACTGAGCTACCGGGTCAATTACTCGGATGACGAATTTTACCATCTCTTTTCTAAATAAAGTAGGTAACATAAAGTAGCCGTATGTTCCATTATAATGTAATATTAAGTATCATCATCATCATTTCATCATTTACAGCCCTGAGAAGTCCACTGTTGGACATATGCCTCCCCCAACAACTTCCACTCCGACCGGTCGGAAGCCGCCTGCATCCAACCGACGCCCGCGACCTTGGCCAGGTCGTCCGCCCACCTCGCGGGTGGCCTTCCCACGCTGCGCTTGCCGATACGTGGTATCCACTCTAGAACTTTCCAACTCCATCGGCCATCAGTTCTTCGAGCTATGTGCCCTGCCCATTGCCACTTCAGCTTGCTTGACCGTATTAAGTATACCTATCTTTATACTTCACATTCTGTTTTTCTATTAGTTTTAATGCTTTATAGTCTCTAGCTAGGTCCCCCCGGGATTTTCTATGCTTTGTTATGCTTTTTTCTGGTCGTCTCTGTTGATCCTAGCTCACATGATTTGCAGAGGCGGGAATGAGTGGTGGGCCAATCCCGGTAACGAATTTTATTTACTTGCTGTATGTAGTAAAAGGATTGTCATTGAAAACGTTTAAATGTTTATTTTCCTTACGTTTAGTCACTGTCATAATTAATCTCTAGTCATAAAATTATTAATAAAGAAATGGAAAAACTTCCTCACCCGGGTGGGAATCGAACCCACGACCTCTGCTCTATTATAGTCTCTATATAATATAATCTCTAGTCACTATCAGCTTAGTTTGGCTTAAAATATTATTCAATTTAAAGTTTTAAACATGAAACAGTGCAATAAACATAGTTATTATCGACCTAGCATGACAGTCTGTACCATTTTCAGGCCAGAATAAATAGCAAGACCAATTTCACAAATATTAACAAAAATAACCCTTTTTAACAAAAAAAAAACAGAATACCCCGAAGACACATCGATGGCAACAGGTGCGTGCAGACAGGCGGAACCGCGTGTTTACACTAGTTTACGATGTAAACAGAGCACACCTTCAGCTGAGCGGATGCCGCCTTTATAGACTCCACTTTATAGTTACGGCTCGTGAAGAGTTCTTAGATGTTCTTTGTTGAACATTTCGATTTGGCGGTAAATATTATTTTTTAATTATGTTGCCTAGAAACTATGTACGAGCTATATAAGAAGTTACCAGTGACTGGCATATAGACGCACTTACAAACGTAACCCCTAATGGTAGAAACTGTGGCTTTCTTTTGTAACGTAGGTAGGTATATGTCCACTAAGGAAAAAAAAACCAAATTACCACGGAAACGGGAATCCTAAAGATAAAACGCGGAAGAAGTCGTAAGCGGCCGCTAGTTTTTAAATAAGGGACATTTCTTTCTTTAAAAGGTATAAATATTTTGAAATGATATCACAAACGACTCCAAAATTTTGTGAAAATACATCTAAATAAGCTAAAAAGGTGCATAATACATACGTCAGAGTCTGAGGCATGTCGGTCAGACTCGTGCATTATTCATGCACACAGTGTTGCCAATTTGACAGGTTTTCTAGATTTCACGGTGATTTTATTGGGGAATGTTTGTAGAAAAAACATATAATATATAACAACAAAATTACCAGAATCTTATTTAATAACTCAAGGTTTTTATGAAATAATATGTTATGAACATACGATGGAAGATAGGAAATCGGTTATCTGAAAATAACATTTATCTATCTTTTAGGTATCGTGTAAATCAGTATATTGCTGCTTAATAGGTATTTAACTTATACATTTTTGTGAGAATAGCGATTTTTTTAAATTAAAACCTTGTGGAGTTTAAAAAATACTGTTGGTAACACTGCACTTTGCAAAGTAAGCTGACCGTAGGTTAACGTGTGTTGTGAATGTTCCCTTTCGGTTTTCTTAACTTAATAATAACTTAATAATAACTTTGACTGTCCATGAAAAGTAATACCTAATTTACAAAGGGTTTCTATAGAATATTTTTTAAAGAATTATCTTATCTTATCTTATCTTATCTAATCTTGCAGCATAATATTGCAGCATGAATAGGTTTATGTGCACGTAGGATTTTAAATTAGTTTCATGTACAGATGTCTAAAATTAAATATGTGTATAAATTAACCTGCGTTTATGCATGGAATAGTTTCGGGATATGAGACTGAAGGAATACAGAGTGCAGTGATGTTTGCGCACACACTTTTGCACTATACGAGTATCTAATACATCCTGTGCAGTTGGATATTCTTCATTGAGATTAGTTGCCATGACTGAAATACTATCGGAAAGATTATTAGAACTATGTATTTTGAATATAAGGGTCCCTGTCGATTTTAAACATTATGATGATGAAAAAACCACATACTATTATTATGAAACCGTGCCCCGTCACTCCTATACATTCCGTCCGGTTATTTACATAGCATATTGCCGGCGCCCGGTCCGGCCGATATAGAGATAAATCATCTATCCGTCCGGCTGGACTAGTGTGGAAAATATATAACATTTTATATACATACATACATAAACGGCTGTACTCCCTGTAATATTAATTTTGCAGGTAAACCATATAAATTGATGATTTTTAATTACTGTGGAAGTTTACTTTGAGCTTCGAATATTGAGTGACTAAAAAGCAAAAGGGAATTTGTAAAAAACAGTAGAATGTGATCAATACTTCTTACTAAATACTAATAAGTAGTTATATGTGGTAATAAAATTATTCTCGTCTTCGTCTTCAGCCTATCGCAGTCCACTGCTGGACGTAGGTCTCCCCTAGGGCACGCCACAAGGCTACTGCCATAGGAAGGTTTTTGCCCATAGTCATTTACAATATTAAAGAGGTAAGTATTTTCTTAGCTTAAGTAGGTGAGTATATGAAAACGGAAAAGTAACGGAGTGCATCTGTGTTTGCGCGCACACTTGTGCGCTATAATATCTCCTGCACACCTGGCAAAATCTCCATAGAGATTGGTCGCCTTGGCCGAAATACGGTCGGAGATCATCATATGAAAAAACCCATTTCATCCTTATCTAGCCTACCTATCTATATTTTCATATCGGCTCCGAAACCACTATATGGATAGGTGTATTATTGATGATACATGTTGTTTGTTCCTTCGCAGATGAGCTGCGATTATTCACCTATCCTGATTCATACGTCTATTCCAAGTTGTTACAAGTTTTCCTTATCGTGGGATTGGTCGCTTACTGGTCAGGCCTAATCACGAAATATGTTGCAATATCGTGTATACAAAATTAACTATACGAATTGTATCTTAGTTAACTGCGTTGCTATTACTGAACTTTCGATTTCATATCAGATAGCAAATTACCGCTCTTTTGCGTCGCACAGTCGGGTAGAAAAGCTTGTAGTACGCGATTTTTTGTGTATTTTATTAATGTAAAGTTTTTATTAAATTTGCAGTGATTATTGTTTTGTCTATATATCTATATCTATAGGTATACTATATTATAAAGAGGTAAACTTTGATTGTTTGTTTGTTTATTTGCAGCGAATAGGCTCCGAAACTACTGGACCGATTTCAAAAATTCTTCAACCGTTAGAATCCTTATTGGACCTGGATGAACATAGGCTATAAGAATTTCCCGATATTCCCACGGGAAGGCGACCAACGGGAATTCTATATTTTTTACGAAAACCGCTATACATATGACATACATATGGAGCTGAAATTGGGCATATATGTTCATTAGGGACTGCGAAGAAGCACTAAGAACGGATTTCCTGGAATTTCCACGGGAAGGGGACAAACGGGAATTCCAAATTTTTACGAACACCGCTATTTGTATGAAGCTGAAATCGGATTATGGACTACGAGGAAGTACTAAAAATGTTGGATTACCCAAAATTCCCACGGGAAGGGGACCAACGGGAATTCAATTTTTTTACAAAAAATCTGTACATATGAAGCTAAAATCAGAGCTGTATGTTCATTAGGACTGCGAGGGAGTACTAAGAACGCATTTCCCGAAATTCCCACGGGTAGGGGACAAACGGGAATTCCAATTTTTTTACGACAACTGATATTTGTATGAAGCTTAAATCGGATTAGGGACTTCGAGGAAGTACTAAGAACGGATTTCCCGAATTTCCCACGGGAAAGGGACCAACGGGAAATATATTTTTTTACGAAAACTGCTACACTTATGAATCTGAAATTGGGCATACCTATATGTTCATTAGGGACTCCGAGGAAGCACTAGGAACGGATTTCCCGAAATTCCCACAGGACGGGGACAAACGGGAATTATTTTTTTACGACAACCGCGATACATATAAATTTGAAATCTGACCTGTACGTTCATAATGACTGCGAGGAAGCACTAAGAACGGATTTCCCGAAATTCCTACAGGAAGGGGACTTACGGGAATTACAAATTATTCGAAAACCGCTATTTTTACAAAGCTAAAATCAGGTTAGGGACTACGAGGAAGCTCTAAGAACAGATTTCCCGAAATTCCCACGGGAAGGGGACCAACGGGAGTTCCAAATATTTATGAAAACCGCTGTACCTACATATGAAGTCGTAGCTATGTACTTATATGTACCGAAGCGAAGCGAGGGCGGGCCACTATTGTTAAATAACCTCGTGTTATGGCATCATGCATGTCAAAGACGGCCGATTGGTCTAGTAGGTAGTGACCCTGCCTGCGACGCCATAGGTCCTGGGTTCGAATCCCGGTAGGTGCAAACATTGATATGATGAATATCGATGTTTGATTCCGAGTCATGGATGTTTCTATACTTATCTATGTATTTATATACCGTTGCTTAGTACCCACAACACAAGACCTTAGGGATCTTAGTGTGGGACTAGGTTAATGTGTTGTGTAGTGTGTGAATATTTATATTTAGTTATATATTATTATATTAAAGTAAAGAATACAAAAATTACATAAAAATTTGCAGGACATTATTATTGGAAGAGTATAGGCCAAGCTAAGAAAAATAAATGATACAATGTAGTTGCGGTACAGGCGCGCACGACTGCGTCTCAATTAACATCACGTCTGTACCAGTAAACAGTAAACTTTTAACTTTTTGTCTGTCTGTCACCACCGGCTTTGGAACTTGATACAATTCTTAGAGATCTAAAATAATTCCAGGCTGTTTAGGTTTATTTAGTTAAATTTTCGTTTTTCGTCGTTTTGAGATGAGATTCACGTTGGTCATATTAAGGTATCATTGATTTGTCATAATAAACGACAGATTAATGACGTAGATATGTATTAAACCCATAATTGACCTTGTTTTCTTGTATCATAGAAAATAACCCATATGTTAAAGGATGCGACTCTCATCGCTTTTAAGGCACAATTAATCTAGCAACCGCTAACAAATCCAATAATAAAATTTTCTTAGCCATCGTTTCAGTAAGGGTGCAAGAGGGCCTTCCCTTAAAATTACTAGGGTTAAAAATATACATTTCCACTACATAAGAAGAGTGAGTAAACCAGTTCAGATAGTTTACATTCGACTTAAGAAAATCATACTGATTAAGTATATTAACTTACATTTAATATACACTCCATCTCATACACAATCAATATGTAAAACACTCTAACTTAACCCATTGGGTCAGCCAATTTGAGGTATAATTGAAGGGTCTCTTTGATCCCTTTGCCCTGCGATGCGTGGCCACCTGACTGTCTCAATGGCTAATTATATTTTTAATAACTTCCCTTCACAGTCCCTTCAGGTTAAAAAACAACAGACTCAAAGCCGAGGTGAAAGGGTACTTATCTGCGAGTTGATTTGAGGACAAAATTATTTTTGAGGAAATTCATTTCAGGACAAAAAGCTCTGCTCTTGTGTCTACTTATTTATTATTTACTTATGTACTTAGTTCGGATAGCATTATTAGTTAAAAATGCATTTAGTATACTACAAGTTTCTCCAGAGAGATTGTGCAAGAGTGTGCAATTTTCACATCTACTTTACCCACCCATCGACAGTTAGCTTACTAAACTCGCCGTTACGATGTAAAGGGTGACTTACGTATGTGCAGGTATATGCGATTATGTAAGTTTTATTATGCATACGGCTGTGTTCACGAAATGGGTTAGCTAGAACTGCAAGATCATAAACGAGATCCTACCGATGTAAGTTAGTAATTATGTATCGCGTAAATTTTAGAAGATATCTTGGGGCTTATAAATAAAGCTAAAAGTTTCAAAATCCACTTTTCCTCGGCTCGTGTCTTGAGTGGATCAGGCAAGGTGGCCGAAATCCGACAAACGCATAAATCCCTCCTCTCTGCAAAGTTGGCAAATTGGACATTACAATTCCTCTCATACTCGAGGCAGGCTAAAGAGGCTCAACAGATATTTATGGCCAAAACGATGCACTTGTTTAAAAGTAAAAAAGTGTGTTTACTGTGTTTATGGCTTCTTTTAAATGGAGCCTTGGATGGTGACCTTGGAGCTTTGGTATCGACGTAGATACCAATCGATTTCTTAGCGTGTCTTCATTTCATTCATTAAGTCCACTGTTGCAATTATTTAAACTTATTGACTTTATGGTGTACGTAGTTAATATTGTAAAATCTGGTGAGATATAGGCACACTGAAAAAAAAAGAAAAACAGGAAATTATTAAAGTCATCACTACCATTATGGATCTGACATAAGTATAACTCAATAGTAATTTTCCTTAGAAACAAAAAACTCCTAAAAGAAAAATCTTCGCAAGCAGTTTTTTTATATCTAGCAACCCCATTCTTACTTGATGGCCTGCAATATTGCCCTCAGTCTTTTCACTGAGCATTATTACGAAGAGCGGGCTATGCAAATGTCCCCGTTACTTCATACACTACTATTAAATATTATTTGTAGCCGAAATTAAAAACACCAGAGGAAAATAATAGGTCGGCCACTCTGAAGACAATTGTGATGCAAATCGGTTCGGCTTAGGTACACCTCGAGGAGTGGGAGCGGGAATTGAGGCAGGGTTCAGTATCTTTATTTATAACTAGTCTAGATTCGTCGAAAACTAGCTCAATATCCGGCAAAATGCTTATCATTTATTCTTCGATACCATCTCGAGAGAACATTTTTATTTTTATCACCCTAAAATAAGTGGTGATATTTCAGAAATATCACTGGGAAAAAATTTACAAACATCATAATTCATTACTATACATATTGACCATTTCTCCAGGTATAAGTTTGATTATAATTTCTGGTAGCCCCAATCTTGTTAGAGTGCGACACATGAAAGCCTACCAAACACATCTTTTTTTTTATTATTATTGGGTGATTAATACATTTAAAATTCAGCCTTTGTAATGTTATATTATTTTGTAACGTAGGTTCGTTTCATAGCCTACGCACCCCCACAACCCCGCAAAGGCGTTCAACACAAGAATTTATAATACACGTTTTTTATTCGCAGTTAAGTGTCGTGCGGCAATAAAGGGCAGAGGCAATGACGCAATATGCCGGGGCGGGGACGCCGAATGACGTTATTATTTATGTTAATTCGGACGGCAAATGACGTCTTACGTGTACCGCCACCTTTCGCTTACCCCGCTGAGATAGGGTTGTCGTTGGTAAGGTTCATCTTGTACTGGAGGTATAAAATATGAGGTTATAGCTATCTACGATGGATAGCCAATATAGTGATCAATATCTAGGTAGTGGAGGCAATTATAATAATTAAGTTTTAAGCTATATTTTTGTAATAGCAGAGTTATTGCTATCCAACACTTTAAGCTACTACTTATACTTAAATATAGTAAATACAGATATATTGCAGTGGGTTCCCACGGTGCGTGATATTACGGACGGACACGCACCAGCCCGCACCACGAATCGTGGGAAACGGACGGTAATGTAGACGCGTCCGTGGTGCGCGTCCGTCCGTAGCCGTCGGTGCGTCCGCGTCCGTCCCGAAATCACGCACCGTGGGAACCCACCTTTAACTTAACAAACATCCCCTTGCAGTAGGTACCTACTCGTATCATATCACATACTCGTAATCAATGATTCCACAACACAAGAGGACTCCTCACAAACATGCCCATCACTTCCTCGACTCGACAACCCTACGCGCAACTTTTTCACAAGTCACCAGCGTAATTGTGGCACTTTACATAATGTCTATTTTAGTGGCGGGAGCATTTTTCAAAACCGCCCTAATGAGTCGTGAACAGGCCTTGTAATGCACAAGGTACCCCACCACACTCCACAATTTCTCCCTCCCCGATTCTTACATCTTCTTCTTAAAGATCAAAATCACTTGGTTGGCATGCCTTGAGGAATTGACGTGGGCACCAGAATTACATCTCGCGAGATTTATGGAAGACGCTAAGTGAATGCGATTGACTTCGACTTTCACTTTAACGTTTTACAGCACTCTGAGAGACATTTGTACGGCCGTTAGGTGTAATGATGTACATTTAATTTTTAGATTACATCTGGAGGTGGGTGCATAGCAACCATTTGCTGTTAACATGTTTGCGCCTTCAAAACTTGTATTTATCATTTTAAGGAGAATGCGGGATTTGGCTTTTAAATGTACCTATAAATTAACTTATCTGAAATTATTTTAAAACTTTTATTTCACTCAAATTTCATTTTAGAATGCTACTTGATACCTTAAAAACCCATACGCTATACAGATCACAAATAGCGAATAGTCATAGCATAAATGCGGCTCTTGAAGTCTTGGCAAACCTTGTAATTACAAATGTAAACAAAGCACTAATGACGCGCACGATGCATACGCTCAATAAAGTTGCGGATATTACTGACCTATTCCATTGTACTTTGAATGAATTTACAAAAATAACTATGTACATCGTATGTTACACTTAAGTATAAAGTTGCTACTCTGTCGTGGTAGGTTAAACCTGTAAAGATAGAAGTAAGGTATGAAATAAATAAATAAATAAATAAATAAATTTCAAAAATCAAATCGCTACCCTGAATTTAAGAAAATATAATGCTTTTCCACCCCTCCATATTTACATTGTTCAGTTTCCTAAAGTATCATCTCCAACATTGTGATTCCCATAAATAATATATCCATTACCATATTGGACAGGTTGTATTTACCTCAATATAAACAGGTTTACGGTGGAGACATCTCGCTATAAATAAAGGCATGTCCGCAAGAAATGGTGAGTTATGAGTCCTGACCTCGGGGTGTATACGATACTTAGGTGAGAGATAAAGGGGGTTGGTTCAATGACATCTTGAAAATTTGTTAAGCTTTTCATTCATATTGACCTTATTTATCTTACTACTACCTCATTCACAAGGGAAATCTCAATTTAAAATAGCCTTTTTTTAGTTTTGAGATTATCTACCTACGTGTAATAGATAAGGCTAGAGAATAGACCAACTTATCCCAATTCTAACGTTTTAAACTAAAGTAAAGTAAACGAATATATCATATCAACTATACCCTCAAAATTGGTCAGAAGTGGCCTCTAAGTTCTATCGGCCCTTGGTGCTCTGCCTACCCCGTAAGGGATAAAGGCGTGATTATATGTATGTATGTAAACATTTTCTGGGTTAAGTGATTGATATTAAGTTGATTGACATTAAGTTGATTAATATTGGTGGAGCAGATCTTTTAACATGTATGTATAGGTATGTTTAACTTGCTTAAATTGTAATTTCTCTGTACGTAGAGCAATCTATTTTTACATAAACTATCACAAGCTATCACATTACTTACCAACTGGTATTAAAAATCTCTTTTAAATATCAAGTAAGCACAAACTTATGTATTCAAAAAAAATCTTCAATAATCGTAAAGCCATGCTGTTGTCTCAGGTCTCTATTATTCATAGGATGTCGTTGGTGAGATTGTCTGTGATCCGCGAGCTCGTCCCTAATGAGTCCGAGCGAGAGATAAATCTTGCACTTTTCCTACGGTCGCGGGCGAAGAGCTGGTGGGAAAAGTCACAAGAACCCAAGTTTCTTGTGACTTTTCATTAATCGTTTGTGTATAGGAATATTAAACATATAATTCTGTGTAAATTAGGGTACGAGTGAATTGATTGATTAAATAAAAAAAATCTTATTCACTATGTATTATTTTTTTCAGTATGTAGGTGTGATTTGCATGCTAAGTTTAACTGGCTAAACATAGATCAATCACACATATAATATCTGTAACCACAATTTTTTTCAGTAAATAAAGAATTATCTTATTTTATCCAGAGCCAAATTTCAGACCGTAGATACATGTACCTACTGATACTGTATACTGTTGATGAAAGTCATATACATTATACCTTTTTGTCCTGAAATATTTCACTTTTATAAAAATTGCGTTCGCCATTTCCCTTCCCTTGTACCCGCGACCCGCGCCCCGTGTTATATCCCACGGATAGTTATAAATCAAAACACGTTTCTCCTTATAAACATATTTTGTGTGTCGCGTCTTTTTTAAATTCGTTTACGTTACGCTCGCGTTCCGACATTTTGCTCCAGTATCATTATTTTCGGTCTCATTTCGGGTATCACCTTTTTGGGTAATATTTTTAAATCTTAATGATTTATGCTGTGCAAAGAAACCACAAAACCTTTAACTGTGTTTGGCTTTTAAACTCCCAGTTAACATTTTAGTAAAACAACAGAAAATAACAATACGTCATCTTTTCATAAAATGGCTTAATAATTGAATACCTAAGAATTAAAACCATAATCATAAAATTTCTTAAAAATTTTAATATTTGAAGAATCTCCGAAGCAGTGCTTAACCTTTTCAGTTCAGGAATTTGGAACAAAAAGGTAGTTTAACCCTTTCTCCGTGCATACATTAACATTCCCAACCCGAGTCTACAGCAATTTTCGAGTATAAAACAGAATTGAATAAGACGCAGGTTAAGACGGCCCAGGGGGTGGGTCAGTCGGGTGGGAGGGGGTTGAATTATATCCCTTAATTATACAGTGCCAACTTAACACGTGGCCAAGATGTCGGCACGGTCTGATTTAGACACCTCTTTAGATGGAATTAAGTGATGCAACTATTGGCATCAAGCTTTAAAACATAGGACAAACTGTTTAAATAAAACCGTTTAAAACCCACTGACATAACTGTTTTTTTACCTAACAAGCTGAAGATTTTCACTTTGAACATTATAAAATTCAAACATTAACACACTGGATATTGGTTCTATTTGCTAGTCACGGAAGTCTGTCATCCTATGATGATAGGGGCTTTTACTATAATAAATACATTATTTGTATTATCTTAAACGACTCTAAAATATAAAATCTATATGAATTATTTCACACAATGTAAAGTTTTAAGGAAGGCTGTCTAGAAGGTAGTCCGTCCGGTATCTACGGAAGACTAAATCAACTTATCTAACCGAATCCAACTTCCTTAGTTTCCTGCTGCCTATTTTGCCTATCAGGAATTCCCGCGACTGTGACTACAATAAGATAGAATAAATAAAGGCATTTTGAGAAATGCTTACCTAGGTATCGCTTATATATCGACTATTTTAGTATCTAATAACTTTGAAGCCAGTCAAAATAACTTGCTCCCAGGAAAAGTAAAATGGTCAGTCCCCTTGTCCGCACATAGGTCACAACAACAAAAGACGTGAAGTCACAACTTTTAACCCCCTCAGCATCTTGGATTAAATTAACATTAGGTGAAACTATTCACAAGGGTCCCGTGGGCCCCGGCTGGCGCCCGCTGCGGTCAACGGAATCCTAATTAAAATTACAACATGTAAATCGAGCGGAACGTCTTGGACTTTGTTTTGTTCTGTTTTGAATGGTCTAAGGGACCCGAATCGGACGTCAGTTGTGAGGTAATAGGCAGAGTATTTAGTTTAAGGTTATGATAAATTAAATTAACTTAAATTCTAAAGTCACGTATTTAAAGATAGATTTATTAATACATCCAAAACAAGGGATATCTTGCCAAAGAAGAACTTAATGCTCTATCAGCTAATTATGCTTTTAATTCCGCAGAATTTGATAACGAGCTATAGTATGTATTCCAGCAGATACAATAGTTTACAATTAGCGCAGTTTTACTTAGTCTCAAGTCGAACAAAATAGAATAAATAATAATAAATATAACAGAAGTAGATATATTATACAGGGTCTAACAGAAAGGGTATGTTAAGCGAAAAGCTATGTAAATAGCCCACTATAGAGATCCTATTTCCAAAATTTGAGACTCGAAATCACATTTTTATTTTTCAAGATTGTATGGACATTCCTGAGTTGTTTCAGAATTCTTCATACTATCTGGAAAAGTAAAAATGTGAATTTGAGTCTGAAATTTTGGAAATAGGTTCTCTATAGTGGGCTATTTACATAGCTTTTCGCTTAACATACCCCTTTTGTTACACCCTGTATATTTTAAGGATGTAACTCTATATCTGTATGCATCTCTAAATGTAGATTCGTGTCATAAGAATCCTAAAATCAAACTATGTAGGTACTTATGTATTTATCGTAAGTTACCAGCGATAATTGTGCACTACCAAATTGTCAAACGGAATGCAATTATTCAATTACTTTATATATAAACTAGCAGTCTCAAATTCTATTTCGATCTCAAAATGCAAACAGGAACGGATCGAAGAGCAATAAAATCTAAATAACACCTCCACAGCTTTGCGTCGGATTTGAAACAATGTAACGGTCTGCAGGGCCAACACAAACTAGTTGCGAAGTGGTCCGGTGTGCGGGGCCCTAACCCTCGACAACTTTAGGGTTCAGTTGTAGTACTTAGAGGTTTGAAGACGTGACTGTTGTTTGGACCTTGTATATTATCTTAAAGAATTTTTTTTTTGTAAATGTTTTGGTAAAAGGCTAATACTGTCTCTAAATGTAATATGTACGTACGTAATTTTGAATTGTATTACGTCCGTTTATTCAATTTAATTTTTGGACATGTGTCTTACACAGTACACAGACTTAAATTCAAGTTCTAACACAATAAAATAAGTGAATATTAAATAAAATAGATAAGAAACGATGTTTCTACTGCGAGATTCAGTGGTGCTTCAGAATTTAGGACTAAGTCCCTAAGTACATCCTTACACAAGATTAACAATAAACACATAAGCTCAACAATAACTAATGTCCAGCACGTAGCCGGCTAATTTAATAATTTCCAACCGTTTAACTTGGTCGGCCATATTTGTCTTGTCCGAAACCCGGCCTAAGATTAATCCTGAATTTTGTTAGTGGTCACTATGGATGAGGAATACCGAGGAGATGAACTCAACTTCATCATCATCGAAAATAGTGTTGCTGTTGTAATGATGACCTTTCGAAATTTGTGGTTAAAGGAAAATGTCAGCTAGTTAAATTTGCGCTGCGAAATTCACATTGGCGGTAGACCTTTATGATGTCATATCCTCCTGGTTTTTCCTCCATAGTGGTCACCACTGACCACCCTAGGGTCGCTGCAAACAGTTAGACATGGGTGCTTTGTCAAGGCGTGTAGTTGAATCGCTGATAAATTATTAAAGGGTACTCATAGGTGTCCGGAATTATTAATTCGGTGTTAGTTTGGGGTTGTTTGGATTTTGCTGTGAGATTCAGTTATGTCATTATTCTAGGATGAATCGTCCTCGATCTCCTTAAATAAGGTACGTAATTTGTCTTAGGATAATACGTAGTCTGTGCTACTTATGACCGAAGTTTCAAGCAGAGCTCGAGCTTCTACAATATAATCAAACTAGGGGGCATCCACAACTTCGTCCGTGAGAAAATTTATGAGTATTATTAATTAATTAATTAAATAAAATGATGAATGTGAACATATATATGGTGATTATGCTTCTTTAATGGAACGGATTTGATCAAACTTGTCAGTTATAAAGATTAAACATCTGTAGGTTATGTATCCGTTACCCCAGAGTAAACCACTCCTAAACATACATACATATAGACACGGCTCTATTACCAAAATGGGGTAGTCAGAACTGCAGGATCATAAAGGAATTCCCACAGCCCCGTTTAGCATAGCAGGAACAGATATAAATAGTCAGTGACAAGTTGCCAGCTAATACTTAAACTCCGAAACATCTTGTCATTTTCACCATACGAGTATAAAGAATATAATCTCTACAGGGTGTAACAGAAAGGGTATGTTAAGCGAAAAGCTATGTAAACAGCCCATTATAGAGAATCTATTTCCAAAATTTGAGACTCGAAATCACATGTTTATTTTTCAAGATTGTATGAACATTCCTGAGTTTTTTAGGAATTCTCCATACTATCTGGAAAAATAAACATGCGATTTCGAGTCTGAAATTTTGTGGATAGGTCCCTTTCAGTGGGCTATTTATGTAGCTTTTCGCTTCATGTACCCCTTTTGTTACACCCTGAATAACAGTATTTAGTGATAACCATTATTTAAATTCAGATGAAGCACAGTCAACCACAAGTAGCAATCAAGTTGAGAACATTAAATAAATTTTCCAAAACTCTCAACATTTCTCCCATACAAACAATTTAACTTACTAGCCCCATAACTCATAGTTGCCGGCACTAAAGGCCCCCATACATTTATAGTTCCCAACTCGAGACAATTCCACCGAATAGATTCACTTAGCATAAGTAGAGAGTACCTGTGAACAACAGTAACATAAATACGCCTGTTGTTACTTGTTACAATGGAGGAAGGATTAAGGGGAGGTGATGGGCTTCGTTCGTTACATCGTTCTGCATGAACGTTCAATTCAATTTTATATTATGCATCTCTTAAATTTACTATGACTCCGCCAATGTCTTGTGTTGACATCCAACGCATTGACGTACATTACAATACGTTCGTTGTCGTAACATGGACAAGAATGGTAAAAAAAACTTAATGTATCCAGTTGGCGAAAACATAAAAGTGATTTAACTTACGTTTCACTATGTGGACTTAATGTGGTATAAATTTTGGCGTCTCTAAATGACGACAATTGACAGTAAAATTATGTTCCACCAATTCTACACACGTTTGTCCAGTCTTCAATGTTCAGTTGGTAAATAACCCGGAATTAATAGAGAGAAAAGAGTTGCCATTGTGTGAGTGTCATGCAAATGGATGGGCTATGGTAGAAGGCAAATGCCAGTGATTAGTTCACACTGCGCTGCGTAGTCAACATTGGCAGTTGAAAGTGTAAGTTCTCGATGTAATTCCTTCACGTTCGTTACCTCAACAACATAAACTTGTTACGTGTTACCTCGGCGACATATCCCCAACATAATTCATAACTTAATGGACCAAGTTAATGGCGGATTTGGTCGTCGTTGTTTTGACCTGGGGATAAGTTTGGATGTTGTTCGATCTAGCCTTTTTATGTTTCGTTAGATTTATATTATGTGATGTTTGTGGATGATGTGACGCTCTTTACGTTTGTGCTATAGGTAAGCTATAGTTACATTAATCTTAATCTACACTAATCCAATAGTCAAGAGCGTCGCCAGCTTATATCACCTATGGGTCATAGCTCAGGGCAAGTTGATATAAAGAATAAGAAAGAGACCTTTATAAAGACAAGCTAACGAAAAAGGCCTTAGGAATAGAGTTGATGAAATGATCTAGCTAGACAAGGTAAAGGCTTAGGAAACATAGGATTATGACTGCTCTACATTCAGCAACTTTTTTAGAATCTCTAGGGGGGCGGTTACCCCTCCCTGCCCTCTTTAGCGACGCTTTTGAGCATAGTTATGATCAAATCTGAAAGAGATAGAAGTAAAAGAAAAAAAATAGTTGAAAAAAGAGATACTTGTAGTACAAAATCAGCCTTATCATAATCACGTCGATGGCTTTAGGACGATAGGTTAAAAAACCTAAAACTGCAGACATTACATATGTCAAAAACTGAAAAAATATTTTGAAAATCTTTAAACCGTCCCAATAAAAGTAATATTAAAATATCTGACTAGTGCATTCTAAAAAGCTGGTGTTTTGCAAGGATTACATCTTAGCCAATAAGCTCGGGCCGCGGATTCCTGTGCAACTATGCTGAATATTTTTAATCAATACAAATTAGGTTGAGCCGGAGCCGCGGGCAACGGATGAATAGAGAAGCTATGGAGATAACTTCATTGGTTATTTTTTGTAAACTCGTATTTCGTTGGAACTTATTAGTTTTGAGCTTACTTTATTTCCAATATATTTGCGGTTTTATTTTTCATAAGTTATGGCTATTCATAGTGAATATTTTTTAATACGTCTGTTCTGTGGTAAGTTTATTTGCCACTTTCAAATTTTGCAATCGCTGTTCCTACACATAGTACTCTGTCAATAAATTATTTATAGATTTTTACTCTACACCCAACGGAACATAAGTATTTCTAGGTATTGAAAACATTAAATATAACTGTCAGAAGGTGTACAAATTGCACCGATGCATCTCTACCGCACCTCTGTTCGTCTTGTATGTGCATACTCGCATCTCGGATGAGCTGAACAAGCCTCGCTGATTTATCGACTCTCCCCTCAGGTATTGCCGAGTTATTTATAAATACACTATCTTTAGTATTTTCAATGGAAATACATCGATTCCATTCCATATGTATTTATTGATTCTTCGTTTGATTTCGATTGGTCCGAAGTGAATATTTTCTTAAACAAGTTATAGCTTATGGTATTAGATTCTAGATATCGCATTTAATAAAGATTGAGTAGAGATGGAATAACTTTAATCCGCAGAGTAATGTGACATTTTGAATTTAAATCGGTCGCATCGAACTAGCTATGCTTGAACTAATTAACACATTTGCAGATTATAATAACATAACAAGTCATAAGTAATTACTGAGTAAAAATAAATGCTTTAAATAATATTATTTCCAATTCGGAATTTAGTAAACGTTCCGCTCACCACTCGTAAGTAAAACTTTTTCTAGACGCCACAAGAAGAGATAAAAGGAACAAAAGTACGACCGTAATATACCTTAAAGTCTAGGCTTATTTCCAAAGCGCGTAAGTTAAAGTACTCGAGTATTTGCGGCCGGCACTTAAATGGCAATGTTGTGTACTAAAAAGTGGAAAAAGTAACTTACGGCGGTTTAGTTCTACGTGGAGAGAGCTTTTTAATGTCTCTGCACAGTGGCCTACGGGCTTCTAGTGTTGGGTAGGTATACGTGTAGGTTTGTATTTCTAGTTTGAGGAAAATAGTTTTTTTTTACATCAACATTATGTAGGTACTTACTGAGTTCTTTGAGACTTAAAAGGATTATTTATATGATTTTATAGTTTTTAGGGATTATGGCTTTACCGGCTTTATACCGTCCGCTATCAACAAAATTGTAAAATTTTACATAACATACTCGTACCTACGTATATATAATCATGCCTTTATCCCTTACGGGGTAGGCAGAGCACTAAGGGCCGATAGGACCACATGATGCCACTTCTGACCAATTTTGAGGGTATAGTTTTACATAAAGTTGTTATAAAAGAATTTAAACAATGTTGAAGCTAAACATGACCAAAATTTAACATAAATTTTTAACAGTGTCTTACTGTAGACGCGGTTTTGTAATAATATTGTTGAAGTCTATATTTTATATACATACATAAATAAAGGTCACGCCCATTATCCCCCAGGGAGGTTGGGCAGAGGTGTGCTTACACACCCACTTTTCATCAGTTAGCCTATTAAGTCCCACGTGGTGAGCCTACCGCCGCTTTTCTAGTAAAAATACAAGAATCTGGCGACCGGTACATAACGAATCCAATAAGCAATGTTTCCGTATTAAATTGTTATTATACGAGTAAGCTTTTTAGCGTCAGAACCTCTCCTCCGTTAAATAGCAGGGTGCACCACGGGCAGGTGAGGTTGACTTTCGGTCCCAAGGTATTAGTCGGACCCACTTACACCCCTATTCATATAGCCTCAGTTATTGAAAAGTTTGATCAACTAAAATTATATCTTTATATTTTCTTGTAGTGTTATAATATTAAAGACAAAGGCTGTATTATATGCCATGTGAATATCTTAAGTATAAGGACATTTATGTACGTATGTATCTAGTAAAGTATTCGGCCATTATGTGTGTTCTAAAAACTGGTCTTATCCGCAGAATTATGTGGAATTAAAATGGCGGATGCAGTTCCAAATGCAGTTTCAGTTTAAATCTAAAGCTTCGGAAACATGCGGCGGGATGTATCTAAATAACATACTTAGAGTGGACTTTATTAAAATCTTCTCTATACAGGACTAACCTAGAGACACAAGAACTTGGTGTATTTGAGCATAGGTAGGTAGCCTGACATTACATATTTTTAAGTTACATTTCTATGACGATGTAAAGAAATATTATTGACTCCAACAAAGTAATATTTTGTTTTATGTGTACGTTCAATTTTTGTTCTAAACTATCATACCTACTTATACAGGATGTAACAAAAAGGGTATGTTAAGCGAAAAGATATGTAAATAGCCCACTATAGAGAATCTATCTACAAAATTTGAGACTCGAAATCACATTTTTATTTTTCAAGATTGTATGCAAATTTCTGAGATATTTAAAAATTCTCCATACTATCGTGAAAAATAAACATGTGATTTCGGGTCTCAAATTTTGTGGATAGGTTCTCTATAGTGGGCTATTTACATAGCTTTTCGCTTAACATACCCTTTTTGTTACATCCTGTAGATAAGTAAGAACAATTTTCTTATAAGTAAGTACACAGATTTACTCATAGAAAATATTACCTAGTGTTTGTATTTATCACATTTTAATATGTTGTTTATCGTTTATCTTTGAGTTGTCTCAAATATTAATCATCATCATCATCATTTACAGCCCCGAGCAGTCCACTGTTGGACATAGGCCTCCCCCAACAACCTCCACTCCGACCGGTCGGAAGCAGCCTGCATCCAACCGACGCCCGCAACCTTGGCCAGGTCATCCTAATATTAATATGAAGAAAATTTCAGTTATTCTCACTATGATAAAAGTGGCCGTGTGAGTTCCTTTATGTATTTCCGGTAGTTCCTGGCGTCCCTATTTCAGCAACACAACCATGGTGTAACTATACCTATTTGTATGTATGTCTACATCACATATCTGATCTAGCCCGCAACCTTATTCTACAATACTGTAACTATTATGTCCAGTTCGTAGTAGCAAGTTCCCAACACAAGTAGAATTATCCTGCGACAAGATATAGCATATAGAATAATTTAGTTCAACCACTTAGTGGGCACAATTCGACAATATTTATATTGCCTGTTAAGTGGAAAATTTAAACTACGAACTTTGCCATATAATCAACTTGGAAAAGGCTTTGTTTGTAACATAAAACAGATTATTGGCCCATGTGGTTATCTTCTATGCTGCTCTGGGAGTGAAAAAAAAACGCATAATACTACAGCTGCTTCTCTTCCCGGGCATACTGTACAAGTCAGTAGAGGGACATGAGGCTCTTGGTGTTTTGTAGGCGATGGGCTGACTAATGAATAATGTAGATAATTAAGTAGGTAATTAATGAAATCTTACATAAAATCCAAAAATGTATCCAAGCAACAAACTTACTCTTGAGTAATTGCTTACACTTTAGTAGCTGATTGTCTAGGTAACGGGATTCATTCTATAGTTAACAATATCCCAGAAACTCCTACTACAAAATGTATTAAATATGTATATAGCTTCTAATTTAAATTTGTAACTATCTCGTTGTATAGTTAAGGACAAATATGCGAAGTAATTCCAACTCCTTGCTTATCAACCTGGACCCTAAACATTCAATTCCCACATTACTGCATTGTTCCGTCCCACCTCGTTAAGGAGTGTACACACCGGGATCTGGGTATTGGGAAGCAGGTGATGTAGATAAACTTGAGAAGTACTAGATGTAAAATTTGGATACATACAGACTATAGGTTTTACACATAATTTGAACAAAATATTTAAGTAAAGTTTTAATACTTTAGTTTCTTTCTTTTTGTCTCATTGCTATTATGTATTTTGTCAATAAGTCTCTACATTAACTTATTTTTGTATATTTTTAAATGGGAAGTCACTGTTATGGTACTAGACTAGACTTCTCCTGGATCAAGAGACAGGAAAGCATTAGACGTATGACGTATATTAGCAGACGTATTTATTATCATTTAAATAAATGTACGAGTATACATACTTGTGTAAACTGTATTGTCAAAGAGAAAAGTTTTTCTTAACACTTTTAATGTTTTAACGAATGTATTAATATAGTGTAATTCTCCGCAGCAGGTAGCAAGTTCCGTATGCACCTTCCTTAATCGTGTCACCGTCTAATCTCGCCGGTTATAGTGAAACTTGCGTCGTTAGCCCGCGGCGCCGGTAACTTCAAGTGTTAACTGAGATAGAGGAACGGCATGTTAGCTGCTTATGAGGTGATAACCGTTGGACTTGTACACCTTAGGGCGGGACATTGGTTGGGAAAACTGCTACTAGTTTTCTGCCACTTAAAATGCAAGACGTATAGAAGGAAATTAGATACTTGTGACAACTTCATACTAGCTTAGGTCATATAGAAGAGACGTGGGATGAAACTGAGGTGCGTTTTTCCACTCTAGTCTTCGAGTCTAAAATATCACCGACTTATGTGCAAAAAGAGCAAACAATAGATAATTTGAATTACAGTCCTACTAGTGAAATCTTGTTATCTTAAAATCTCGATTATTGTGCATCGATAATTTGACATTATCTAGAGGTACGAGTATGAAGAAAATTAGCTCCTTTTTCTTGAAGACTACCAATTGAAACTGGACCTAATGATACCTTATATAGTTTTAAATCTTTAGTATTAAGTGAGTACTACAAGTAAAATGCTGCCGTCACGTCCCGTCTTCTATCATCCTCACTACAAGTGAGTTTCTTCCCGTTTAGAGCTTTATAATTCCAAGCTGATAACATATAAATATTTTGAACTGTCCCACAGCCCACTGGGACATTTCGGTGAGTCGTTAAGGTGATGTCTAAACTTTGGCAATCAATAAGGTTATTAGTATAAATAGAATTTATGGTGCTTCCTCCCATTATGTTGTTTGATATTACCTGTTAATACTAATTTGCGAGTGTGTATTGAAAGTTTCTTGGAATAATATGTATGGAAAATTTGCATTTACCTTTGCGACTTAAAGTAGTTGTGGTATATAATGTGGCGCTTCTTTATCTGTATACAAATATACACTACATACAAACATTGAAAAATAACTTTTATCTCAACGAAAACTATCTATCAAGTAGACACTACTCTATTGTCACGCTGAAATGCTAGAATCTATTTCATAAGTAGAATAACTCTTATGCCTGTTTTTGGATCTTGATTTGATTTGATTGATATATATAGTAACTAGTGCCATCGTCTAAGGAACTTATTTCTTCACCATTAAAGGTGTTTTGTAGGCGACGGGCTGACCACCTGTCACTACTAACCGAACTTGTACATCTCAACCATACCCTCAAAATTGGGCAGAAGTGCATGTGGTTCTGTCGGCCCTTGGTGCTCTGCCTACCCCGTAAGGGATAATGGCGTGATTATATGTATGTATATAAGGAATTTGGTGAAACGCACTCTACCACTAATATGAACGTAAATTTTATACTACAAATAATTGAAGCGGAAGATATGCACCTATTTGCGTCTAATTAGACTTTTCCCATGATGTTGTTTTAACAATGGGGGAATAATCCTCCACTTTTTCCCCACCTTTATCTCGTGGGGGAGAACTGCGACCGTCACCGTCATCCATCAAGTTTTTCACAATTTGTTTGTTTCTTGTTTGCGGTTACGAATTATTCATCCTTTATCCTTTGCTTAGCCAAGAGATTAAGAATATCAAGGCGTAAGTAAGCATTGAATGTATTGGTTCTGCATACTCGTATTTGTCATTACCCTTCATTTTTTCTCTGTCACTGTCTGGTAAAATAGGTCTACAATACAAGATACGAGTATTCCGGTAGTGTGCTAAATACAAAATCAATTTGTACCTTATCGATATATAGTTTTATTTGACGGCCAATTGGTCTAGTAGGTAGTGACCCTGCTTGCGAAGCCATAGATCCTGGGTTCGAATCCCAGTAGGTGCAAACATTGATATGATTAATATCGATGTTTGTTTCGAGTCATGGATGTCTCTATACTTATCTATGTATTTATATACCGTTGCTTAGTACCCACGACACAAGACCTTGGGGATTTTAATGTGGGCTTAGTGTGTTGTGAAGTGTGTGAATATTTATTTATAGTGTAGTAGTCTTAATTATGGCAAACATATCTAAAAAAGACTTTGAGAAAAGATAGATTCGCTTGACTCGTCTTAGCGGGACACCGTGCTCTCAGACTTATAAATAACATAGACTATTAATCTCTATGTACTATGTACATAGATATTCCATTGTCCTATAAACTTTGTTACTTATTTTCCTTAATGAATATATTTTCTTTTCCAGGTGACATATCTTATCTTCTTTGGGTAAGTCCATTATGTAAAGATCATCATAGTATAATTCAGCATATAAATTTTTCAAAAACTGTACTTTTAATATAAATTGTATGAAAATATTCTTATTTAACATAGGTCCAATTTCGAGCCTACGTAATTCCAAATCGTCTTAAGTACATCTCACAACTGCCGAGCAATATCGGTTACAATAGACGCAATATCTCACTCCGCTGAAGGCAGTCATTAGATGGTGGTTTTTTTGTGTTTTAATTGTCAACTTTAGCTCGACGTCGCCGTTATCTGTTCACGCTTCAAAAACATTGAAAGGGTTACACAGTTTTTTGTGAAACTTGAATTTTTTATTGCCCTTGATATGAATAAATACAAAACCTTAACGAGTCGATAGTTATGCATAGTACCTGGACGTCTACTCTGAAGTGACGATAAACGAAGTATCGGCCGAATATCGAGGTGTTTCCTATTACGAACTTCCTTCGATCGGATCAGTCGCGCCGTTTTTTCATTCGGTCCGATCGAACTCTATTTGACAGGTATAAGGCTAGATAATAGAAAGCTTATGATATTAGTCAATGTGAATTATTCTCTATGGTTTCGAATGAGTTGTGAACTCAGATGAATGAATCCGAAGCAATTTCGTAATAGGGTCAAAGGCTTCGATTCGGTCGGGCTTCGGTCGGACCGAAAGATTCGAAAGCGGCATTTCAGAGTAGACCCCCTGGCTAGCTTGATCAAATGATCATATTGTGTTACAATATCGTTAAATACTAACATAACATTACCTATCTATGATCGCCATTTTGATGAGTGTCGTTTCGTAGATACCAATGACATACAAATCTACAAGATTTCCTCATAAGTAAGTACGTAAGGTACTACAAAACCTAGACGAGTTTTAAATCTAGTAATAAAAAGTACTTAACCAATAATAAATAATTTTCATAGATATTAGCTTACGTTTCCTATTTCTAAAATTGCTCTGCTAGACAGAGTTGTTTCTGAAATGCGCTTAATAAAATATTTTTCTACTAAATAAAAATTCGAATTCAATAAAAGTTGCACAAAACTCGTAGAATATCGTAGCTCGACACCTTGGATAAATTCCAGTACGGGATGTTACGGGACTATGCAAATCCCGCCAACGGGAATTTTACCCACGTTTACATGAAAATCCCGGGAACGAGATAATGCTCCGGAACTGGCAGGTAAATATTGAATTGTTATGGAGTTGGTTACTCACTCAATTTGTAGAATATTTTTCACCGTATTTTCCGTTTCAATATTGAATGATTTTAAAGATGAGTGTTTGGTAAGTTTTCGTAATTGGCCTTTCACAACATATTTTCATTTATCAGTCTACCTTCTTCTGGTAAGCTATTTTTCCTGTTCTGAAATCAAAATCTATCTACTGACTAGTGTAGTAGTGACTATTATAAAATTAGCTTAAATGTTTAAAATGAGACCCATTCAAGACATTATATGTAGCCTTTCCATCCAAATTCATACACTTTATTCTACATCTTACCACGATAACCAACTGCACTTGAGGAGCTGGAAGTACCTAACTAACCAAGGGCCCATTTTTTCAATGGTCAGCTAAATCTATTTGAAGGATAAGTTTATGCTGTCTCTATTTGAACCAAGTTTTAAAGAAAAACGCCATCATATTCATTCATCAGTTAGAACTATCTGCCCAATAAACTAACTTGTATAGTTGCCATAATCGCTGACTCGAAAACTAGAAAAACAAAACCATGAAACAACATTTTAAACCTAATGGCGCCGGTGACTAACAATCTGTATTTATGAATACGAATAGCAACGATACAAATTCATTCCGCGCACGAAATAACTTTCACGGCTCGAAATATCAAATGTAAAATGTAAATTTAACTACCTAATACGGACTTAAGCCGTACGAAACTGCGTTTAAAAGCGCTGTTTATTTGAAATCTGAGTGGTTTTTATGTTTGTCTCGCCGTATGGCGGTATAAAAACGTCTGGCTGTGTATTGTAGTGTTCCTACGGTTATGAATGGCCTATGCGCTCCAATGACACAAAGATTCTGTTGCTTATTATACAGATGCGACACGTGATATTTAAAATAAAACATACCTACCTACCGGGTACCTACTGGGTACCCGGTAAAACTACCTGGTAGAACTGCAGTATTAAAAAGAAGATCGCAAAACTAGGTTTAACATTACAGGGGAAGATGTATATCATTCATCTGAGGAGGCAGGCAGACGTTAATGACCATAATGACAAGTTGCTAGATCATTATATATAGCCTGTGAGAATTTCCGACTTCCTTAGTAATAAAGTGACATTATTTTTGAAGTTTTGCTGTTTGCAATTACTTGAAAAAATAGGACAACTTTGAAAACTTACCTTCGTAATATTGTATAATTTCTGACACTGTATAGAAGCGTTTGAAAGTAATGGTATATTAAAATATCCTAGCACATTTCATACAAAAAAGAGTCCTAGGCACCTATTGTGATGAACTGATTTGAAGAAAAGAAGAATTATTTTACTTATCTTCTAAATGATTGCAGAGTTGAAGGAGGAAAGGTCATAGGTCGTCTATGCATATCGTTACACTTCAAAGCACTATCCACTGTCCAGTCTACATTATCTAGTCTATGCCAGTGTCTAGGTGGCATCGCCGGCAGTTAGCGTGATGTAGTGCAGTCGTCGCTTTACACAACCTACTTTAGTTATAATTGTTGTACTGCGTTACATGGTTACTTTAATGGGATTTTGATATAGTTTTATTTCATTGCTAATATAAAAAACAAAATATTACTCTGCATTTACTATAGTGTTTTGTGTACAATAAAGCATAAGAATAGGTTTGAGTACATGCAGTAAATTAAATTCAAAATTATATATTGACAAACTAGTGGACGCCCGCGACTTCGGGGGTGGACTGCAGAAAAAACAAAATGTCGAAATTGTCTGAGATAAAAATATTTTTCCAGGACATAAAGTAGCCTATGTATCAATCCAGGGTTTCAGCTAACTCTATACCAAATTTTATTAAAATCGCTTCAGCCGTTTTTACGTGAAAGAGTAACAAACATGATGATTATGATGATGATGTTAAGGTACCTACTGTTAAAAAATAACATTGATAATAATGTAGATACATTAACTATATCTCCGCGTGGACTACAGATAAAAACATTTTCCCGGGATAAAAAGTAGCCTATATGTTAAGTGGGACCTGTCACAATATATTCCTGAAATCTGCATCGAAATCGGTTCAGCCGTTTCTGAGATTAGCGTGCACAAACGCACAGGCAAACAGACAAAAATTCCAAAAATCATCGTTTTGGGTTCTATTGCGTTGATCAAGGTCTCCTATAATATTTTTTCTCATATATCTTCCATGTACAGACAGCGATCCGTTACATTTTTATTATATGTATAGATATAGATGTAAGCAAGTCTACAATTGATAAAGCTAGATAATAAGATCAGATTTTTTATTTGTTTGGCTATTTTTTACATAAATTTAAAAGTCAATAAGTAACTTGTATGAAACAAGAGTTAGTAGTAGTCGTTATCACGGCGGTGGCGGTTGGACCTGAGCCTTAGAATAATTTTCTGAACAAATTTCAGATAATATTCATTTAAATTTACCTCTCTACTAGGTACGAAACTATAGTACAAACTACTAAGAATAGATATGCAAATGAGAATATAAAAATTATGCACAAAGTGTTGCAGTGCCTGTGTTTCGGAGGGCAGTAGTTATGCACGGGCAATTGGTTCCTCCCGCACTACACAGGCAGTTAGGAACGACCTTTATTGTCTTAAAAGGCATTACCATGGACTCTTATAGCAGGATTGTGTCCATTGTGGAAGCGAGACGGCGCTATAAGCGGTGTAGAGCAACTTCTTGTTTCTATTTTGAGATATGGTATTAATGAATGTTATTGATAATTATTAATTTTTACTTAACAAGACTAATATTTCAATGAATGTGGTAAATATTTCGTTTGGCATCTCTTCAAGGCCTTTTGAGAAAGGGTTAGATTATCCGAGAGAAGATGGAAGTTCAGGATCAAATCAAACATCTACACTTGTGAAGTTAACCGTTGAATTGAGACAGCTGTAAAACTATATCCCTATATATGGAGAAGTTGATGAGCTTGTTTTAGAGTAAGCTAGTGGCCGCCCATGACTTCGTTCATGTAAACTATAGAAATCCCGATTTTTCTTGTTTTCCGTGAGAATTTTGGCTAACTCTCTTTTAGTACCTAGTCCTTTCAAGAAACAATCAATTCCATTTCATTTTCTCATGGCCACTAGTTTTGTTAATTAGTCAGTCAATCACTTCGTAAACCTCAAGTTTTATATGGAGAGATGCAATTGATACCTGAAACAGAGCTTTGATGTCTACCTACAAGAATGATCCAGATTTGTTACAGCGAAGCTTCGATCAATAAATAAGGTTTTGTATTACACAATTAGTTTAATAGGTCAAGGCATTGGGTGTAATAAATAACGTAAGAACAGGCTGTAAGCCAAAGGTTTGTGTAGGTTTAATACTTTAACTGGACCTAAGCCAACCACAAGCGCAACTAACCGTAAGCTTCTTTTCAACCTCAGCGTCTTTTATCAGGTAATATTGAGGTCTAAGTTGGAGCTACCTATTCTACGAGGACACGAGCTTTGACATAACATATTATCAAATCAAAGATCATCTTCCTGCTACATCGTTGCGTTGAAAACTCATATTGCCACGAATATGGCGTTTGCTTTACGGCCGGTTGCCTGGCTGACGCCAAGCCTCCTAGAGCATGTCTGTCTAAGTGACAATATTAAAATGGTTCAAAGTTTAAATTAACATAATGTAGCTGACAGCCATCTTTGAACCAGGTAAGTAGGTATCGTTTTGGTAAACGGAAACTAGACAGACAACATACAATATACAACATACAATATACGTACATACAAGCGGTGCAAAAGAAAAAATCAAGTGTAAGTTAACTCTCATAAAAGCTATTCAGTCGCTTAGCGCAATCTTATAAAATGGACACCGTCTATTCTTATTCTAATCTACACTACACTATCGCTAAAGAATCCTACACATCTACCATTAAAATAGCATCTTTCCTTACTTCCGCAGAAGTCACCTTCAAAACACTTCCCGAAACCGATTAATGTTATCACCGAAGCTAATTCTATCAAAGACCCGTTCTCTTTAATAGCGCGCAACAAAATAAGACTCCTAAAAACTAATGTTCAGCCTTAAGTCCCGCAAATACCTCTTTGTGACTCCGAACGCGGCCGCCTCCTCTTGCCTCGAACCTGGGCTGTACCGTGCTTTTATTCCAGAAGCATCCACTAACGAAATTTCAACGTTAACTCATTTAAATACAGCTGATTGTCCTCCAGCAGACGAAGTACTTAAGGCGTAGATACAATCCAACGAGATTAAAAAGTTGGAGTCGGTCGCGCGCCGTCATTGTAAGTAGAAAATGAGTTAAATAAGGCAATACATTTTAATTAGAAGCAAGGATCTTTATTCGTAGCGCGATAACTCGGTTCCTCTATTAATTGAATTTCATGTTGAATTAACTTGGGATAATCCGAGCGATCTCGCTTTCCCGGAATTGATTTAAAAGTTTTAGCCTTTTTAATCGACCGGTAAGGTTTGAGTAATCTCTGGTGGGAGTTATTGCTTACTTTCGATTACTGCGTTTTAGATTAATATTAATTTCGTAAAGTGGTTGTTAAGCTGAAATATTTAAATTAGAAATTACTTATTACACAATCGCCAAATTCTTCCTATTTTGTTTGAATTCTTAAAATTTTACTTTTCAGTGCCGATTGTTTATCTCGATATGTTTCATGTGTTGTTATTTTTTTTATTATTTATTGTTATTATAAATTCAATGAACATCAACTATGTACCTAAATATAATTTTATTTCAATAGGTACAACTTCCAACGTTTGGTACTGTCAATTCGAAACTTATCGCAATAAAGACAAGTGTATATTACCTAAAGCAACGTCTTATAACACCTACTATTTAGAAACAATATCCAAAAGAAAAACTAACGATCAAATTATTTTCACCACCTCAAAAGGAAATGAACCAACAAACCCCACTTAAGCGAAATCAGGACAACATAATTCACTTTTAAAATCTAAGATTATGGCGAAAAGAATAAGAAAATGGCCGCCACGGTGTTACGTCTAATGTAGTGAGATAATCCGGCAGTAAGTGGGTGAAGCTGATCGCTTAAGAGATTAAAAATTGTAGCGTTTTGGAACGCACCTTGCTTTATGGCGGGATTTCGGGATTTTGGAGTTTCCTTTTGTTTGTAGACCGATATTTGTTAAGGCAAAGTGCATCTTGATCATACACATTCCATTAGGAACAAGTGGCTAGTGTTGATAGTATAGGTAATGACCCAAGAAAATATTAATAACATACCATTTTTATACTAAAATATTTTATTATTATTATTATTAATTAATACAATTTTACTAAAATATCTAAAATCAATGAAATATTGTTTCATATAAATGACATAGTTTTATTTAGGTAGATTTTAAGCTTAATTTTATCTATATGCTAAATAACACTTTAAGATCCAGATAGCCTATCTGAAGAATAAAGTTGATGTTGTCTCTATCTTAATCATGTTTTAGAGAGAGACAGCATAAACTTTAACTTTTAGATAAGATAATACACATATTTCAATAAAACTGTGATGACCATGTAAAGCCTACCCTTAAAACACGAAAAAATAATTGAACAAAACTAAACTAAAAGCAAAACTTTAACATCAATTCTCTGGAGTTATCTGTGCAGTTAGTAAACACTTTGATTTAGGAGCAATAACATCGCATCCATAACAATATTAATGTTTATCTTATCAGGGGTCCGTGGGCAAGTCTTAAGGGCCTAATTGTAGGGTCCCAACATCAATATGAATAGTACCTACCACGATATTAGAGATTTGTTATTGCTTTAATGGAGGACAATGATTCTAGGTAGTGTAAAATTTAAAATGTAGGTACTAAGAAACATAATTTTTTAAAATAAATATTGAAATAATTATAATAAAATTATTAATAAATAATCATTAATTATTATTTAATAATTATTTTATAATGTTCATAAAAATAATGCTGGCTCGAAAAGTGTAATGATGACTTAATTTGGTGTAGGGTTTAGCTTAATAATTATTGAAATTATCATTCATTAAGTGTACAAGCCTATGTAAATTATTATAATTGTCATAAAGTTATTTCAACCAGGGCCTGTCAGACCAAAGCGCAATGTCGCCACAAATTTACAAAAAAAATGTATAAATGTGACAAAGGTTCTCGTTCTATTCCAGTGGCTTAGAGATAAGACATAACACAAATGAACTATGTATAAATTGTTGAATATTCTATTATGTTATATTTGTTGTCTGAAAATAAATTACATAATCTGATATTAACAACTTGCTTTACGAGTACTTCAACGCCTTTCCAAATAGAGTTTGTAGCCGTGAGTAATACTATTCTTGCACTTTTATGTATAGGTATATGTATTGTATTATACTATACGCCAACGCTCCTGGCACGCGCTGTCATATAACGTTCTATGACGGCGTGTGCCAGGAGGGTTGGCGTATAGTATAGACAGTGTTAGACAAAAGGCAAGAATCTCCCCTGTCTATTTTCTTTTATATATATATAAGTAAATGAGACAACAATAGCGAGGGTGTTTCGCGGCGGCTGAGCTAGAACGCGTGAAATCAATTAGTACGGTAAGCGCGTTTTAGGGATCAGCTTTTATTTAGATTTTTTTTACCTTTGTGTTGCGACCACAGGGGTGATGGAACGGCGTTCATACTTGTTACTGTTGCTTTTTTAAAATAATATGAGCAAAATCTTTTATGAACAGTTTGAGGTCCATTGCCCCTTTACATACATTAACAGACTTAAACTAAACCATCTAGTCAAACCGCTGTTGAGATAGATAAATATTTACCTAGACTTGGATCATAAAAATATCTTTATTGTAACATATAAATGTACTTCTATGCCACTACGCCATATTGCTTTAACAAACTATGACATTTTAACGATCTCTCTATCTAAAGGAAGCAATTAAGGAGACCAGTAAAAATTTAATTTCTTTTTAGATAAATCAACCTCCGATCTTAACCATAACATGTCAAAGGCGTAAACTCACAGACTTTTGCCTGAAAAAGTAAAAAAGTCAATAAACTAACTTCCGTTAGAATTCAAATGTTCGACACAAAGCATAAGAAATTTAGTAGTTCGAATTTATGTAAAATAAGCCTATCATAATAAGCCTATCATGTGGAAAAAGTGCATGAATTGATAATGCACCTGTTCATCCATAATGCTACGTACTATAATAATAGATATGCAATATTTTCTATATAGGTATATATAGAAGACAAATTATGCTATGGCTAAGAAATGGTATAATAGAGCAAATTAAATATATAAATTTTTAGTTAGAGTACATAATGTCCTATGTATACGGTGTACGCATATAATGACTGACAGAAATATATAGCCAAGTATAAAAGTGTAATACGAAATGGAGGAGAAATGGATAACTTATAGAGAAACACAAGACAATTTTCATGTTATTCAAATACATTACCATTTTTTTTGCACAATGTATCGAGCAGTGAATTTTAAACGCGACCGACCTGATTAATGTCATTATTATCTTGTTTATAAAGTAAATGAACGTGTCCACTACCAACACCTAGTTTGAATCATATGCGGCTCACGTTACGGTGTATTATCGAGTGGATAACACGTGGTTTTATGGTGCAGTTAAATTGAAGTCCATTAAGTATGTGATGAGTTAAGGGAGGTTGTCGTTGTTGTGCTACATGTTGAATAAACACTGGTTAAGTTTTTAGTTTTTTCAATAGTTTACTAAGTTTAACTGGCTAAACATAAGTATTAAAAATAAAGAATTATCTTATCTCAGCTTACTAAAATATATGAAACTTAAATAAGTACTAAGGTTTACATAGTAGGTACTATATTTAATTTTTACCTATGTTTTTGCAGTTTAGTAATATTGAAGGTAGATAAATGGGTTATCTAGTAGGTACGCGAGAATTTTCAAACATGACCATGTTATTGTAACTTTAATTAAACAAGATATTTACTGGTATTAAAAATATTAATGAAGTTACTCTGCCTATCATTGAATGACAAATGCTCACTAATAATTAAAAAATAAATAATAACATCCAAGAGTATCCGCAGAATGACACACGATCTTGCTAGATAAACCAAAACAATTTGGAATCACCACAAATAACGTGTCCGAAATATCGGTAAAATCTACACTAGGGTCTGTCAGACCCCAGACAATTACCGAACACTTACAAACAGTGCATCTGTTAAATCGGTCAGTTGTGATTTATTCAGAGCGATGTGATCCTGTGACGATACCGCTTCGAGTTCGAGATCGTGTGCCGCATATGGACAGGGGATGAATGGAGACAAATTGCTGCTATAGTAGTAACACAACAGTTGCTATAATTTTATTTTGTATAGTTGGACAGGGCTAGTGCTAGTATAGGAATGATCCCTTGGGCCTATGACATAGCTATGATTATAGCATAATAATAATATGATAAACAATAATGCATGATAATTTGTAAGAATTAGTAAATCTTCATAATTTCTTGAAAATCGTTAAATATAGAAGTTGAAAGGTTACAATTAAGATGATTACATAAAATGTTTACCCTATAATTAAACATCAAACAAGGGTATACTTTCTGCTTCCTCTCTATAAGTTTTATTGTAAAAATATACATTTGATTCCGCTCCATTCATGTAAACACTATAGTTAGCTAAGAAACTGTTCCCCAGGGTCCCATAGACCGCAGGCGAGGCCGGCCACACTTTATCAGTCACCCGATCTGATAGTGGTCACTCGTGGTCATATCCACTGTCTCTAATTAACCGTTAACGACACAGTTTTATTGCCATTCGCCGATGCGTTATTGCCAAAGTTTAAACTGTCCACCATGTGTAGGCTCGGCTTAACAATTTATTGTTGTACGTTCCAATTACAAATTAATTATGTCTAATTGCAAACTAAAGTAAAACTGGAATTTAAACCGAAGAGCAGACTCGAAAGTTGCTTGTTAGATGTTATTTTCTATAATAAAAAACTTTCTGTTTCTATAATAGTAATATTACGAAAGTAATACATAAAATACTAGTATTTTTTAAATTGGGACTAAACCAGTACTCTGAGTGCTTAGGTATAATTTAATTAATATTTTAAATCTAAAAGTACATCTAAAATGGTTCCAAAAAGACCCTTTTATCCGAAGGTACTCGATTTAGCATAACGAGACGCGGAATTAAAAATAAATGACTCGAAAAAGTACAAAGAGTCCATAATTTGATTAAATTTAGAGGAAAATACCTCACTCCTCCTCAAAAGGGAAGCAAGCTGCCCTATTTATTAAAGAAATTGTAAAAAATAACAAAGATTACGAACTTTGACTCTTTGCTTGGGGTATTTGGTTTAAAAACATAGAGTAAATTTTGTTTCTTTTTTAGGTTCAGGTAGAATTTTGAAAAATCGTCCCTAAGTTACCTATCACTAGTCTTAAAATAACTTCGTTATTTGTTTTGCATTATTATACATCTTACACCAATGTAGAGTGTAATCCAGTTATAACAGCAAATTGATAAGATACTTTAGATTAATTATATTACTTTGATATTCAATAATAAAGCTTATCATTACGTTATCCGTGCCTTTCACCGCCGCGGGCGCATGTCTAGATCTAAATATATCACGTCTTCTTGGTAATGACACGTAATTTGGCACGGTCAGGTATAGTTTCCGTGGTGTAGCGGTTATCACATCTGCCTAACACGCAGAAGGTCCCCGGTTCGATCCCGGGCGGAAACATAGTTTTTGGTGACTTTTTTGCAAAGTAGGTGCCTACAATGGCTCACTACGAGTAGTAGTATGCTCATATTTAATTGATCTATAGATTTGTTACTAGCCTCACTTGCAAAAATTCAAATCGTAAACTTGGATTTAATTTTATCCACGACCTAGCAAACATGCCGACTTGCTTTTCTGTCATAAAGCATAATTACACAGATTACATAATGTTATATTATTCATAATACATAATTTGTAATTGTATACTACAGTATATATACCAGGTCTTAAAAGCACCAGTGGAGGCAGTGACGTGACGAAGTATACAAAGTTCAAACTTTTGGACTCCTTTGAACTCCTAAATATACCAGAAGAACAGAACAGAAGCTGTACGCCTACCCGGTAGATACCAATGGTTTAGAAGTCTCATGAGCCGTGGGTTCTTAGCCAACTCAATTAATTTAATATACCTACCTATCTGACATTAAGTACCTACCTACCAGAGGTGCAGAACAGAAATCCTAGTACCGACCGGCCGTAGGTACCAGAGGTTCAGAAGTCTCAAGAGCCGCGGGTTCTTAGCTAACTCAATTAGACGCGACAGGTTCGCGGCACGGCGATAAATGCGTTTGCTACAATATAACTATACTTCTAATGAAAGTGACGAGAAAATAGCGATTTAGAAGTAGTTGTAATAATGATAATGGGTTGATGTAGATTTTTACATGTGCCTACTAGGAATTTGTATAAAGCCTCGAGCACACCGGATGCGTATGCGTGCACGTAAGCGTAGACGTATACGTACCTCTGAGTTAATGTATGGAACTGTATAGGCAAGGGTAGACCGGATGCGTATGCGTAGACGTAAGCATAGACTATAAAATTATTAATAAAGAAATGGAAAAAATTCCTCACCCGGGTGGGAATCGAACCCACGACCTCTGCATTCCGTGCCAGCGCTCTTACCACTGAGCCACCGGGTCAATTACTCGGATGACGAATTTTACCATCTCTTTTTGAAATTACATTATTGGAAACGTTATTTTTCATCCCGATAGCTATACATAAGCATAGACGTCAAGCGGTGACAGTTCCATACATTAATCTCAGAGGTACGTGTACGTCTACGCTTACGTGCACGCATACGCATCCGGTGTGCTCGAGGCTTAATTCTTCAAACTCCACAAGGCCTACTTTCACGAACTTTACATTTGTCAAAATATGTGACTTGGGCATCGCTACATTAACATAGGCATAATGTGAAAAATTTATTCACTGGTTCTTTAATATTCTGTTACACATGAGTTCTTTTAAAAATGAAACGACGAAGCCAAATACATAGACTAAGGTGTAGTGTTTGTAAAGTTAGATCCTGTCGACTTAGCTCGGCTCTACATGAGATCTGATAACTTTTTGATAGTGGAAGTCGTAATGGTCTCGTCTTGGCAACATTTTACATGATTTTTAGGTGGGATAGAATTTGCATCAACTAAATTATATTGATTATGATTTACGTCTGTCCCGCGCTCAAAACGTGGCTACGGCATCTTTTCAGGTCTAGTTACCCTATTTCGGGGACACAGCTAAAGCCATATCTATGTATAAGTATGTGTACAAATGATATTATTTATCGCATGAAACATTCCCGTACCCGCGATTTCTTTTATCTCGGACCACAGCCCAGCATGCGGTCACATAACTCATAGCTCGCACCTCTCGCAGTCGGTTAAGTTGCAAACTTTGATACATGGCTCCACCTGAAGCGGGTTGTTCATTACAACCCCTGTTTAAGGGATGTGGATTTAATTTCGATGTTTTGGGCAAATGGTATTGTTAATGGCTTTGTAAGGTGCATGACGTTTGGTTAATAGATTTATTGAGAAATGTTTTTTATTGTAACAGTTTTAATTATAAGTTTCTTAAAGTAAGTGAGTTAGTTACGAGACGCCGCTCAATTTGGTACTAAAGGCGATCACTATAAAAAATATATAATTATTACAGATTGTCAGCTCTTTTTGTATTGTATCTGTGTATCTTATTTATTTGTTGTTTTCTGTACTATACAGGCAAAAAGCTACGTAAAAATCCCACTGTAGAGAACCTATCCACAAAATTTGAGACTCGAAATCACATGTTTATTTTTCCCGATAGTATGGAGAATTTTTAAATATCTCAGGAATTTTCATACAATCTTGAAAAATAAAAATGTTATTACGAGTTTAATATTTTGGAAATAGGTTCTCTATAGTGAGCTATTTATACAGCTTTTCGCTTAACATACCCTTTTTGTTACACCCTGTATACTAACATAAAATTTAAGTTTGTGTAATACTAACACTATGGGCACAAGCCTGAAATAAAAAGATTTTATTATATATTATTTATTATTTATTTATTTATTACGGCTGTTTCCAAAATGGGTACTCAGAAGGAGTATGGCGAACTTTTTGACAAAATCATTTGTTTTTTCGAGCAAATTTTTCCATTCGCGTTTAAGTTTGTGTTTTATTTAGCGGATTTTTCAGAAGTTCAATTTACTGATATCGCTTTTACCAGATGAGATTATTCTATACGCATACTTTACCAATATTTATTCTTGACTAGTGGACGCCCGCGACTTCGTGCGCATGGACTGCAGAAAAAAAAAACTCGTAATAATCCAGGATAAAAATATTTTCCCGGGATAAAAAGTAGCCTATGCGTTAATCCAGGGTGTCAGCTAACTCCATATCAAATTTTATTAAAATCGCTCCAGCCGTTTTTAGGTGAAAGAGTAACAAACATCCATCCATCCATCCATCTATCCAATCCATCCATCCATCCATCCATCCATACTCACAAACTATCTCGTTTATAATATTAGTAATGAAGATTGTGTTCTTTAACAAAAGTTATTATCATAAGTCATACAACAAACTACACGTCCCAATGCCCTCAATAACATCATGTTTATTTCAGAGGCTTACCTTTACCCCCCGCCGGACGATGTTATCAATACGGATTATCCGGGAAACTATCCCGGATAAAAAATTGGCGACGTGACACAGCATGTTGATGGCTTTGTTGTCTGTTTAGTGTAGCTTTTTATTTCCACGCCTATTAGGATATTTATTGCTACAATAGCAAAAACACGTAATATAAGTATAAGTGGTTCCTGCATATTGTGCTTTTCCATAGAGCAGATATCTGATATTCACCACAGTCGTATGTCACAGATTCAGTCAAGCAAGTATTTTAGATAAAATTCCATAGAGCAGATATCGGGATGAAAAATATTCACCAGTAATTGACCCAGTCGTATGTCACAGTTTTATAATATATAATATCAGACTTCTCATTAATATTCATCACAATCAAATCAAGTATTTTAGATAAAATTACTTTTGAAAAAAATACAAGGAGTTAGTACTATATATATAGGTACTAAAAAACTTATAGGTACGAGTACCAATTAATTATGGTGGGTATTTTAAAAAGTTTAATTTAGTCAGGGTAACACCCAAAACAGTAATAAGAAGTCGTAACTAACCGACAATAACTAACTGGAAACTGCAGTTTCAAGGTGCAATAAACAGACCGATTAATAACTCTCTCGTACAGTTAGTTCTATTTGATATAGATTCTGACACCTCGTCACTCGTGGTCGTGGAACACACTATTTACTATTAGGTGCTAGGATAAGTTAGATAGTATCTTATATTTAAAGGGGGCAAATACCTGCCATGGCAGTCTTGTGGCGTGCCCCGGAGGAGGCCTACGTCCAGCAGTAGACTGTAATAGGCTGATGATGATGATCTTATATTTGCAGAAAAGGTCAAAACAAACATTACACATGTACCTATTCCTAAAAATTGAGTATCCAGAAATGCAGGATTACGAAGGATATACAAAGTGTGGGTGACAGCCAGGCAAATACTGATATCCTGAACAAGTACCATTGTGTTGAGTTATACAACAGTGTTATTACTCGCAGGAAATGTATTTTTTATTTGATTATTTATCAGTAATCTCAATTGTATCGGGTCACAAACACCCGATCTTATTAAAATATTTTTTATTAAAATAAACGTGACATTTTTTCTTATATACCATCTGTAATCTTCTCACATTTCTATACTAATTAAATGTAAATTATCAGAATATAATCAGCAATGTAAATTTATGTTATTGGTTTAAACCAATCAGACGCAACCTGTGTGACACATTGTACAATCCTCACTGCCTACAATTTTTTTTGACACTCAAGATAACTTATGACTCTCCATTAGGCTCTGTGTTGTCAGGCTCAGTTATTTGTAGCCAATATCAATTATCATTTTTGAGGCCAACATTAATTTTTTTTTTAAATCAAAAATATCTATTATTAGATTTATGTTTTTTGGTTAAAATTTTATTTTAAAGCCTTTTTCTTATGATAATTATTATTATCTAATTATGTATAATATTAAGGCTAAGAAATTTTATTATAGAGTTTACAATATTTTTAACTAAACGAACAATTTTTCGGGGCCAGTTCCAAAGACTTAAATATGAAAAAAATGTCGAAAAATTTTGGAATTTTCCTGCTGATGATAAAGAAAATTTTTAGTGGGTACGATGGAAACTATTTAGTAGTATGACTCAGAATGCTGCTGTGCTAATGCTACAGTCTAAATTGGTCGTCTATTTATTAGTATGTATGGTTACTTATCAATATTTGCCTGGCTGAACTCCTTCGGTTAGGAGTTGGGAGACAAATTGGTCATGGAAACCAGGATGTTTTTTTGTGGCCACCTTTACGAAGGGTTATTTAAATATTTTTTGCCAAAAAAAATCTGGGAAAAAAAATTTTTATTAAAAAAAAAAAAAAAAATTCCTTGATGCGAAAAAGTGTCTAGTGTTTATGTTAGTTTTTTTATAGACAGATATTAATTATTTTTCGTGAAAAATTTTTTCTTGCAGAAAAACGCATATACCATGGACCCTAATATTTTGGAAACCAGACACTTAATCTTCTCACATTTCTATACCTTTAATCTAATAAATGTAAATTATCAGAATATAATCAGAATTTCAATGTAAATTTATGTTAAACCCCGCCATAAACGTAGTCTATTGTAAACCCATTGAGAATGATAAACCAATGGACCCATTTTGGACGACACTTCCCAATGCTTCCAAGGAGAAAAATGATCGATGATGAGGAGATTACGTAGTTTTCACTTGACCAAAAATCATCCTGATCAATCTATTTAAGCCCACTAACACAACTAAAAATGTCGACTTTTAAAAAAAAAATAACCGACTAATTATGCTTGTGCCAGCCAAACAATCAATGTAATTAAGAAAACTGACCCACACTAAATAGTAAAACAAGAATATGTTGCGTATTGTACTATTTTGCCGTGTGTGTGGCTTTGCCAGTCGCGCGCGTCCATTTGTACCACTAAGTTATCGGTTAAATTTTTTTTTAAAACGACGCTCAAGCAACGTTAAACCTTATTGACTGAGACTTAGTGCTGGACCATCGCTTTAGGATTTAGGCTCTGTCTCTTCTAGTTGAAATCAGGCTCATTAGGGAACTATAATTGTATATCTTATCGATGGATGTTAGAGTTTGAGCTGTGAGGAACTGAGATAGAGTCGGTTTTAGCCAGGCTTTATAGTGAGACTTAGGACAAGTTAGGTCTGGCTTTAGGGTTCCTTGAGCATAATGAGTTGAGTGCTGTACAGAACGTTATTATCTATCTCTGCAGGTTCCATCTTGTCTTGTCTATAGATTTTGCTGTCTATGTTTTATTGTGTCAATGTTTTATCAGTTTCTTTCTATTCTGCAGTTTTTATGAGTGACTATTGAAATTAATAATTCATGTACTTCTTCTAAAACTATAGCACCTCTTGCCTAAAGTTCTTATAAGTCGATTAATTTTATATATCGTTTGTCGTACGAGTAGAATACAACGTCCCTTTCTGTCTTTGTTAAAAGACGCAAAATAGTATTTGTGCTCATTCGCAGAAGACATGTGGTACAAGTGGAGTTTACCTTAGCCCTAAAACCCAGATATAGTGCCCTCTCATCAATTTAAAGTTATCTTTGAACCAAGTTATTCAGCGAATACCCTATACATTATCCATTATGCAGAGCGTGTAGTTCTAATCCATCAAACTCCGGTCAATGCTAACTCTGCCTGAAGTTACACTTTAACTGGATCACAAGACTTACCTACGATAGATTGGTTGTGTTGCAGGAATGTGCGGGCCGGGCTTGGGTGAAGTGAGCTTTGTCTAGTTGCTTTTTGTTAGGTGACTAAGTATGTCCACCTTGTTAGAGATCTTACTTAAAGCGATAGAAAAATGAGCGCTCTATAAATAGGCAGTGTTTTGGCGAAACAATCATAGGCGAATAATTTTTTCAACATATATTTCGTCGATGAAATGAACTGTCGCTGACACGGTCTATTAGAGAATGATTTATTCGGCTAATCAACCGTCGATAAAAAGTGCCCTCGGCGAAACGTTCTTTCGGCGAACAGTATTTTGGCAAACCGTTGCAAATTATAAAACAATTCTTTGTAGCCTTTATAACATAAAGTTCTTTGAGATAGCGGAATAAATAGCCCATTATAGTTGGGTAATTTATTTATTTTAATACTGATTATAAACATTATTAAGTAAATGAAAAAAAAAAATACTGATGTTATATAAGTAGTTAGCGGGATACCAGTGCATGAGGTAGGCCCAGTATAGAGAATATTAGCGTAATGAAGAAGAGGTACTCAGTTATAGGTGCTGGAGGCTATATGAGCAAGTATCTAATTCTTATTTAAAGCTGTAAGGATTTTCTTTGTGATACAATAACTCTGGCTACCTTGTAAATATGCATATTATAGGTAATTCTTATTCTTATTTTTACCGAATACGAGTATCTCATTTAACTTTTTTTTTTACTGAAACAGAAAAAACGAATCTTGGCTTTTGTTGTCAGTGTTCATAAAATACCAATTTAACTAGAAATTAAAAAAAAAACATTGGAATACATTCTAACCAATGCATTTAATTGGCAATCTGAGTGAAAAATAAAAAATAATACTTGGTCCTAATGACAATTATTACGATAATCTAATAAATTAATTATTCACCGATATCCGCACTCTACCAGCAACATGATAGGATGTGCCTCGTGTGGACTAACAACATTAGATCGGAGCAAGTTTGTCCAAGAGACGAGAGTTAGTGAAGTGTGCCGAACGGATTTATAAATTTTGTATACGACGTGTATCGCTCTTTGAATGGACCGGGTTATTTGCATGCACTGATTGGATACTTGACTATCGTAGATTCCTGTACCTTACAAAAACCTACCTATCATCAGTACGTTGTAGTCTACTAACTGTATTCTGACCATAGTATTTGTTTCAAGTTTAGTAACTTAGTAATTAGAATACATTAGCTGCATCTTCTGCCATCCATGTCGTAACAGTCGACTTGAGTGTTCTCTTAGGCGATGAGCTAGTAACTTGTCGGTAACTTGTCGGTAACTTGTCACCTTAATATTTATTAAGACAGAATCAAATTCATTGTGAACTATCCTCTCTTTGAAAATATTTTTCTGAGATAATTCATCAATATACCCCAAACTAATTAGCTAATCCGACTAATCACTCATCAGAGACATGAAATCTGTCGTAAAGGCGGATCCACACTGGGCTGTAAAAACGTAACGGTCGCCATTTCGCGCTATTATCTGAATGAATTATACGCGGCAGTTAATCCACCGACGATTGAGATAATTGAATATTAACGAATTGCTTATAAAGGCCCGTTAGTGGCCGAGTGGTGATGTTACGAGGTAATACTTATTTATGTCAAGATTTTGTGGTCGATCAGGGAAGATTGATTATTGTAAGTGATTTTTTATTAGCTTTTTCCTTAATTATTTACAAGGTAAGTACCTTTTCTTCGTACTGTTTTCTACGTTTTTCATCCATAGTTTCAAACGTGACAAAATCTCATTGAGGGAACTTTACTACAGTTTTTTTTTTCAAAGATTAAGCAAAAAGAACAAGTAAAATAAATTAATCAGAAGGATAAATGCATCGGTATTACACTTCAAACAAATACTAACTCTATAACACACACCCAATAGCAATCTCAAACAACAAGAGCAATGATTTTATGACATTCTCAACATATTTAACTGGGGACATTCCCATAAACATGCGAATTTCAAATATTAAAATGTCAACAAAATCACAAACGCAGCCATACAGGAAGAAATGTAAAACGTTAAGTGTCAATAAAAACTTACGTATCGCGGGGTATCGCACGCCGGGCGAAATTATACCTCGTAAATAAATTTTCGTGTGAATATCTAAAATCGTTTATGTTGGCAGAAATTGCTCTTGGTGTGCTCCCGGCTTTAGCTAGTTAGTTCGTTTGCATTTAAATATACCTGACTTTGTCTAGTTGGTTATATAGCTCTGTATATTTTTCGCTCAAATTAGAGATATTATCCCTCTCATACCTTGTTCGATTTAAGAATGGTTAGTGAAAAAAAAAAAAACATTATATTCATGCACACATACTACACAATACATTAACCTAGCCCACGCGAAGATCCGTAAGGTCTTATGTCGTGGGTACTAAATAACGGTATATACCTAATAGATAAGTATAGAAACATTACTCGGAAAGAAACATCGATATTCATTATATTATCAAAGTGTGCACCTACCGGGATTCGAACCCAGGACCTATGGCATCGCAGGCAGCGTCACTACCAACTACACCAAATCGTCCGTTATGATGGCCTCCTAGATAACAAACTAAAAAAACTATTGAGATAGTTGCCTTTGCTTATCTATATTAATACCATAAACAGGTCAATGTACAATTTACCACAACTCCCCAAACTGCCATAATACCAGAATATATGAACGTAATCCCAGCTCAAGAAGAAAAACAACTTGTCACTAAGGTGGCCATTTTGTTGATCCACCAATACTTTTAAATCAGGGATTTTATTTATTTACTCACACAGAATTTACATATAGAAGCCAATTCAATTTCGTGGCACACGGCGTGCGCAGATTAGCCCCCCACCCCCCGTAAACGGTCCCCCCCAAGGACCATTTCTAACATAATCCAAATAAATCCACTTTATATTCATCCACCTTAAAGGCCGCAATAAAAGAGTCTAGATGTCTTATTTTTTCTTGGAGAATTTTGGCGATGTCGGTTAGGACAATGGAGATAAATTAGATTTTGTATTTGTATAGATGAGACAAGCTTTTGACCTAAATAATTTAAAATACTTACAACAAAGTAATTTATGTAATTACTTTATGATTATTATTGTGTTTTTTTTCATACGTATCGCTACGTGTGCTTAGTAGGCCTGTGAAGCGCGTACGCGCGTTATCTCATGACATCTTAAGGCTCGAGCACACCGGATGCGTATGCGTGCACGTAAGCGTAGACGTATACGTACCTCTGAGTTGTAATGTATGGAACTGTATAGGCACGGGCAGACCGGATGCGTATGCGTAGACGTAAGCATAGACGTCAAGCGGTGACAGTTCCATACATTAAACTCAGAGGTACGTGTACGTCTACGCTTACGTGCACGCATACGCATCCGGTGTGCTCGAGCCTTTAATCTTACCACGGTATTTGCCGATATTATTATGTTGGAAATTTCAGACTTGTCTTGTTAAAAGAAGCTCACTGAGGTTGAACTCTTCTTAGTTACATCTCTTATTGTTACTTTATACTAAAGTATGCATTACGATAGCTCAATTTACAAACTGTACTTAAATATAATTAAAACTACGTATGTATATTATCCTACTAATATTATAAATGCGAAAGTTTGTGAGGAGTGTGTGTGTGTGTGTGTATGTTTGTTACTCTTTCTTGCAAAAACTATTGGAAGGATTTTTACTAGGTATATCAGAATAACACATAAGCTATGATGTTTACGGGGAAGAAGTTGTGGGTGGCCCCTAGTAGTATCTAAAAACATAGGTAATATTTATGATACCATCTTAAAAAGCAAGTGATTCTCAACCCCACAGTATAAAACCCACTAGAGGTGCAATGAGGCGTAGCGGTGTAAATCAACACAGTAATATTGGTAATGTATGCCCTTCGCACAGCTTTCTATGTATATTGTATGGTGTGGTTACTTATCTAAATAAGGGCTTAGGAAAGATTTGTTTTTTTTTTACTGAATTATGTAAATTGTCGATGCATGCTCGGTCTTGAGACGAGTGACAATATTGAAGTTCGTGAAATGTCATTGCATTTTTTTAGATAAAAGCTGATAAAGAACTATTTGATTTAAATAATAAATGTTTGTACACATTTATACTATATGTAAGGTTTTGTTACACAATATTATGCGATATTTTTAATGTTAACTTCTAAATCACAAATCTTCTTGAAGAATGTTTTTTATCATCACCTGAGCTTATTGGTGGAGAGTACCTACCTATATATGCCTATTTCCTACTATTTCTCTATTAAAACATACATAAAATAAATAAAAGTTTAGCCAAACTAATACTTTTCGTATGTTAGTATTGGCATGCATAACAATAAAAAGTCGTATCTCTCCGAATGACCAGTGTTATCGCAGGTCCTCGGACCTCTACTATTAACTTATGAAAATAAGGTACAATAACACTTTGTTTATTCTGCGTTATTCCTTGCCAGGGAAATTCGTGACGCTTCGAGGATTTAGACAGAGCTTCTCAAATTGTTATTTTTGCTTGTAGGAAGTATAGGTTTTCTATTTCCATTAAAATTGCTTAATACAATAGCTTCTGATGACAAAATCTGACAATAGTTACAGAAAATATACCCTATAATAGATAATGATTATAGTATTTTCTACGTACATACCTATATGCATATAATTGTTTTCTACGTACGTATATATTTGTTTTTTTTACATTTTTTAACGAGACTTGAAGATTTGAATTTTAATAAACAACATAACTAATTAAATCTTCAAAGTTTATGAAATTGGAGAGGCAGGTTTTCATGTTGTATAGTTTATACTCATTGTGGGGTCACTTACTAAAATATACTCATAAAATACAAGGAAAATATTACAAGTACCTTTAATGACAAGTTTGAGAAACGCAGCACATATAGAAAGGCGCACGTTGTTTAGAAAGAGCGCCCCACGTTGGGCGCCAGCAGCGGGCAGTGGAACGGTCACTAATGGCTGTTTTTACTATAAATATGAGAAAAAATATCGTCCCATAATAATAACATATGTATGGCGAAATTATGTGAAGGGGTAAGTTTTGAGTATCGCAAAAGTAATTGTTTGTTTGAGGGTAGTTTAGTAAAATTGAGATTTAAATGTAGAAAACATTATTTTATTAATGGCAACAATATTCATTAAGTGCAAATTAAGATTTTCAATTTCCCTAGTTTGTGGTATGTGTTGAGCCTACCGCCACTTTTTAGACACAACTTTTACAACACCCTATCTAGTACTACAGTCAGAGTAGAGTAACCTTCACATTCTTAATACCAACCAAGGTACAGATTGAAACATCTTACCAAAATGCAAAAAAATGTAAATGATTTTCCTATACTCGTATCCCATATATTACATTTACCTAAGTTCACCAGAAAAACAGCGATATCCGCTGCCCTCACAGGCGCGTGAAATCTGCGCCCACCTCATAAAACACGAAAAACAATATCTCTAAACAAAAACACACAAAACAAATTCACACTCACGGCGCTCAACTACTGAGTTGATATTCTTTTGGAAGACGCAAAGGTGCTATTGGTTACATGGATGTAGGTTGAATGGATTATCGTATCCAAGTCACATATTAGAGGAAGGAATAAAATATTTGCTGTCTTGTTTATGGCATTCTGTAGTTTAAAGCGGCAGCTGAATTTCACTGGAAAGAGAGCATTGTTTGACCAGCAGTCCTTAGTCAGTGCAATGGTTTCTTTCAAAATGATTACGAGTATCATTCCACGGCTGGCCGAACTACCTGACACCAACTACTGATAATTTAAATTCGAACCTACCTACATTATTATAAATTCACTAGTATGCAACGCATCGAATTCGAAACAGCAATCGTAATAAATTCGCATTAGGTACTACTTTTTTACTATCGCAAAATATTCCCTACAAGATACATAATAGTACCCTGACAGTGTCACTCCATCTAACTCTACATCCGTGTTACATTTGACATTTCCTCATCCATAAAAATATATTGTGCGTTTGGTTATTTGTCTCCATTTGCATTGAGCAGTTTTTGAGATTTTGTAAATGTTCTCCAAGTGTGCTATGATTGGCACAGGTAGGGGGTCGGTAGGGGGACGCAGTCACAGGGATCGAGAACTATATGATTTATATGGTTTCTTTTCCAAAGTATGTAAAAATTTACTAAAATTAAATAACATTTAGGTCTATGCTTGTATGGGTGGTCTATATATAGATGATGAGCATTTCGTCTATTAGGACAAACATACATGCTCACATATACATTTTTTTAAATTATTACATTAGCCTATTGTAGTCCGGTTGTTTTGTTTTTGGTAATTGCTGGTCGTAAGACTCCCGAGAGCACGCAACACGGTTCGATCTCCCGTTTTCGCCATCCAGCCGCCCACTTCAAGTCATCGGTCTATTGGGACATTTATTAATAATTACATATCATACAATTTAAAGACGGTTTTTTAAAATGCAGAAATCTGCTATACCTAATAATAACCGAAATACAATATTCACCTAAAATTCACGCTTTTCCAGAAGAAAAGCCATTACGGAGGCGCAATCATACCCCATCATTGATTTGCCTACCAAACCCCTCGATCCATGAAACGTATGGAATTCACCTCTCACTTAATCAGAGCCCTTGTAATATAGAGTCTTATTTACAGCGAGAAACACTCCCAGTAATCGGGTCATAGGAGTAAAAAACGGGAAAACGTGCAGGAAAATACTAGTGTATCGTCCTGGATACGAACATATTCATTACGGTTTATCCGACGGAATGAATGGAATGAAATGAAAAGGAGGCGAGGTGCTGCGCCCGGGGACGGATTTAGTTAGAATTTTTGTAAGTATTATAATTTAAACTTATGTATAATTTTTTTTTTATTTACAGGTAAGTACAGCATGTATTACTTTTAATGTATGTGGTGAGTAATTTTTTTGTAAATTTTAGTGACAGAATATTTCACGGATTACTTTACATACTTATAGCTCTCGTATGTGTTACCTACTTTTATATGTTTGCATAATATTTTCTCTAACCAAAAACTAAGTAGCTAAAATAGGGAATGTTTTACTAACAATAATAGCGATTAAATATTAAAACTTCGTCTAAGAGCCTCCTTATCCAACCCACTCGAGGAGCACATTCATTTCCCGTAATTCTCAACAGTGGCTCTTCTACTTTTGCCCATGTTCATTTATTACAAAAACCTCGCTGCCTCAGTCCAGCCCTGTATTCCAGACCTTGGCAAAGCTAAAAAGGCCCGCAGTACGCGGCGCACGTCCCGCCGCCGCGCCGACTCTAATAACGTCTCATTTCTACTTATAGGTACTTACGCTCATGCTAATCATGGGAATGATACGTAATCGTCAACTTGAAGCTATGGGAATGTACGGAGTATACGGAATTGGTTTAATAAGACTGAGAGAAGTTTTACTGGTGTTTGCGCCTTTTTATCTTTAAGAAATAATTTACAATGATTTATTGTGACTTGAATAGTAGAACCTGTAGATTAGACTAAAATTTGATTGAGTAAAATCTTATATACTCAAGATATTAACAGGGAAACAATTATGACTGGAACTTTAGTAATTAGACAAAAATTAGTTAGTTGTATATACAAACCTCCATAGGTAACTTGATATAAATATTTATATAATAATATTTTATGTCTGACTACATAACTTATAGGTCATATACCATATTTATACTTTTTAAATGGCTAACTGAACTCCAATTATTTCTTTAAAAAATCTCGCGCATAAGTGCTCGTTTTTTTCCAACAATGACCTGCATTCTGTCGTCACGGCCACGTGTCGTGTCGTGCGGAAGCGGGCCGGCTGCGTGACTTATGTTCGCTTCCTTCCGCTGCCCGCTGCGACTTGCAAACGAAGTACTGTATAGGCTGGAAAAGGCGCCAATAGCTGTGTAGATTTTATTTCTTTAGAGAATAATAAATTTAGTTTTGAAATTGGACTGAACTTAAATTTGTTGGACATTGTGAATTTAAATATTTGAATTGTCGAATATAAGTATGACAAGTAACAGATAAAACATTAGAGGTTAAATTTAATTTTTGTTTGCCAGTAATAAACAAAAAAAATAGTTTTATTTTTAAATCTCAAATTCTTGGGATTAAAAAAAAATATAACGAAACAGCTATTGTTGTTGTTATACCAATTAGGTACCTATGACTCCGATCAACACACATTACTTACATACCATTGATAATTCAATAAAAGTGCATCCCAACTAGAAGGTACCATTAAACGAATGACACATCTCATTGCGACGCCCATTAGCTTGTGACGAAATCAGAAAGCATAACAATAATTTTTGCACCCTCACAGGGGCCCCAAGACCCCACCTTTAGGGCCCTTTTTGGACCCCACAGGAATGACAGTGCATTTGACTCTTTCCAGTCGAGAGAGTCCGGCCCTGTGTCGTGAGCAATTATGTTTCTATGACAAGTCGACGATGCGTTTTTGTAGTTACGATTTAGCGATTTAGTCAAGCCTAGGTTAGGGTGAGTAAGTTTATTGATTCTTGTGCCTTTTGCTTGTAGGGTTGTAAGTAAAACCTTCATGTAGATTTAGTTTGTTACATCTTTAAAGTTTTATTTTCTCAACCTATTTTCTTGAAATTTGGTATAGGTATAGTTCGAACTGCGGATAGGGACATAAGCTATATTCTAATGTCGACAAAGGCGCGGGCAACAGCTAGTCTTTCATAGTTGAATGTAGCTTCCCGTTGTATAAATTTCTCTAACTGAAATCGTTAAATTACCTCAAATGTTTCTCTTAAACTCGTTATGAATATTTGCACACAAAATCAAAATTACCTTTGTAAGCATTTTTAACAGTACAAAAGTCAGTCAGTCGATACAAACTAGCGCCAGAGTACATTCAGTCTGCAAGCGACGCGAGTGACCACCGTGTAGTTTATGTAGAGCTAGGAAGGTGCAGAAATCAGCTAGGTACTTATGGCAATGTATTCTGATCATGGAGGTTCGCTAAGTTATAGAAACATTTCTACATTGTCTAACACCCGTATCTACATATAAAAAGTGATTAGCAAATGCTTACTACTAAGTTAATTCTTGACACTAGAACTTCCGGACATCATTTTATTCTATGGTAATTGACTTTTGACAGTTTTTTTTTTTAAACATTCTTAACTGAAAATCCTTATTGAACGCCGATTTTTCCAATGGTCATATAGTCTATCTAAATGATATAGTTTATGCTGTCTTGATCAAGTTTCAGAGAGAGACAGCATCAAATTAATTCGTCATATAGAATATCATTGAAAAATGGGCTCTTAAGGCATTACTTGACTAGAAAGAACTACTTCTCCTATATAGATACCAGTGAAGGTTCTCAAATCGTTGTCATTTCTACAACCAAGGCACTCTACGCCAATGATTAGACATAGGTCGCACTCGGCTCACTGGGCCGTGGACTAGATCTGCGGCTGACAGTCACTGCGACCGCCGGCCTGCCCACTCGGGGTGACGCCTGTCCGGCCCGATATATCGCGATATACACGATATTGTTTTTGGTCGCGAGATCATTTTCTACTTACTTTTTTAGATGTACACTGTGGGATTGGGGTGGATTCATATTTAGACTACTTTGCACAAAAAATCTACTGTCTTAAGATAAGACAAAGTTTCTATACTGATGACGGGTTTCACTAGAAAACTTCAACTGCATATCCTTTCATGCGTGTCGACTAAGCAACTCAGGGGCTCAGGGCGTTCTCTCAGGCGATGAGCTAGTATTGCCCTTGATCTATAATATTTGTCTCCACTATGTAAAGCTGAAAAACTGGTGATGTTGGTGTTCGGGTCATTATGATGATGATTTTTTAGATAAGATAGGTAATAGTATAAATCAAAATAGGCACAAAAAGATATTTACAACAAAAGCCTGACTACATAAATGTAACACTAAATAATTTTAATCTTGACTCTTTCCAAGAAAAACGCGCTATAAAATTTACAAGTTGCGATTGAAATACCTGCAATGAAACGACTAAAAAGACACCATAATAGTCGTAATTACGAGCGTGCTGACACATACAATGCCCATCGAGCTGATTGTGAAGTCAGAGCGACTAATGCGCGCGACGATGTGTTCACACCACTGGCTGACGATCTGTTAATATTATTAAGCATACAAGATGCATTTAAAATTATATCATAATGTTAACTAAGCTGTTATTTAGATAAGCAAATATACTACATACATAGATACATATAATCACGCCTTTACGAGTATCCCTTACGGGGTAGGCAGAGCACCAAGAGCCGATAGAAACACATGGTGTCACTTCTGACCAATTTTGAGGGTATAGTTGAGATGTAAAAGTTTGGTTAGTAGTGACAGGTGGTCAGCTCATCGCCTACAAAACACCAAAACCCTCTTGTCCCTCTACTGACTTGTACAGTATGCCCGGGAAGAGAAGCAACTGTAGTATTATACTTTTTTTTTCACTCCCAGAGCAGCATATAAGCAAATATAAAACGTGGGAATTGGAATCATTTACTTGATCTTCCTGCCCTTATCTTTTATTATGGTTCGGCACAATATGGTTAGGTTATCAACACCCTATCAAAACTCATTTTGCCAAGGTTTTGGTTGTATGGATTTAATATTCGGCCATAGAGATCCATGCAAAACTTACTATTCATTTTATTATCAGATGAATAAATTAATTTATTTTAGGTAGGTTTATTACGAATATTTTTATGCATAGGAAGGTAGTATGTATCCTATCTATAAAAAAAACAGAATAAAACAAGTTTAGTGTCCGGTATTCTCGCATAATGTTAAGTTTATTCTGGTATTAGGATACCGCGGCATAATTTATAGGTGCGCCTGCGCCGGCGGCGGTTACTTCGGGGAACATTGCGGTTGCTAATTCTGCTAACTCAAGTTGGGTTTGTTACAAAGTTGCAATGCTGATCTTACTGTATAATAAAAATTTTGTCGACTCTACAATTGAACAGGAGAAGTTCCGTAAGTGTTAGTTTATTTTTATTGTTATAATTTTAGTTCTTTTTACTATTTTGTTTGATGTACAAAAATAGGTAGCTAGAATTATAATAGAAGGATCAATACAGGATCAAAAATATCGTCCCACAGCTACGTTTAACACAGCGGGGGCAGATATATTCCCCAAAGTTTCTTAGTCGACTCTTATCATGTTATGCAGCTAATGTATTCTACGTAAGAAGAATGCAGGTCGTGGGTTCGAATGAGCAATTTTTTCAATTTCTAGTCAAGCCCCGGATCAGCTCGAAAAAATAAATGTTAGCAAAATCATCCTTCGATGCACCGATATCTCGCGTCAATCCCGCTTCTTACTGCCACTTGAATCGGGTGACGTTTATGGAACCGCTGGAGTGGCTATATATGGAACTGGGTCTCTTCTGTCGCTGACCGATGGTATATTTGAGCAACGTAGAAGTATAAGTTAGGATAATTACTCGTACGTTATCGTTACGTTAAGAAATAACTCATCAACATCAGCCTATTGCAGTTTATGCTGGACGTAGCCCTCTTCCAAAGCACGCCTCAAGGCTCGATCTCCCGTTTTTACTCTGCTAGATCCCATACCCAATAAAAGCTAGACCAGTCAGTATCAGACTAGTTTCTACTGCCTTTACAAATCTAGTCTATGTATCGTTTGAAAATCTAACATATTGAAGACCTTGGGAAAATTTCTAAGTTTAGTGCAGTTTTAAAGTTTTCAAGCTTCATAAAAAGCAATAGGAAGTTTCATACAAAGAACACTAAACTAGTTAACCGTGCATAATCCTTCAAGGTAATCTAATTAGCTACATCTAGCAGCTGACTAACTGCATTAAACATTAACCACTAGGCACCAACCAGAGCAAGCATCGGAACTGAGGCGCGAACAGCAAACCACTGAGCCAATGGCGACGATCCATCAGACCACGGCTCACCTATCTGCATGTAATCGCTCCCGGATGCGGAAAGTCCGCCATATTGTTTGCGAAATCAGCTTGTCGAGCCTTCCGCGCTGTTACACCTGTCCACTCATTATGATATATCATGGGCAGTGGTTCTCAAAATGGTGGGTGCTAGACGCCAATTTTTTTTTTCAGATTTTCTTTTTTCAAGTGTAGTGAAAATTACGATCATCATTCATCATCATCATTTACAGCCCTGAGAAGTCCACTGTTGGACATAGGCCTCCTCCAACAACCTCCACTCCGACCGGTCGGAAGCCGCCTGCATCCAACCGACGCCCGCGACCTTGGCCAGGTCATCCGTCCACCTCGCGGGTGGCCTTCCCACGCTGCGCTTACCGATACGTGGTATCCACTCTAGAACTTTCCGACTCCATCGGCCATCAGTTCTTCGAGCTATGTACCCTGCCCATTGCCACTTCAGCTTGCTGGACCCTTGAGCTATGTGGGTAATCTATATAAAATCTATTTACGTCTGAGGATCTCCTCATTTCTGATTCCATCACGTATCGATGACGATACTAAACCTAAACTTAAACTATGGTTATTACTAAAGTAGATATATATTGGTCAAATTACTGTTTAAATGGTTAATAAGAATATAATATTTTCATGAGTTCTAGGTAGATTTCAAGAATACGGGTGAAAGAATCAATTAATCAAGCAGTCTTAGCAGTTGTGAGAAATAATTTTTATTAAGTTTATGTGAAAAAGATAATACTACATAGTGTTACTACGTAAATAATAATCCTTAAATGGTCAGTTTTTATCTAGCAAATAAGTTTCTTGATAATAATTTGGTGGGCCACAACAAGTTTGAAAACCAATGTCTATCCATGAAAATGCAATCAAAATTAAACCCTAAAATCCAGAAATACGATTCTAATTACAGCTCCAATCGCAAAACATAAACCAATTCGATTGGGGCTACATTTGAAAATGAATTCTAAATTAATTGGACACCAGCTCATAATCGTACAAGCTTAAATCAGGTGACAATTTGAATTCAAGTTTCGAATTCAGCCGTTGAAAGCTATCTCGTTGGTCAGCAATTTAGCTGGGTATTATTGTTCGAATTTTAACTTTGTTTCGTTGGTGTAAGAGTGGAATTTGCGTTTAGCTGTGTTTAATACAGCGTGTAACTAAAGAAAATACTGTAGTACTTCGCGAAGTGCTATGAAAATAGCCCACTCTCTCTAACCTTCTCACATCATCACATGTCAGCAAAAATATTGTATGGGCGGCTCACATTCTTCTTTGAGCCTGAAATGACATGTTTTTTTAAAGATAGAATGGGAAATTCCTAAACAACTAAACACTATGAACAATCAAATAATGAACATGTGATTTCAAGTCTCAATGTACATAGCTTCCGTATAGTGTGCTACTTTCATAGCATTTCGGTTAACACATCCCTTCTATTACACCGTGTATAGGTGTAAATCCGCGTGTACAATCCGCTCCGTGCGACCGCCGACAGGTTCCGCGTCCTATTGTCTGTTCCGCCGGTTTATATGAATTAATTCGGATTTTCAGGTGAATATGGCGTCGACCGGCGAGAGAGGGGGGACGGGGGGTTATCGGACGGCCACTTGCCTGCCCCATTGTTGTGGAATTAATCATTGTTTATTCGCAAATGGTCGTTGCGGTGAATCGTTTGAATGGAATGATAAAGTTACCGTTTAACCGTATTGTAGTTGTGCCTTTAAGCGGCGATAGCCCAGTGGTTAAGACGTGCACCTTCCAAGCGGGACGCGTAAGTTCGATCCCAGTCACGGGCCTGTACCAATGAATTTGTTTCATGTACAGATTTTAATGTTGTATAATAGTCACTTAGCTCGTGCCTCGGAAAGCATGGAAACCGTTGGTCCTGCGCCTGATCTCTCTCCGGTCGTGTCGGCTTTCCGTCCCATCGGACTATGAGAGTAACGGAATAGAGAGTGCATCTGTGTTTACGCACACACTTGTGCACTGTAATATCTCCTGCGTACCTGGCTTGATCTTAGAGATTGGTCGCTTTGGCCGAAATGTGGTCGGAGATCATAATTATCAGTTGTACCTTTAGGGATATGACATGTTGGGGTTGATTGTCCTGAAGTGTACACCTACTTATTCATATTGGGCTCAAGTAGAGCAGCCTAGGCTAATCTAGTTTGTCGTAGCCTAGGACAAACCAATTCAGAATTGGGTTTAACCAGTTTGTCCTAAATTCGTACTTGGCTGGTAACATTTAATAAAATAAAGAAGGTAATTAATAAAGACTTCCAAGAGTCTACTTAGCGATTTCGCTAAATTACACAGTTCTACTGACTTTTAGTGAAGATATCGTTTTATATAATAATAATAATTCATTGACACAACTTAACACACAATGACACGAAAAACTGATATTGTAACTTAATGTTCATAAATAGTTAGATTGTATAAATTCAATTCAGCTGCCAACTCCTAAACTAAGTCTCATGGGGTAACTATAGGAGATTCGAGTCTTTATGTGAAACAATCTACAATCATATATGCAATACATTTATACATATTTATACACACAATATTATAGATCGACTTAATACAAATTTCGAGCAAGAGAAAAACATTACCCAGTACCTACTTATAATTACTTACACCTTATACAATAAACAAAATCCGTTATTTTTCAATTCCTAAAAAGTTTTCCGTTCATTAATCCATTGTCAATCAATATTTCTAACCTCAAGGAGCTGTATCACTCCTATTTATTCTATTGTACATCTGGAGGTTCATATTGGTTTCGCGCAGACACAGTTACACCCTCCGTGCATACCAGGCCACCGGGACGTCTTAGCAAAAGTCGCTATTAAAGGCAAGAAATTGTGCCTCGGAGTATCACACGCGAATATACAATACGATAAAACGACTTTCATCATATAGCTTAGTTTTCGTAGTCCCGGCGCTTTGTATAACCTTTGGAACCGCCCTATGTGAATTTTCAGTTTACTATAGGTCCACCCCACATGGTATTGCAGTAAGCTACAACATGGCAAAGCCTGGAATACAGTGTGTGCATGGACATAGTTTGCAGAGCCTCGCAATGTTCCTAAAAGAGCTTCCGAACCCTTCCCGTGGCAGTGCGGCCGGCCACATCTGTAGAACACCGATATATATAGATACTTTATATGAGATGCTCGTTGTAGCGCCAGACAAGGCACACATGGGTCACAGTAATGAGTAAAACTGGTAGAGATAGGAGGCTTGCGGAAGATAAAAACGTATAAATTTTGTTTTTTCTATATTAAGACAACTTGTTTGTGGAAAGCATGCCTCGGCACATTCAAGCGTTTAGCCTTTGGCCAATTTTTTCCGTTGGATCAACGCGTATCATCAGCATACGTAAATATATCCAATTTGGTAGAGTTAATTGGCCAGTCATTTATATATATCAAAAACAACGTAGGACCCAATACCTTAGATAAACACGTCACTGTTTTATATGATGACTTAAAGAGGACGGCTGGTAGTGACTTGATGGCAAAAACGGGAGATCGAGCCATGTGGCGTACACTGGGGGAGGCCTACGTCCAGCAGTGGACTGCAATAGGCTGACGATGACGATGATAGGTAGGTAGTATACTCGTAGTAACCTATATTCTCCTATAACTTTTCAAACCCTGGCCTGAGCTCTGCAGCTAAAAAAACCTGCCGCGTCACTCTCACAGTGAGTCGGAGTCATTGTGCACCTGCCACTGGGTAATTAATAACCTCCGGGACCCCCTGAGACCCCCCGAGATCCCCACCCTGACCTGAGGGGTACAATGTGTCAAGGTGATGCTATTGTTTTTCAGGGACTGGTGGAGGTAACTTCTGGTTAGCTTAACCATGGTTAAAATTAATATTTGCATTTTAAATGTGTAGTAGGGGTTTTTTTCCAATATATAAATAATTATTACAAGTAAGATTAAAAATATAAGTGACAATTCTTTACCTAAGCCCTATTAGTTTAATTTGAGGTGATTTTTTTGCATAATAGCGTTTTGCTTAGTACAAACATTGAAAATACAAACTAAAAGAGATCTAGATAATTAATTAAAAAAATAGAAGTTGCTGATTTAATATAGGAATTTTTTTTTACATAATTTTTCAAACATCAACATCATCTTAATAACGGGCTCAAATCTTAACCTACAGTTAATCCAACGTTAAACCACAACCTCGCAGCACCGGGCTGTAGGTGAGGCTGTCGGTGATTAACGACGCGGTCGACGTGTTTATTGTGTCGAGTCGACGCGAAATGTCGAGTCACGTCGCGACGTACCTGATGATAGGTACGTTAAAGTTCTAATTTAAGTAGGAAATCTTCATTTTGTAAGGCGTAAAATTAAAAGATAATGCGAAATAAAGATGAATTGAATTTTTTTATCAATTCATTATTTATAAAATTATTAATAAAGAAATTCATTATTTAATCGTAAAAGTCGTTAGTTAGGTACTGTTTCCTGGGGAGGTTGGTTGAAATACCCCCTTTTGTAAACGCTTTTCGTAAATTAGATAAAAAACAGTAATAACACAACTTGACTTGCATAAGAATGCAACTATTTTTTTATTTTTAATATTCACACACTTCACAACACATTGACCTAGTCCCACACTAAGATCCCTAAGGTCTTGTGTCGTGGGTACTAAGCAACGGTATATAAATACATAGATAAGTATATAAACATCCATGACTCGGTACGAGTAGATCTAAAAAGGAATTTACTAGAACTTTAGTACTTAGAAATAATCTTACGTTAGAAGTTCATTGTAACTCCCCTTATGGGTTAAAATGTTCACAGAACTACAAACAGCATAGGTAGTTAAGGCACGTGCACACGATCGGATCGTAACTAACTTGCCGCCTGCTCGGTTTAATATTTGAGCGCCTTATTAATTCAGGTATGTGGCTTTATTGTCTCCCGCTAGCTCTCGCTTTATGAAGTGATGTAGATGCTATACAGGGTGTAAAAGAAGGGGCATGTGAAGTGAAGTGCTATAAAAATATTACTATGACGAATCTATCCACAAAATTTAGGACTCGAAATCGCATGTTTATTTTTTAAGATTGTATGAACATTACTAAGTCATTTAGCGATTTATACTACTAATCTGAAAAATATACATATGATTTCGAGTCTTTCGTTGCACTCTTTGTCAACATCGGGCTAGGCACGAGTTGGTAGATTAAATGCTTGAATTATGTTCTTTAAAATATACAATATGGTATATACCTTTATGTCGTGATAATGATTTTAGCTTTATCTAATTTTTCTTCAGATTTTTGAGGCGTAGGATACTAATAGGTAGAATCGTTTGAACCGTTAAGTCTGGCTTCCAATTACCTCCATGCAAGGATTGCTATTACATAACATATACAGGGTGTAACAAAAGGGGTATGTTAAGCTAAGAGTATAGAATGTAAATAGCCCACTAAAAGGAACCTACCCACAAAATTTAAAACTCGAAATCACATGTTTATTTTTCCAGATAGTTTAGTGAATTCCGAAACAACTCAGGAATATTCATACATTCTTGAAAAGTAAACATTTGATTTCTAATCTCAAATTTTGGAAATAGGTTCTCTATAGTGGCATATTTACATAGCTTTACACTTAACATACCCTTTCTGTTACACCATGCACAGGCAGTAACCAAAACCGAAGTTGGTTTAACCTAGGATCAACCACTTCAGAAAACTAGGAAGTCTATTATCTTGACTATACCCATATCGCATACATAAATAGTTAACAATAATCGAAGTACACTGCGATTGGCAATACCTCCTCATTCACCTCTCTCGTGTGATATTAACCGCGCCTTTGTCTGCCGGAGTGATTGGGATCCGGAGGGACGTCCGCACCTCCGGCGGCACTCCTATTCTGATATAGCATATGATACTATGCTTTCGAGCTAGGAGCTGTGAGTAGTGCAGCGAAAACTTGCATTCGGTAGGTAACATTTGGATAGATCTATGTGAGGTTTAGAAAATTAAGTGCACAGTACGTATGTCTTAATTGTTATCTAATGAACCATACCAACAAATAAATAAGCTAGTCCAGAATATAATAGAGATAACGATAACAGATATAACCCGATGCAATGCCAAAGGTAAAAGAATTTGGTCTGAAAAAAAAAGATTTGAAAAAATTTATCGTAATATTGAACCGTTCAATAAGGTACCGGAAGAGAATTTAACCAAGTCATGTTAAGTCTATAATTTAGTGATTGAGTAATTAAGTATGAAACGAGAGATATATTTCAGGACCATACCAAATAGAGATCGATGAGCTCTGCCTACTCCTACGGGAAAGAAGCGTGATTTCTATATGATGATCTCCGACCGTATTTCGGCCAAGGCATCTAATCTCTACGGAGATTGGCCAGGTAAGCAGGAGATATTATAGTGCGCAAGTGTGTGCGCAAACACAGGTGCACTCTCTATTCCGTCACTCTCATAGTCCGATGGAACGGAAAGCCGACACGACCGGAGAGAGATCAGGCGCAGGACCAACAGTTTTACGTGCTTTCCGAGGCACGAGCTAAGTGACCATTTTTACAACATTAAAATCTGTACATTAAATAAATTCATTGGTACAGGCCCGTGACCGGGATCGAACTTACGCCTCCCGCTTGGAAGTTGCATGTCTTAACCACTGGGCTATCACCGCTTAATTTTTATTTTTATATATACATAATGATACTATAAGCATCAGAATAGGCCTGCGCCTGCTAAGGGAACAACCCTTTGGCTGCACATTCTATTATCTGACATGTAACAGGAATTGATGGAAAAATCATAATCGTAATAGAAAACAGGACCCATACAGCCTATGAAAACAGACCAATCAAATTAGCGGGCAAGGGACAAGTCTGTAGGTGGAGGGGACAAGTTTGTAGCTGGAGGGGAAGATGGAAGCCAAACAATATGGATCTCAAGATGATGAATAATTTTATTATCGTTTTTGAAAAATTCTTTTTTAAATATGAAATAGTAATTATAAAGAGCATAATTGACAAGTATAGGTACATACGTTTCCGAAATGGAGCAGCGAAAGCTACTGGATTATAAAGGAGATCATACAGTAACGTTTAGCAAAGCGGGAAAAGATGTGATATTCAGTGACAAGTTTTTAACTTATCGCCAGAGAACACCCCCGAGTTCCCTAGTCCTTCTTTCACTTAGAAACTCTGAATCTAATCACTAACACTACTACGCAATAACTATTTCCACTGCATGAAGTCCTTACCGATTCGTGATCACAATTTCTTTGTCGCCTCTTATCATAGTGGTTTACTCTGGTTATATAACTTACAATAGCAATGCGATAGCCATAATTGTCATGGCGAAAGTGGTAATTTTTTTCTATAACGTTGCTTTTACTATACTACACCTATTTACGTAATAGGGACTGAAAGTCTTATTATGATGTAGTGCTCTTTCGTTAGAATACGTTATCTCTCAGCTCCTCCTGCAGGCCGTGTTATATAATTTTTTTCTTAGAACAAAATTCACATAACAATTCGAGCTGATTTCCTATCGGAAACAACAAACATGCTGTTGATTAAAGCAATTCTTCCGTCCTCCACGAAAACAGGTCATAACGGAGCAGCAAGGTATACGCAGCAATCGTAAGTTACGTATAACTCGAGTAATAACCGTAACATTATCATACCGACATGCGGCATATGAATAATTCGTACCTAGCGCCCCCTATCCATGGCATGTAGAAATTATCCTGTACAAATACGATACAGAAATTTGGCTGATAATGTAGTAACTTCTTCAGAAAATTTCTGTCGATAAAGAGAACATGGTTAACAAAATATGTACAAATTCGAATTCAGTACCCTAATTTTACTTTGCCATTTTTGTTGTGATGAGTATCGAGCAGGAATAGATTTTTTGGTTTTTGTGTTATGTAACATTTTATAAGGTTTTTGAATAAATAATATATTTGCATACCACTTTTTTTGATAAAACATATCTCTGATCTAATATATGTTATAGCAACTTTATTATTTATTATTGTACTACTTTGGTTTTTTTTAGCAAGTAAATAATAATTTAATTCAATTTTAGGGAATAATTGGCGTAATTTTTAACATACATATAACCCCGGAAATTGCAAGTTTACTGTTTGTCTGCTATTATTAGAAATATTAATTTCATCTACGTTCCTACTCGTACTCCCACGCTGACTAACTACAAACATTGTAAAGCACTACAGATATAGTCAAGGGTTGTATGGGGTAGTTTGGCTCCAAAAGTTATTAGTTTCACCTGAGGGGGTTGTATTCAGGCTGTGTTTGCGCCTCAAACAATTGATATTGATATGAACCCTCGCTTTTGTGAATATCTACAACCTGATATTAGTTTGTGGCGTGTAAACCGCCCACTAATGTAAACGGTGAACGCGTCCATAGCGGAGAACGCTACTCTAATTGTCTCTGACATGAGCTGTCATATTTGGCAGCTCTCTCTCTCGCTTGCCTGTCGGCCGCCGCCGCGTTCACACGTCTCTCTCTCTCTGTGCGTAAGCAAATTGTGAGCCTAGTTGTACAATAAATAAACTGCATATACCACATCAGTATTCGTACTCATTTATTGGAAGAAATCTACTACAACTACCACTCCAAATTGGTGACCCCGACGTGATCCGAACGATCGCACGGACGGCGGATTGGATCGACCAAGCAAGCAAGCAACGGCGGAAGCATCGTGCGCGCATCTCGGCCATTTTGCCCAACCACCACATTGAAGGAGGAAACTTTTGGCACCTTTATTTTTTTTTGGAAGAAACCGCGTGCTCTGGCGCATATTTGGCTAGCACGCCCACGATTCTGGTACGAGGCCCAGGTTTTGCACGAGGGGGTAAGCCTACCCCGCATCATCCACGTGGTACGAGCGGGCGCGCATTCCGCGAACCCGGCTACGCTCCTAGCCTACAGCCATTGGTACGAGGGGGCGAAGCCCCGCAGCACGGCAAGGTACGAGCGGGCGCGCAAACCGCGATCCCGGCTACACAGCGTGTACATACAGCGTGTTCTCCAGGCAGACCAAGTGGCGGACGCACGTGGTTGACTATACTGCATGTTGAGTGTGATGCACGTGTTTGGTGTTGCACGCATTGGGAACAATTAGTTTTACATTTTATACGTTTTTATTTTAAATTTTATACAAATTTTACTTCGCACTATTTATGTGAAACCGCATGGTACGTACTACTTTGCTATTTATCTAACCTAACCTTACCTATTTTCACCCCATCCCATTTACCTCGCCGGAAATGTCTGACGAAGAGTTTGCTGACGCTGGGGGCAGTGAGGTTGTGGGCAAGATGCAAGTTAACAGGGTGTCTATACGAACACCCCCATTCAGCAAAGACAGGCCTGCTTTGTGGTTTGCAAGCTTGGAAGCGCAATTTGATATTAATCGCATTACAAGTGAAACTACAAAATTTAGTTTCACCGTGGCACACCTTGACACAAATTATGCCAAGGAGGTTGAAGACCTCATTATACAGCCACCTAAAACACTGCCATATACAACACTTAAAGATGCTATTATATCCAGGTTCACAGACTCATATGAGGAGAAGGTCCGCAAACTGCTGGAGAGGGAGCAGATAGGCGATCGAAAGCCATCTTCCTTCCTCCGCTACCTCAGAACATTGGCCGGATCTACATTCCCTGACCAGCTGCTGCGCACTATATGGAGCAACCGGCTGCCTCGCATGGTGCAAATAATGCTTACTGCGCACCAAGGTCAGGACATCGGCGATCTCACCAAGCTCGCCGACCAGCTGATGGAGATCCACGCACAGCCTTCTGAGGTAATTAATTCAATTTCCCAAGATCAAAGTACCATTACAGAGCTTAGTAAACAAGTGGCTGAGCTCACACGTGTGGTGGCCACGCTAACTACTAGCTCTTCCAGTCGCATCAACCGCATACATAACCGTAGTGCTAGCCGCAGCCGTGGTAGATCCCGTTCACAACCAGCCAACAGCAATTTTTGTTGGTACCATAACCGTTTTAAATCTAAGGCTACAAAGTGTGTTCCACCCTGCTCCTGGGTTAGCACCCAGGAAAACTACAACAGCGGTCGGTAGCGGCGAACACCGACCGCCCTTACTCTAGTCGCCGCCTTTTTATTGTCGACCAGTCGACCAAACACAGTTATCTGATTGACACTGGTTCTGACATTTGCTGTTTCCCCCGGCGGTTACTCAAGAGTCACCACACAAAAAGTGGTTACGAGCTCAATGCTGCCAATGGCAGCTCTATTAGTACATATGGCAGCATACATTTAAATATTAATCTAGGTCTACGGCGCAATTTTAAGTGGAATTTTATCATAGCCGATGTAGACTCTGCAATTATTGGTTCTGATTTTTTAGGTTATTACAATTTATTGCCTGACTGCCGCAAAGGTGCATTACTTGATGGGCTTACTAGACTGTCTGTCCCAGCCTCATGTAGCAACAATTCGCAGCTGAGCATAACAGTAATCAAGACAATAATTTAGACTCACCTTTCTCAAAAATTCTTTCCGAATTTCCAGAAGTGACTCGACCACCAACCATCGACCGGATTGTAAAGCACAGCACCGTGCATTACATCAAAACCACGGATGGACCGCCTGTCGTGTCTCGACCGCGCCGCCTAGCGCCGGACAAACTCCGCGCTGCGAAGAAAGAGTTTGACAACATGGTACAGGCGGGCACTGCACGTCCGTCTAAAAGCCCCTGGTCGTCTCCCCTGCATCTCGCGCCGAAAAAGGACGCCACATGGCGCCCCTGCGGCGATTATAGAGCGTTAAACGCACGCACCGTGCCGGACCGGTACCCCGTGCGTCATGTGGGGGATTTTGGTCATAACCTAGCGGGCGCTACTATATTTAGCACGCTAGATTTAGTAAAGGCATACCAACAGATCCCGGTTGCCGCCGCTGACGTTTGTAAAACGGCCATTACAACGCCATTCGGTCTTTTCGAATTCCCTACATGACGTTCGGGTTACGAAACGCCGGTCAAACGTTTCAGCGTTTTATAGATGAGATTGTTAGAGGTCTTGATTTTTGTTTTCCATATCTAGACGACATCCTAATTTTCTCACGAACTGCAGAGGAGCATTCTAACCATCTGCGTATTATATTACAGAAGCTCAGCGAGTATGGTGTCGTTGTCAACGTAGCCAAATGCGTGCTCGGCGCTAGCGAGGTCCGATTTCTCGGCTACATGGTGACGAAGACCGGCATCCGTCCACCCGAGGAGAAGTTGGCCGCACTCCGCGAGTTTCCGCTGCCAAAAAACAGCGCAAGGTCTAAGGAGGTTTCTAGGTATCATTAATTATTATCGACAATTTTTACCTAACGCCGCAGAGGTACAGGCCCCTCTCGTTGATTTTCTGACGGCCACTAAACTAAAAGGTGCCAAACCTATGCCTTGGTCGCCAGAACTAGAGAGCGCTTTTCTCACATGCCGCGACAGCCTCACCCGAGCCGTACAACTCGTACACCCCGTGCCGGACGCCCGCCTGGCTCTCTACACGGACGCTTCGGGAACACACGTAGGCGCCTGCCTACAGCAGTGGGTTCAACAAAATTGGCAACCACTGGCATTTTCAGTAAAAAGCTTACGACAAGTCAGAGTACGTGGCCCGCGTACTATCGCGAATTATTCGCAGTCTACGCAGCAGTACAGCATTTCAGGTATATATTGGAGGCACAACACGCCACCATATATACTGACCATAAGCCACTCCTCTATGCTTTCGTTCAGCGCCGAGAGAAATTGCCGCCACCGCAACTGAACCAACTCACCTTCATATCCCAATTCACTACGGATATACAGCATGTGAAAGGAAGTGACAACGTAGTCGCAGACGCAATGTCTCGCGTCGAGGCAGTCTCTCTCACAGACGACTATGCCTCTCTCGCACTCGCACAGCAGGCGGACGAAGAGCTTAAGGTGTTACGTGATAAAAGTTCACTAAAACTAGAACCTAAACTCGTCCCAGGTACCGACATCACGCTACTCTGCGACGTGTCGACGGGCGCCCCGCGGCCGTACCTGCCGCCGGAGCACCGCCGCGCCGCTTTCGAGCGCCTGCACCGCCTGAGCCACCCCGGCGCCCGCGCCTCCGCGCGCCTCGTGGCCGACCGCTTCGTGTGGCCCGGCGTCGCGCGCGACTGCCGCACCTGGGCGCGTCAGTGCCAAGCCTGCCAGCGCTGCAAGGTCACGCGCCACACTACCGCCCCGCTCGGCGACTTTAAGACTCCGTCCGGAAGGTTCAGGCATGTACACCTCGACATCGTCGGCCCCATGCCCTCCTCCGACGGCTACACTTACTGTCTGACTGCCGTGGATCGTTTCTCGAGGTGGCCCGAGGTGTGGCCGATGCAGTCTATCACCGCCGAGGAAGTAGCCGACTGTTTTGTACGCGGCTGGATCGCTAGGTTTGGCGTGCCCGCTATCGTCACCACTGACCAGGGGCCGCCAATTTGAATCGGCACTCTTCAACCGACTCCTAGACCTAGGCTCTACCAAACGAGTACGCACAACAAGCTACCATCCGCAAGCCAATGGCATGGTGGAGCGATTCCACCGCCATCTGAAGGCTGCACTCATGTGCCACCGAGACACTTGGCACAGAGCGCTACCCTTAGTACTGCTCGGCATAAGATCGGCATTTAAGGAGGATCTCAAGTGCTCCGCGGCAGATCTGTTATACGGCGAGCCGCTGCGATTACCGGGCGAGTTCCTGGTACCCGGCGACTCCCCGCAGCAAGTCAGCGAGGATTTCGTAGCACGGCTGCAGAGCTTGATGGCCAACATGCGCCCTACTCCTGCATCGCGACATTCTTCTCCGAAAATTTTTGTTTTCAAAGATCTCGCCGCCGCCTCGCACGTTTTCCTCCGCAGCGATTTCGTTCGTCGCGCTCTCCAACCACCGTACACCGGTCCGCATCAAGTGATAGGTCGGTCTGACAAAACTCTCACATTAGACGTTTCAGGTCGCAAAGTGGAAGTGAGCATCGACCGGACTAAGCCAGCCTACATCGCGCCAGACCCTGACTTACCTTCGTCTGTTCCAGCTGCCGCCCCCGCGCCGACACCGCCCGCGCCCGCCGCGCGCCCGAGCCCGGCCCCGAGCCCTCAGCCAGCGCGCGAGGTAAGTCGTCAGCCATCTCCGGCACACTTACCTGCTCCTTCAGCATCCCCTCCTAACCATCCAAAACCTAATACCGTCACTCGTTCAGGTCGTAGAGTACGCTTTAAGGATATTTTGGATTTGTAAATGTTTTATATTTACCTAATCATTCCTTTGTAGGTGTACTATTGTTTTATGCTTACCATGTTAGTTATAAAAATTCCTCTCTAGTAAATATACATTACTATATAATTTGTTTTGCCATTTGAACTGTATTTTGTATTTCTGCCTGACAAAATGATCTCTATTTTTGTATGAGAACAGGCATAAAAAATTTACCTGGTTAATTGCATTGTTATGTAACTACTGTGTAATAGTTAAGATAGGTATTTTATTATAATGCTTTCTTACTTGTGACGCATTTCTTTGATATTTCTATAACTATGTACTTACTGTGTTAATGGTTTGTTTCTTGCTATTGTATGTAAATAGTAATAACTTTCACAATCAAATTTATATGTTATCTATCATTGTAAAAACTTAATGTAAGTACAATTTCAAAAAAATATATTACATTTGTTTTGTTCTTACAACATAACTCAAGTTCTTTCCATGTGCTTTTCATGTTAACTTGTAAAATACTAGGTATTTTTCTCCGTAGGGGGGTGATGTGGCGTGTAAACCGCCCACTAATGTAAACGGTGAACGCGTCCATAGCGGAGAACGCTACTCTAATTGTCTCTGACATGAGCTGTCATATTTGGCAGCTCTCTCTCTCGCTTGCCTGTCGGCCGCCGCCGCGTTCACACGTCTCTCTCTCTCTGTGCGTAAGCAAATTGTGAGCCTAGTTGTACAATAAATAAACTGCATATACCACATCAGTATTCGTACTCATTTATTGGAAGAAATCTACTACAACTACCACTCCAAAAGTTTAACCAAGGAGGTGTTTAAGGATGTCTGCTTTCAAGGGTGCATGATTCTAGTTTCTACGAAATAATATGATGGTACTGATTACTACTAATTACTAACCTCTTACCGCTATTGTTTGACGGTTGATGATGATGATGACCTCCACGACGTATCCGTCGACGGCGACACCTTGTCAGTTCCTGGCGTGTGCACGGATATGACTCGCGAAACCGAACTTGGTCTTAAACGTGTGGCTGCATAAGTTGCACTGTAACTGTCCGTTTACATTTTGGGACGAGTTTTTCGGGCGTGTCGCTTGGCGTCGAGTTCCTTGAGACGGGCTTCTTCAAACTTTTCAGTGCCTATCTTGATTGCCTTGCGCCACTCCGATCTTGAGGTTTGACGGTTACAGTGATATTGTATCTGCAAGCTAGGAGTATGTATTTTAATGCTAAATGAATCTTATGATTATGCGATTCGGTCTGCCCCTTTATATTCTCAAGAATGCTTCCACAGTGGCAAAAAGCCTTAATTGAGAGCTCGTTGTTACACCTCTAGTTATCACGTATACCTACATAGATACATAACATCACGCCTTTTTTCCGGAGGGGTAGGTTAATATTCTCTCTCTCTAATATTCTCGATCTCTGTTTACACGGTCCTGACGGTTATCATTATGGCTACATTTCTAAATAAGTATGCTGATACCAAATGCGACTGCAAGATCTCATTCTAATTCTTTATTGTACACAAGATACATACTACAGGTATTTACAAAAAAAAAATATTGTAGGTACCTATGTCTCCTTCGTGATGGTGCAGTTCTGGCTATCCCAATTTGGAAGTTTATTTTTTAAATTTTATGTCCTAAATATTCACTTAATAATCCCTACACTAAGAATTAAAATTGGCAATCTGTTTTAAAAACCCTCGACCTTTCCCTCCCAGTGGGTAATGACCTCCGAGTACACACAGGATATTGTCGATGGGTTTGTCTATAGATATTAAAACATTCTCCACCGGTAATTACACATAGACAATTAAGGTAATAGCTGCAAAAATATCTATTATACTCGTATTTACTGTTATAAAATGCAAAATAACCTATCTATCATCTAGTTTTAAATATTTATCTAGGTATTTAACTGCATTATTTTTTAGGTTTGATACACTAGCTAAGTCCTAAGGTGGTCTATTAAACTTCCTGGCTGGTAGCGTTTTAAGAGATATTCCGTACATTTTGCTCTCAAATATCATTTTTAACACGTTTATATACCTATCCTGGTTTTCATTTAAAAAAATTCATAAAAAGTACGATTTGTTGCCATAAAGTGCCATCTAAGCATGGGCTAAGTTTATCAAATGTTTACTAGCAAGTATTTTATAAAAGCCTCTACTGAATCGTAGGTCTATGTAATTACCTTACCAGTCTGTTTGCTTGGGATATTGTTTACCCTGTAAAGGTACAACTTTACGGATTTGGGATACATGTTAATCCATAAGGACCTGGTTAATACCTCATAACAAGGATTTAATCATTAGGTAATACATCTGTTGAATTATTATAAGCATTTACCTAACATTGGTTAATTTAATCTTGAGGGGCTTCACTAGAATACATCAGCTGCATCTCCTACCGAGCTTGTCATAAGAGTCGACTAAGGAACTCGGGCATTCTCTCAGGCGATAAGCTAGCAACTTGTCACCGATCATTTACATCGGTCCTGGCTATACAGGATGATTTTTGGCCGTCAACGTTCCCGAAAACTACGGAATCTCCTCATCATCACGATCATTTTTCTCCATGGAAGCATACCTGGGAAGTGTCTGGTTTCCAAAATATTAGGGTCCAAAGTTGAGTAAATAGACTGCGTTTTTCTGGATAAATGCACACATACCTATAGACGCGCGTAGCAAGATTTTTTCACGAGAAATAATTAATATCTGTCTATAAAAAACCTAGCATAAGCACTAGACACTATAAATTTCACGAGCTCAAGTAATTACAATTTTTTTTTCAAAAAAATTTTTTTTTCCAAGCATTTTTTTGGCATAAACTTACTTTATTTGATGTATAGAGTACGTACCCTTCGTTAATGGTGGCCACAAAAAAACACCCTGGATATAGAAAGTGGCTATAAGATCTCATTTATGATCCTAAAGTTTCAGTTACCCTATTTCAGGAACACAGCCGTATGTAGGTACATAATGAACACTATTCTTCTTCTTCTTCTTCTTCTTCAGTCTATTGCAGTCCACTGCTGGGCTGGGCAGGCGGGTTGGTGACCGCAGTGTGATTTTCGGACTATGTTGTCAGCACCGGAGTTGCTGCTGCCCACCTCCCAGAAACCCGGTACATAATGAACACTATTCTTCTTCTTCTTCATCTTCAGTCTATTGCAGTCCACTGCTGGGCTGGGCAGGCGGGTTGGTGACCGCAGTGTGATTTTCGGACTATGTTGTCAGCACCGGAGTTGCTGCTGCCCACCTCCCGGAAGCCCTTAATCGCCACGTACGATACCCACGGGCAGGCAGGAGTGGTACAAACTCTACTCTGCCGGTACCACGCGGCTAATTTACACTATATGACATGGTTATCTAACGGTGGTCTTCACAATCGTTTTTTTAGGCCACCCTCATTCGAGTATTAATTACTAATTAAATACTTTTTTAAGTGAAGTATTCACATGATTTTTTATCACGCATAAGTACATTTTTTTCGTTGATATTTATTTTTTCGATTTTAATAAAAAAATATATATGAAAAGATCGTAGCAAGTCATAAGAGGCTAACAATCAGATACAGGTAAATTCAGCTGTCTCACTACCTGCCTGTTTATCTATATTATAATAAAAATAATAAAATGGCCGTTAAATTAAAAATATTTAAATTATATCATCCCTATTTTAGAACTTCATTCAGCCCCTACTTTCATACTATTTGCTCTAGTACCCGCAGGGTAGCTACCCTTAGTGAACACCTGGATCACTTTTATTGTACTTTTGTAAACTATTAAGTTACCTCCATGTACTCGTACGGACAATATTGTGTTCGGAAAAGGGTAAAAAATTATTCACAATTTGAAGAGATGAGTCAAATATATTCAAATAATTTAAAATCTAATTTTTGCTAAGGATTTTATTGAAAAGGTTTTCGAGTATAAGTATAATTAACAATTTATATGTTAAGGAAAAAATATATTATAATACAGTTTTTAAACAAGATTTCAATAGTAGACAATACATAGGTACTTGGGTTGTGGAAACATTACAATTAAGCACAATAAAATAATATGAAGTATATTTTAGTAAGATCACTTTATGCAGGTACGAGTAGGTATTACTAACTTAGACAAAATGTTAATTAGTATTTTATGTGTTCCTTAATTTTAGAATTAATGACCCTTATTGTTTTACCCTGTCGTCGTTGATTATTCTTGAATACATCGACCAAGAAGGCGTACAATATAGAGGAGATTTTGCAATTACATATTTCCAGTCGCCAAGTTTATTTATATTTTGGAAAATTATTTTCGCATTTTCACATCAAGAAACAGATACTTAAATAAAATACATAATATATGCAATATAATTTTAGCAGAAATATAATCTTTTACTCCGTCAAAGTCTACTCAGTAGACAAGGTGGGTATTTATTCTGTAACTGTATCATAATAACTCCGATATTCTTACCATCTCCGTGTCAGTATAACCCCTCGAAAAGCACATTTTTTACCTCGTCTGGCGACTTCATTGCCTTCAATTACAACGTCTCGCGATGCGGGCTTCGTGGAACACCCTGTATAAGTATAGCACGGGCGGGACCCTTTCTGGAATAAACTATCATTTTCATTAAGGCCGCGATCATATCGTGATAATTGATGTGCCTCGGTCGGATTGTGTTGATTACTCGTAGCTTGATGTAACTGTTAGTGAAGTTTTAGGTATGGCGCGGGTTCTTATTATTAATTTACTCAGTTGTTGTCCGCCAAAAAAATGCTCCACCGTAACATTGAACTGTTACAATAAACAGATTGAATAATATCGTCTTCAGCCTATTGCAGTCCACTAGATCAGTGGTTCCCAATTAGTTTTTTCTACGTACCACTCTAAGAAAGATCTCAAACTCGCGTACCCCTTATTACAGGGACAATAAATAAATAAGAGATGAAATCAGATTTATTTAGAATTTTCTTACTGTCAAAATACAATACAAGATGACAGAGAACACCAGTTTTATTAATGTGACAAATAGCCCGTTTTACTTTGCACATATAAATATATTTTGGTAATTTTGGTTTTCTTTTTGGTACCCCTTCATGCAACCTTGCGTACCCCTGGAGGTACGTGTACCACTGATTGGGAACCACTGCACTAGATGATAGGTAAATGGACCGATAACTTGAAGAGGACGGCTGGTAGTGACTGGATGGCAAAAATGGGAGATCGAGCAATGTGGCATACTGGGGGAGGCCTACGCCCAGCAGATTGAATAATATTATAATATAATTGGGTATTAACTATTATTATTAACTTTACTGATATAGAATGTAGTAAAACTTAAAACAGTAATGGATATATACATATTATACAGGTATACCAACCCGCCTGCCCAGCGTGGTGACTATGGGCAAATACCCCCCATGGCAGTCTTATGGCGTGCCCCGAGGGAGGCCTACGTCCAGCAGTGGACTGTAATAGGCTGATGATGATGATGATACAGGTATACACGGCTGTGTTTCAAAAAATTTGGTAGAACTTCAGGTTCACGAAGCTGAGCAGATCTGTGACAAGTTGCTAGCTCATCGCCTGAAAGTAAGCCTCTAAATTGATGCAGCTGATGTATTCTAGAAAAGCCCAAAACGGCAATAAAAAGGAAATAAAAGATTCCTCCTCACGGCCACTATTCGGCGTCAGTAAATATTACCAATTGAGGTAGTTAAGGTATCGCCAGGTGGCCTGTGAGTCAAACAGCAATTTAGTTAATAGACTCACGTGAGGAACAGGGGTGGCTTAGATCCGACTGTAGGATATGCACTAAAAATCTTGCAGATTTCCGACACGCTGCCTATTTAGTACAACTCACGCGTCCTCGCGTGGGGCATTTCTTTAAGAATGTGCATATTAGGCGGCGCATGATAAAGAATCTTCTACAGCTCGGCAAATATTTGCCTTTTGATAATTTAAAGACTTACCTTATAAATATAAGTTAGCAGATTTAATCACAGAGTATGAAATCGCTCACGACCGTCAAGTTCCCAAAATGTTTACGTAGAATTTAGAAAAATTTGATTTTAAGCAGACTCGCACATACGTTCTAAATTACCAGTCAGACCTTTCCTTCGGTCAACATTACTATAACAGTTAGTCATATAGCCAGTCCTTCGGCTATCTACAATAAAGCTACACAGTCCCATTTCCAAACACACATGTAGCACAATTGGAGCTACCAATATTCTACGGAAATATGGATTGTTTCCACACACACACATTAGCACTGTCCATCGGCTACGCACTAGTAGTCCTTCGGTTTACATAAATACACATACTGTCTGTCAAGGGTTTGTAATTCATTATTAATCCTCTTGAAAAATGTCCGGTCGGATAACTTTATACATTACCGCATAATGAAAATATTCGCCTTTATTTAGACTACCTGAGGTCAAATTTGAGAATTTCGATACCCTTCAAAACTACCTAGGAACAAGTTTGATGCCAGTCTGCGCTCGGCGCTCGAGCGTAATACACGCATCAAAGACCCGGAATTATTCGTGCGCAATATTCAAATCTGTAGGTTCGATTTGATAGACAAAGATTTCGTCGGAAATATTATCTAATCACCATTAACAATTCCGTTTTTATACGGTCCTTAAATTTAGATGATTATTTTCTATAACTTGATTACTTTTATCTAAGTTATTAATGAAAATCCATTTTAAGTTAAACGTCGTAGGTAAAAATTTCATAGTTCTTCTAAAGAACTGTTTAATACCAACAGGTCATCAATGTTTAAGACAATTAACTAATGACCATTTGCATAATTCACCATAAAGCTTTTCCATTAGCCCTCTAAAGTAAATGGTAATGGAGTAAATCTTTAAACCAAACGGCATGGCACACACAAGGTAATTATAATACTTTTTTCCATTGAGATACTTATGTTGTGCTGTATATGGTGCATCCACGCCGCAACCACTTTTGTAGAGCAACGTCAGTCAAGTGTTAGTTGCCTCAATCTAGCAACATCTTGGACTTCCATCCAGCTTCCGTAAAAGTCTTCATCCATCCAGTGACTCTTGAATACCTCTATCCGGTATCCGTTTCTACAATTTTTTCAGTCAACTCAACATAAATACTTTATGTTATCAGCGGTCCATCCCCGTGCAAGTTAAACGCAAGAGTAACAAGTCAAGTCGCCATGTCATTTGAATAATATTATTCGCCTAAGTACCTGTTTAGGTACTTATCTACAGGGAAAAAAACTTACGAAAAACAATTTAATTACATAATTTACTTGAAAGGGCTTTCAATAAAATATTGTTACGATAGTATGTGCTACACATGCTGCTTTGTATGAAGTCGGTACCAATCCAACTAGGTAGATAGCTCGGCACTTGCTTGGTACCAATGTCATACAATGCAGCACATGCAGCACATATCATAACAACATCGTTACTATACTGATCGGTTAACTAAATTATTATATAATAAAAATATTGTTGGCTTTTGAAACTGCCACCGTTTAAAATTATATGTCGGTTTTTTTTAAGTTTACTTGACTTTTTATTTGTCACGACCTACATATTAAATTAATTAGGTATTTTTGACAGGGATTTTACTATGCCGCGAACGAAAGAAGAAATACTAAAAAAGGCTAAATTAGCTCGAAGAGAAAGATACGCTAAAATTAAGTCTGATCCCGAAAAATACGCTCGAGAAAAAGAGAAGGAACGGCAAAGATACTTGAAAAGAAAAGAAACTAAGAAAATTTTAAGTATTAAAGATTTAACACCAAAAGCTAAAAAGTTACAAAGGAAAAAATGGAGAGAAAATTTCAAAAAGTTCTATGAAAGAAAACAATTACTGCAACGAGGGCAAGAACTTATGGATGTTAATACTGCGAGTGATAGTGAAACAGACCCCTTAAGAAATGATAATGATGAGGAACACGAACAGCGTGATATACGGGACCACGACGCAATCCCAGAACCAGAAAGAAGAAATGACGAGGCTAATCCGATTTTTCAGAATTTAAATAAGAGGTCCCTTAAGAAAACTAAAGTACATGATGCAGAAAAAAGCTTCGTCAAAAGATGTTACTGGCCACATTAAAAATACAAGTCAATTACAAAGAAAACTAAACAACTACAGAAAACTTTGTCAGAGATCGCCTGAAAGAACGATTGGAAAGTCCAAACGTTCGAAAGCGCTGAGACTTATTAATGACAAAACAAAGGGATAAATGAAGCTACTCAAGAAAAAGGTACTTTGTTTGGTGAAGCTATGAAAAAAACGCTCTTGGAAACTAATTGGGGATCAATCCCGCAATGCTAAATCAAAAGAGGAAAAATACATATTTAGTGGCCACATACTTCAACAAAAATCTATACTAAAGGAGCATAGGGTTTTGTCTGAAACTAAACACTTCACTGTTAGAGAAATAAATAAGAAAACAAAAGAAACCTATTATCAAAAGTTAAAACAGGATATTGTAAGTTTTTTCGACAGAGACGACATTTCAAGAATCTAACTGCTTTTTTTTTTGGAAAAAAAGAATGTATTTCTCGGAACAAGATTAAAAGACAACGACGATATTTATTAGATTCTATGAAAAATCTACATAAACTTAGCATTGAAGCAGAAAATCTTGCCCCAAAGTTAGTTATCTGGGGTCATATTTTTGCAAGCAAAGGCCATTTTGGGTCCTCATACCAGATGTCAGTGATAGAGAAACATATTTGTTTAAAAGGTGTACATGCAAACATAGAACTATTGTTGACAGTATTGCATTCTCGTAAAATCTAATCAAAGAAAAGTATTCAACTCCGCAGAAGTTATCAATAGTCTATGTTGTTCCTATACATCATGCTTATTGAGTAGATGCCATACCTGTAAAGATAAAAAGCTTGAATACGTGTTAGATAAAGATGAAATAATAACATTTAGTAAATGGGAACATAAGAAAGAGGCGTACGTTACAAAGGGTGTTGAAAATGGTCAAAAAAGAGTAATCGCGAAGGTAAAAGTAACTGCTACTCCGAAAGAAGCTGTTGCAATATTTGAAAGTCTGATTCCAGAATTTTTGAAGCATGAGGGTACAAGAAAATGGCAATATACTGCTTTAAAAAATCTAAAATGTAACTTAAACAAATATGAAGCCATAGTCCACATTGACTTCAGTGAGAACTATAGCTTACCACTAAATATCACTCTGAAGTCCAGTCATTTCATTTTGGAGGTAGCAGGAAAGAATTGACACTTCATACTGCAGTTATATATGTAACTAATGAGGATGACCAAATAACGGCTAAATCATTTTGCACAGTCAGCGAAAATATGCGTCATGACGCTGTCGCCGTATGGGCCCACATAGTACCACTTTTGGAATACATTCAGATCACCAATGCAAAACCGTTAATCAACTACATTTCCTATGGACGATTCACCTAGCAGTCAGTACCGAAATAAAACCATGTTCCCCTTATATAATTTCCAAACTTTCGGGCTGGAACTTTCCCAATCTGAAGTGGCTGGTAACATGGAACTATAGTGAAGCAGGCCATGGAAAAGGAGCAGCCGATGGGGTGGGCGTTCTCCCTGTACCGTTAAGAGAGTCGCAGATGTCCAGCGGTGGCTAAAGGCAAAGATATTGATAACATTAAAGATTTTATGACAATTGTGACACAATCTGCGGAGAATATCAAACTGGAAAATGTTTATGATTATCAAATTTTTGAAAAAGATTTGCTGATTCCTTCAGATGAACTCAAACCATTCAATGGCACAAATAAGGTGCATCAGGTTTTAGGTCGGGTCCATCAGAAAAACTACCCAAATTTGATATTTAGAGAGGTGAGCTGCTTTATTCCTGTTTGAGTCATAATTGCAGTCACGTAAAACATGTCGTCGTTAGAGCTTAATCCTATGAAGAAACATATAAAGAGGTCATGTTTTAAATAAGGAGAATCAAGCCGAAATTAATCAAGATAATGTTACAGTATCACCTTGCTCTGAATCTCAAGTTAGTCATGATGAGGGTAGCGGCAGAGCCAGGCAGTTCGTTTTCTTGATACACGGAGTGCAACCTAAGAAAATGTTGCTAAGAAAACCATTGAACACTGCTTTTCTTCAACGTCATAATAATGACCAACGAAATAGCTCAAAATCGGCCCACTTCAAATATAATACTCAAACCTGCACAAGAAAATAACAATGTAACAATGCTTTCTGACTTGCAGTGCCTGACAACAAATTGCATTTTACACCTGAGCGTAATATTAACGAATCCATGGTTCGAGTCTGTATACAACATTAGTGGCAGTAGTCATTTCCAAGCTCGGGCGTCGAAGTGTTTAAAAATTTTGTGGGTCGAAATACAGGAAGCACCTTGAAAGAGCGAAGATGCATTATCTGAAACTGAAGATAATTCCCAAGTTGATTTTGATTTCGAAGAGAAGACCCATCATTGGAATCTACACTAACCGTTAATACAACTAGTAGTAATTTTAAACTACGATCAAAGCAGCATTCGAGTTTTTCTAGGCGACATGATCAGAATAACTTAGTCCTGCAGACTCCCTCAACTTCTCGAATGACGTAATATAGCGAATGGGGCTTTGAGGTGGTCGCAACACATCACTTTATGCCACCTGTTTACAAATCCGAATATGATCTCAGTTCTTCTGATGATGATTTAGATATTTTCCGGCGGTTAAAAAACAGTATTTTAGGAATAAATTATGAGCACTCAATGATAGATCTTATTATTATCTAGTTTTACAATATTTTTCTAGGTATTTACCTAACGTAGGTCTCAATCATGCTAGTCTGTGTTAGTCTATTTTTTAATATTTTAATTTTAAGTGAGGCTGATTAGCCCTTCCGATTGTTACACGCAAGAGGATTTTGTTATTATTTTTTTTTAAGTTGGATGCTTTCAAACGACCCGGTGGCATTTGTAAATCTACCTAAGTGGCCCTCTCATTTTTTTATTGATTATTTTCATAATTTAGTGACATTTGCTTAAAACAAAATCCTAAGATTAATATTTAGGTGATTTTTTTACTGTCGTTACTTTCGACTTCTTACTTCAGATTGAAAAAATGGCGTTGGAGATTCACTTCTGTTTTTAAAAAGTTTATTACATCTTGTTTAATGCCGAATAAGTAAGAAAATAATTATGTTTAAGACTGATTATAGAAATAAAAAAAACGGTTTTAAAATGTTGGTTAAGACACGGAATCTTTTGTTTGTAAAAAAATATATTTGGTAAAATAACGAAGTGAGCAGATCATACTTTTTATTCTTGCTATTTGATTTATAATTACCATTTCTCATTACCTTCAACATTATCTATTTACCGTTTATTAAAAATATTAAACTAAAAAACATTCACTAAAAATTTTAAACGCTTATCCGTTAAAAAGTAAAGGACTTACATAATTCCTCTTCTACTGTTCCAATTTATATGTATGTTTGTAGCAATTGATAGTTAAATTCACTCAAAGAATGCGTTTTGTCACAATTTTTAATAGCATTCTCCTAACGTGAGGAACAGGGGACGCTTATGCGCACTCAAATAATTTGCAGAGTTACGCTGCTATTTAGTACAAATATTTTATTTTATCCGGGAAACAAACGGTTGATAATAAATAACTAAAACTTTTAACATTATGCATTGAACATAGAACTAAACACCGCTAAAGTTTCCAGATTGAAGCTAGATGTGACAGATAGTTACCATAGCTTAACTAGTTTCCTAAGCTGACCTAAGTAATAGACCCTTAGATAAAACGCGTATGATAGGAGATTCAACTGATGTATTCTAGTGAAGCTGAATTTTTTATAGTATTTAATCTATTGCACGAATAGTATACGCAATAGAGGAATGAATATCAATAAAAGTTAAGGAAATGAAAGAGGTATCAGGACCGTAGCAAATGAAGGTCCGTCTCTGTCTACTCCTCCGGGAGAGTGGCGTGATTTTAATACGCATAACCAATACTTGTAACAGCTTAGCCGAAATAAAGGCGTATAAATATGTAGTCGGTTAAGTAAGTAAGTGGGACTCTTCATCATTCCCTGTGCACATGGCCCACATCGTAACCAATTGAGAGTAAGTGTAGGTGACAGCGCAGGTACGGGCGCGTGGATCATTTACCAATTACATACAACGAACTGTTATTATAAGCTTATTGTTTTTAGTTATATTGTTCAACATCTGGACTAGTTTTAGTGACTACCATCATAGAATAACTAATATTATTATGTTCTATCTGTCATTCCGCGATAATCATAGAGTAGTATGGAATCCTTTTCCACATTTTGATACAGACAGGAGTGACTTTCTAAATCCCGTCGGTGTTTTATAAAAGAATTTCAACATTATCCGATTTTGACAGATATTCCGGATTGCTGTCATTTTTAAACAGTGTTTAACTTTAGGTGCGTTTTTGTAATATAGCCTAAGATCCCACTGCGGATTTACGATGTTGTTTATTGAGAAAAACTTTATTATTACAAACATTTATGATTATAACCGAACTTGTACATCTCAACTATACCCTCAAAATTGGTCAGAAGTGGCACCATGTAGTTCTATCGGCCCTTGGTGCTCTGCCTACCCCGTAAGGGATAAAGGCGTGATTATATGTATGTATGTATTTATGATTAGGAGAATACATTATATCCATCCACTGGGTTGTCTATCAAAATCAAAATGCTTGTCATCATATACAAGCAAGTGGTTTAGCTAGATAATCATAATATAGATGTAGGTAAGTAGTTTACATTGGAAATTTTAATTATAATATTTATATTAAATTTTATTAAAATCACTTACCTCCCAGATAAAGATAAAAATGTACGTTGCCATTATAGTAAATTATAAAGCAACGTTCCATGCGGGTTCTCTATCCGAACTACAAAACTGCGGGCAACACCTTTACAAAGTGGCCTTATTTAATTTTACACCACACTTTCATTCACAAAGGGATAAGGGAAAGGTAAAGCCCTTTCAAGTTAAACGGTTAAGGGACAAGGCTTAATAGTGACACACGAGATAGTGAAAGTTGATACTGTAAAACGTTTAAGTAGAAAATTTCAATTTTCAAAATATTATGCTCATAGAAGAATGGTTAACAGGATGAATGGTTACATCAATCTAGTTTTCTGTTATGGATAAATTCCTAAACAATTTAGGAATGTTCATACAATCTTGAAAAATAAACTCGAGTCTCTGAACTGGTTCTCTATTGTGGGCTATTTTCTTAGCATTCGCTTAACATACCTCTTTTATTATACCCTGTATATCTCCATTGATTTCAATAATTTTTAAAACCATCATGCAGTGTATGTAGCTCCTTGAAAGTAAATACGTTTTGTTTCTTAATAAAACAGTGATAACATGTTGCTCAGGAACTAAGCATTTGATTCTTAGTCTCTTTCGAACACAATCTTTCAATACTCGACAATTTTGCTTGCATTTCGCTTATATTAAACCATAAGTGTACATATTTATAGTTGTTTACTAGCTTCTTTAAACTCCTTAATACGGCAGTGTAACCCAACCCCGCCCAGAACCCATATCCCAAAGCTCATCACTCAACATGCCATAGACAAAGCCCCACGTTTTCTCCATCCAACACTCATTTATCGTTAAAAAGGTATTCAAAGGTGCCCGACGTAGATGTAAATAGAAATAGAATGGTTATTTTATGCGTACTAAAAGTTTATTTAAATAAAGAAAAATCAGCAGGAAAATTTGTATTAATGGCTGGATTTTGTTGATTTCAAAGGTTTTTTTATACATACTCGTGACTCGATAATCTTAAATCTTTTTACTGCAATGATGTTGTGAAGTTAACTTAAACCTCAATGCTGTTCTAAGATAGATAGATAAAAAATTATTTATTGCACTATAAAGTTACACAAAGGCGAACTTAATGATACATAGCATTCTATTCCAGTTAACCAGTACTTGTGGAGAACAGTTTGAAGGTAGTACCCAAATATATAAAATGAAAAATTATACATTTAAAATAATGAAACTAAAAATACACATTGCAGCAACAAAATACAGGCAGATACAATAAATTGCCGTATCTACCACTATGCAGTCATGATCTGCTTTTTAAAATAAAACTCGTATACTCTGGTCTTAAACACCTCTACAGAGAAAGATTCACGAATAGCCAGCGGCAGACCATTCCACAGGCGCCATCTATTAGATTATAAACCTTTAGATTTGCTACAAAAATTAAATCGCTTTTTTTATTATCCTCTATCTTCAATTTCAATAAGTCTTTATTATTTTTCCTCCTAACTTTCCATCGGTATACCATGTTTAATTTTACGTACCTAGATAACATCTCACATGTGTAGCTTTTATTAAATTTAGCGACGATTTTTCCCATGGTGGCCTATCTGAGGCATAAAGAGATACTGTCTCTATTTTGATCAAGTTTAGAGAAAGACAGCATCATTTATCCTCCAGATAGGCTATTAAACCTTTAGAAAAATCGACCCTTAGGCAGACCAAACAAGATCCCAAGAACCTTATCTTCCTTGGTTTAACAAGCTCTTAGCTCAACGTCTTTCTCCAGCTCTTCTATATCCTTTAGGTCTATGATTCTCCAGCCAGGGGTCCCTTTTTGCGCCGGTCTCAATTGACGGTAAGGTAATTTTAATGGGCCAAAATTAATAATTTCCTCGGCCCGCATATGCCCACCGATTGTGCCCTGATAGCCGTCCCTTAGCCCTTTTGTTCGGTAATTGGAAGTTATTCTCACTTAGTCTGGTGGAATTTTAAGTAACATTTTGTATGGTGTGAATGGTGTTTGTGTTTTGTGACCTGTTGTGTTAGATTTGTGGTATTGCGTATAGAGATCAGTTTAGTTATATGAATTATGAATGGCTTTTCATATGTTATTCGCAGTAACAGTTGACTTTGTCGCCGTGAACTACAGGATGTAGCTTATGTTGTTTTCTATACTCTAACTACTCGAGGTTGTATGCAAAATTTCAAGACGAGGTAACAAAAAAAACTTATATGTGTCAATGTGAAATTTATAATATTAGTTAAGATTAGTTGGAATATTTTGGCGTTGTTAATACTAACTATCAGACATTAAAAACGCTTATAAAATAAGTTAAAGTCGTAGATCTTGCGCCTAGATCTCTCTCCCAGTCATGTCAGATTTTTGTCACAACGGATTTTGAGAGTAAGAGAACAAATCGCGCACAAATAACGTTAGTGCCCTACCTATATATATCTTGCGTTGCTTCTGTTATCTTCATTTAGATTGGGTGCCATGATGCGGTCAGGATGACATTATAGAAAGGGAATTAAAAGTAATAATTTAACTAATTGTAACGGTTTTAGATAACATAGGTACTCTCAAAATCCATACAACAGGACGGTTCTCACAAATTGTCAACGTAAAAAATCAGTGCCACTTAATGCGCGATTTCCACGGGATTAGCGAGTAGGGTGACCAAGGAGTACAATGCCCACGCGACGCGACGCGTGCTGTCGGGGAGTGGGGGGAAGGTAATGCAATATTTGTTCGGTGACACACGAGCGACACGCGCGAGTTTCTATTGTTGCACCTAGGGCAGGAGTGCGGCACATTTTTATATTTTTATTCAATGGTTAACGTTTAGATGTCATGTAGGAATATTTTGATGTGAAACATCTATAGCCGCGGGTGAAACTGATTGATCAGTCCGTGGCGACGCGTCACCACGCTATACCGGCAGAGGCAACATCGAATGTAACGATTAATTGAAGTCACTGAGTAAAAGAATTAAGTTGTTGCAAACTTGAAACGAGTAATTAAATTTTTGTATTCAATAAAAATAAACGTTAAATAAATAAATAAACAGTCATCATTTTATTTTACTTGTTGTTTCATATCTACCGGGCGTCCCGTGACGGCTCATAATTTTTTGCATTGTTTATATGTAGGTATATTTAGTACTTACCTAGTTGCCTAAATTCAGATTTTCGCAGAAGTGTACGCAATCGTTTTTTTTTTTGGTAAAAATAAAATTACATACCAATACGAAATACCAATTACGTATATTCTTTACGTTTGCCTATCTACTTACATCTTTAAGTACCTATATAAGTATATGAAGTAAACGATGAAATAGTACGTGTCTAATTAGGAAACTGGTTTCAAATAATATTCTATCCATTTTGCGCTTTTCTTCGAAAGTATTAATAGAAAAAAAACTACAAAAAATTATTTAAAAAACCACAGAGGGTTTCCAAAGCCTGCCACACACTAATCCGTCAGCATGGGGTGGCTCGATAAAAAGATAATGCGGGCAGCGCCGCGTGCGCAGAGACTACTCTAATGACGCACCTATAGCGCGGTGAAGCTGCGCGCGAGTACAAAACTACGAATGTTATAGCTTTGTTGATTTAATTGCAATTTGGAGTTTAAATTACAAAACATTTGAGATATAGATATATATATATATATATATATATATATATATATATATTCTCTATTATTAATAATATAATATCTTGACTAAGATAAAAACCCTTCTCCATAATATAATCCGTTAGGATATGGTTGATTGTTTCATCATTAAAAACATTGTGCTGAGGGATTCAGCTTTGTTTGCCGAGATTTGGCTTGTGTATAGCTATCGGGATGAAAAAATAACGTTGCCAATAATGTAATTTAAAAAAAGAGATAGTAAAATTCGTCATCCGAGTAACTGACCCGGTAGCTCAGTGGTAAGAGCACTGGCACGGAATGCAGATGTCGTGGGTTCGATTCCCACCTGGGTGAAGAATTTTTTCCATTTCTTTATTAATAATAGAATATGTATAAGCAAAATTTACTATTATAGTACTTTACTACTAGACTCTACATACATGAATGAATATAAATATACAGCTTCGTTCCCAAATAACTAGAACTGCAGGATCGCGAAATCGGGTATAACTAAGCGGGTTAGATGTAAAAAATCTATTGTTAGCTTATCGCCTGAGAGTGTGCCCCTGTATTCCTTAGTTGACTTTATTACGACATGCACGGAAACACAGTTTTCTAGTAGGTTTAGATGTACAAGAATCCTTAAATACGAGTAGGCATGTACTATCACTTTATTTTTAAAACTGCAACACATTCGCTGTTTTGACCCCTCACCAAAATCTAAAGGCCAGCTTATCGCGCCTGCGCACGACTACTCCCATTCAGCGCAAAAATAACAAATGCGCTTAATTATAATACCTTCGACGGGGGCGCAAACATACGTTGGGTTGAGGTGCTCTATTTTTATTGCCAAAAATATCAAGGGAATTTATGGGAATACATTTTTGTGATTATTCTTATTAAAATCTGGGTTTAAATCAGTACTAGATATTCTTCGTTCGTACTACTTTTATAATTTACTTTTATAACATTGTTTTCCAAACTAGTTCCTTTTCATTAAAAATGTTTAAAGACTATTGACATTCAGCCTAATATAAGTATTTTAATATCAAAGAAAAAGATATTCTACTTTATAACCTCAGTTTATCAACAGGTAATTTACAATATAATTTTATATTTATAAAAGCTGAAGCAGTGGATACTCGTATAACAACTGTCAACTATTCTACAGGAGGGTTGACACAATACCCCCCTGACTCTGTGACCATCATTATTCTCAGTTATAAATCATACCAATGTGACGCACGGACAGAAATCATTGCCGCACATGGTATCACCGGTATTGTTAGAGAAAACCGGTAATTTCAATCAATAAAGTTAGGAATGTTGTAATGTACTTTTATATTGATATGCAACTGTTACTTTGCCCAAATAGAAATCTTAAGTCTAAATTCCTTAAACTTTTATTAAAACCGGAATTACCGAAGAAATCAATCAAGTATTATACCCTATGTGATGTAGACATAAGCGAAAGCAACCAGTGTTAACTTTAGCCACCTATTTGTTTTCATAAATAAAATAAATTATAAAAGAATCATAGTTCGATATAAAGCAATATAAATGAAAGTTGATTTGAGAAAGTATAAATTCTAGTTTGTTAGAAGAAGCAATTAAAAAACGTTTTATCAAATCAACCTATTTTATAACAACGCAACCCTTTCGTTTAGTATTGATTTTTGACACGATTGCATTTTTTATACGCGTCAGTTACTCGTGTACTTATTTATTACACACTATAAAAAATGTATCTGGATAAACTGTGGGAACTTTACGACGTTATTTTAAGGTATATTCTGGCTTGTATCGCGACATAAGTGATTTTTGAGTGTATTTTATATGTGGGTCGCAAGGTAAGGGAGCGTTGTAGTAACGGTCGTGCCAATCCTATTGTTCACCCTCGGCAGGAGATGTCACGCGTCACGCGGTATATTGTTCAATCGGGATTTTTGCCTTTATAGGTGTCAATGCTGTTTTAATTTGTGGGTATTTAGATTCACCGTTTTAACTGTGGCTTTTGGATGCAGTCTGGCGTGAATTTTTTGAAAAAATGTCAATTGAAAATGGAATAAATAAAGAGAAATTCAATAAATTTCATTTGTAGAAAAATCGCCAATTGAATGTAGAACAACTCAATTTTAATTATGATAAATATACATAAAAAAAACCAATTATCTTTTTGTATTCTTGTAATTACTGCGATTTCACCTATTTGAATAATCGTAACGGAGGCTAGGGTGATAACAGTAGGATATATTTAATGTTATATATTGCATCGCCTAACAGGTATTCTGCAGTAAAAAATAATAAAATTTTCTTAATGTTGTTTACTTGGATCTTTGAGTCAGTTTTGAAGAACAAGTAATCCAAATTTAGCCTTCTAATATAATATCACGTATGTAAACTTATTTACAGTAGCATACAAAACAAACGTCTCATAACCCGATTACGTGCGTTCATTTATTTTTATCCACACGCTGTCAGGTTAGGGCGACAATCTAATAACGCCCCGCGGAGACTGTCCGATTATGTCCGCGAAACCTTGTTACCCTACTGATTAATACTGCACCGACACTCCTTCGCACGAGCTCCGCGAAATTGAAACTGTAATCTTGTTTTAGCTTTTATTGTTATTTTCGTAGAAGGTGTTGACAAGTAAAAGAATATGGAGTTAGACGTTGGATTATGAATTTTACGATGTTTTGTAAGATTTTACTTAATTTGGTAAAAGCGAAAACTGTTTATATCCTAAGTACCTTCTACTATTCAAACTTGCAATAACCCTTGCGTGGTGAACGAAATGAGATTTTTCAACTTCGTATAATCCGTAAGTGTACTTAAGTGTACTCGCATGTATGGTGTAAGTTTTAGTTTTATATTATTTTACCTAATTAGATAAACATATTCTAGTTTTTCTAATTAGTTAGGCAAAACAATGCAGGTTTTTGGAAAAATCTATGAATGTTATGCAACTAGATTAAGATACTTTTCAAAAATCTTACCTACTCCAACAGTAATACACTGAGCTAGGTTTCACAAAGTGTGAAACTAGCAAAATGGATATTGCAAACTAATGCACAAGGACATAAAGTTTCAATAAGTTGCAAATCATTCATTTTACGACGCGCAGAAGTATTACTTTCAGCAATGAAACTACGCCTGTAAAACCTCTATCCTATGACCTTTATTACCATAGACATAACGACGTATATTGTACAGTGGGCGTATTTAACATGCAGTAGGCAGTTTTTATGAGTGCGGCTACAAAGTACAGGCAGACAAATTATTCGCAACTGAGAGGGTTATGCGCAATTCTATTTACCTATGGTTAAACTACTCATTTGAATAACGTCTAGTGATGGATAAGTATCGATGGATTATTATTTTGAAATACGTTGAATATTGAATATGATTAATTTGTGACATATTTATTTTGATATACCTAATGCGCAAAATATAGACAAACGGTTACGCGGTTTGTCGACATAAATATATAAACACGATATTGTAAGTGTATGTAATTACAATTCTATATAAACTGATAACAAATAAGAAAAAAAATTAGGTTTGACGTAAACTTAAGTGGATAGGTAGTCAACAAAAGACAGCTAAAAAAATTGTTTCAACTACAATATGGTAGAATATAGATATCGCAAATGTTTTTAAACCTAAGTAGGTATCCAGAAAAAAAGCGTTTTAGAAAGATAAAATAAACATAAAAAAAGCATAGTGAGCGTTTATTATATTCAAATCTAGCCAATAAAGTAATTTGAATTGAGGTCAAACATAATCCATATCATCAGGATAATGTTAAAGTTTTACACATTTGATTAGCCTACAGTGTATTATGTATTAATTTTTAATCGACATGTGCACGTCACTAGATAAGCTGTGTCGCTGGCAGCGGTGGCCGAGTTAGCATAAAATCGTCATTTGTCACATCTCTAATGCACGTCCGCTACAGATCGCGGTGTGATGAGCTCATGCTAAGTTATCTTGAGTGATGTGCTCGAAGGCATTTCTGGATACATAGCACTTTCTGCACGCTTTTGCTTCATCTTACTTTTATAGAATCGTACTACCATGGTATATAATTTTCAATTCAATTCAATTTTTGGCCACAATTGGTAAATAAGGTTACTGTAGAATAAGTTAATCTTAATTTAAATAAGTTTTCGCAATTTGTTGATTTTATTAATTTTATGAGTAATGACAAATGAATCCAGAGGTAACAAATTTTTTGTTTTAAAGCAAATGTCTTAAAGTTCTGTTTCAATAGTACGAACGCAAATTCATCGAAGCAATCCATTACACAAAGTTAAGGCGCGACTTTGAGGAGACCTTCACATAAACACTTCAATAAACGCACATTAAAAGATATGTCTCCAATTTAACTTAAATTTATGGTCACCATAACCTATAAGCTTAGGGACCATCCATATACAACCATCAGTCGAACATTATCCATTGACGGCTTTGAATAATTTTCTATTCACTGCTGCCTATGAAACAAGCAATGCATGATAAGAAAATGAAAATGTTCAGATTCACTTTTCGATATTAGGTGGTAGAGGTGCGTTTGGTATAGGTACTTAGTCCCCTGTGAGTGTTTGCCCCATAAACTTTTAGAAATGACCCGTTTATACTTCATAAAATTTATATGCACTTTTATTCCGTCAATAAAGTTCGATTTGACTATGTTGTCTGTGGGCCTTAACGTGGCAGCTCCACAAATTAGTGAGATAGCTAAGTGATTAGAAATGCCCGACTTAATGTTGACTTTACCAAACCAATCCACTAGCTTTAATTATCTAATACAACGACAACAATATCAGGTTAATAATAATTAATTATTTGTAAATTTGTAATCGGGTGAATGGGGCACTTAATTCTTTTATGAGTAGCCAGAAAGTGTCGCAAGCGGCACGTCTGGCTGTTCATGGAGGTGTTTTGGTGCTGACTCTTATGTATGAAAGTGAAAGAAAGCATGGCAGAAACCAAAACATCAAAGTCACGTGAATGCAGTGGAAATGAGAGCATTGAGTAGTATGTGTGGAATCAGAAAGAATATATAATAGGATAAGAAATGAGGTGATCAGAAAGAAGTGTGGTATAAATGAGGACGTGGTGACGAAGATTGAGAAGGGTATGTTGAGGTGGTTTGGGCATGTGGAGAGGAGGAGTGAAAGTAGACTGACAAAGAAAGTGTACAACGGAAGAGTGGATGGAAGGGTTGGAAGGGGAAGACCTCGCCGAACTTTCACCGATCAAATTGGTGAAATTCTAAAGAAAGGTCAGGGCAAGAGTACCTACGAGCGTGCATGAAGAATATCATGAAAGTGGATGAAGCGAAAGAAGTGTGTCAGAATCGTAGCAAATGGAGATCCGTGATCTCTGCCTACCCCTCCGGGAAAGAGGCGTGATAATGTATGTATGTAAAACATTCAAAAAGTTTGCTAAGAACTTAACCATGAATCATAGAATCCGCCGACTTTGGTCGAATATAGCAATTTGTTATTCGCATTTGGAAATTTATGAAACTATTAGTTAAAACTGTATGTATAGTGTTTAACAAAGTATCATGAAAATCACATGATAATGCATAAAACTTAAGTCGCTGATTTTGTAAAAAGCCATAAAAATATTATTCTCCTTGCAACCATAAAAACCTTTGTGAAAAACAGTAAATTTATGGAGTCATCCATTACGGTGCTTTTCACGGGCCCATAATAACACACCTTTAAATCATCTCCCTCGCGATAAAACAGTGATATTCATGATTCTTTACACCGTAACAAAACAACCACTAACAACTTTATAACATGGGTTTGAGGTTATGTTTCCGCATAAGTATCCAATCAAAATTTTATTAATGACGTCATCAAAGAAGCGTATGAAATGTAATGCTTGGAGGAATATAAAATATATAGCGTTTTTTAATTTAGGTTCATTGAAACATGAATTACAGAATTTGATTGTAAATTTATGGTATTTTTGGTATCTTTATTTAGAGTTTATGTTTTTATGTTCAGTATAATTATGTGCCTTTATTACTCCCAGAAACTTTGCTAACATATACGACACTAGCTTACCTCAATTTCAAATAGCTAAATTAAATATAATGGTAAAATTACATAAAATAAAATAAACTTGTAATACCTACAAAATATTTGTTGTAAATCCATGTTTACTATCCCCCTACAATTTCCATAGCATAAATACTACAAAATTAAATTACAGTATTGATTTCACTTTGGCGTCTCCCAAGGTGCACACTGGGGCCGCTTCAATTCATACTTCAGAAGCTATTCATCTCGATCCTAACCCGGTCTCCCTACGTCATAAACATACCCTGAAATATTAAATTAACATAAAGTCGAGCAGTGAGCAGTCGCGAATCAAATCGACAAGACAAATCTATCTCTTGGAAATCGTTAATTTGCGAAAATCTAAGCCCTTTCTACTTGGGGAGGAAATGTAGTTAGTGAGTGAATGCTTGGTAAAGTGTGTTAGGGGCTTTATATTGATACGGGCGGTATAAGTGTCGATGTACCTTGAGGAAGGGAATCACATGCTTAACTTTGTTTTTTTTTGTTGTGATCACGTCATAATTTAAATACAAACTATGTTACCCATTTTAACGAGGTATTATGAGATATTTTTATGAAATAGACTATAAATAAGAAAGAAGTTTGAAAAGGGGAAATCAGGCACAAATTGTAGATTCGCCAAGTACATACGTAAGTTTATTTAAACGGAGACATTTGTTAATTGAATAGATTTTGTCACATCGCATCAACTCACTAAATCGAACAGTGCAGTGATGCATGAAGAATTGCAGCAGTTCTACCCTTAATCAAAATGCACAGGGGTGGAAGGTATAAGTCGATGTTTCAAAATAGCAGTCCATGAGGTAAAAACTAATGCAGGAGCAACTAGGTATTAAGTATCTTGAAACAGAAGTATCTTTACCTACAGTAAAAATACTGCAATTTGTTTAATGTTTAAGCATACGTAGGGACAGACAGCAGAAAGCGACTTTCTTTTATAATATGTAGTGTTAAATAATACCTTTATCTTTGTATACAGTTGTCGACTGTCCCAAACAAATTTATATTAAACACACATTTTGAAAAAAATAGTAAAAGATAACCTGGACGCTCTTTTCCTAAAATAAATTTCATAACGAATCAATACTTAAATTAATAAGCCAACAAACGCCCTGGAATAACATTATGATATTCAGTGCGATCAGCTCCACGCACCTCAAACCCGCGACCCACGGCTCACGACCCACCTAGCTAGGGGACAGACAATAGGCAAGGTGCACACTATCCGCACGCGTCAATCCGCATTGTGCCCCATCCCCTGTATGACTCGAATGACATTAAATATTATTATTACCAGATTTATCGCCCGGAAAATTGCAGTTATTGTCGTAACTATATTTCATGTGATTATGAATTATTTTTATGTTAATTATTGTATAGGTGGACGGGGGTGCCTAACGGTTTCTCACAGTCGCGATATCGATTGCTGGTAACCCTTCGTGGGGATGCAGCTGTGAGCTTAAAATGTGCAAATTATGTCTCTGCGGTCCTTAGTTAATTTTATTACTAGAACTCTTTATCACTGGAACGAAAGTTCACGAGGTGGTGCAAGAAAAACATTTATATTCCATTTTAAGTACTTTAATAAAACTAAATTTAATACAATTTGAAGTCAGAACAAAATATGTATCTAGATTTTCAACCGACTTCAAAAAAAGGAGGAGGTTCTCAATTCGACCCGTATGTTTTTCTATGTTTGTTACGCGATAACTCCGCCAATTATGAACCGATTTGAACAAATCTTTTTTCGGCGTATAGGTAATACCTCAAGGGTGGTCCCATTTAAATTTAATAATAATAATTAACTTTTTAAAATAATTAACTTTAAAAAAAAAATAAAACCGACTTCAAATGCGTGAACACAAAAAAAACTAAAAATTAAAAAATAATTCCTAATATCTATTACCTAATACTATAATTTTCCTAAACTATGTCAAAGTAATTAAAGTTAAACCAGCTAAATATCTTACTCGTACAATTTGAAGTCGGTTTTATTTTTTTTTAAAGTTAATTTTTACTACTCAAAAGTTCAAACATAATGTTTTGTTAAAAAATCTTTAAAAGTAGATATACCAACCAAGCTGAACCAACCAAAATAATGCACACATGCTTAAAAAATGCTCATTTAATCGCTTTAAAGTCCGATTGATCGGCGTCCTAAGCTGGCCCTCACTACAATGCACTTAGCTAAATACGTCCCACAATGGCATCTGACGTAGATTCGCACGCACGAATAGTCCGCGATAGTTGTATCCCCCGCTTTATAGGTGGATTGAGGTTCTAAAAGAGCGTATGGACCAAACTTACTTTTTAGATTTAAACAAGATTTTTTTAATAAAAAAAAATAGGAAGACCATTCATATCAGAAATCAGTATCATTGGAAACAAAAGAGACCCTTTGGTGTTAGGTGTCTATTTCAGTTTATCAATGGAACGAGTATCATCGTTCATAAGAACTTTATGAAACAAATCTTGAAGTAAATATGTGATTCATACGATGAAAATAAAGATTTCTATATAAAAATGTAACTTTGCACTTCGGAGTAAACTTATGACTTCTCTACTCCAATTTAATATTAAAGGTTCAAGTATAAATAAGTATTTCTAATACTGGTACAATGGAAAAAGCAAAATACCTATGTAATTTAAGGAAAAAATACTAAATCGAATTTTATCGATATTAAATTGCAATTGCAAAAAATGCCTAAACACATACACCCTTTTAGAACAAACGGTATACAGATTTAAATAAGGATAAATAGTCGTAGGTGTAGGTCCCAACGAACAATAGGTGAAAGGGAGAATCGGAAGGGTGGACAGACAGACACCCAAACATGGTCCTTTATACCTACACAATAAGTGCCGAAGGTAAGGTGAGGGGATACGAGCCGAGATTAATCGCGTTCCCATCCATGTCTGATAGTGGGCATTATGCACGCTTTTATTAATAATTTGTAATTTTCACATGACTTCTGCAGTCAGTGAGCTTCAATGAGTTTGATCGTTCGTACTATAGTTTGCGGGGATTTTGATAGTAGTTTTATTTTAAAATATTTGGTAGAGTTCAGGACTACTACGCAATAATACCTACATGCCAAATTTTATATCGTTGTGTCTACTGATATTCGCGTTATTATGTGCTGACTGTATTCGGGACATGACAAGTTATGTGAGGTTTCTGTAAGCGTTTTGAAGAAGCGTAAGATTCGTTTTCTTCAAAAGGATAAGGTTAATTTTTCCGGGATAAAAATAGATTATATCCTCTGTACTTGCATACTACATAATATCCATCAAGATCTTGATGGAAATTTGAACTTCCGAATAGTAACGCCTGATACAATTAAATATTTACTACATAATAATTAATTTTTAAAAAGTATTTCAGTGAGGCAATAAAGAGCAGACACTAAAAACAATCAAGGTGGTCGCAAAAAGCAGAAAGAACGTGGAAGTGTTGATAGTAGGTACGACAGTCGCACCTAGACTTCAACATGAACTAGGTCACAATGTAGTCTAAGATTTGGAATAGAGTAGTTTATCAAATAACAAGAGATACTTCGTAGAGACAAAATAAATATTTTATGGCAGAAAAGTACATAATAGAAAGAAAGAAAGAAAGAAAACGTTTATTTTTCGCCACACACACACATAAAAAATTACAATCTAAAATATATAAAGTGGGTATAATACTGTAATCACTGCATTTAGGTACTATACATCAAAACATTATACACATATATACATATACATATATACATACATCATTTAGATGATGACTGATTTCAAAAGATGTATCACTATCGTGTCTAGTAACAATACCCAAATTTTGTCTAGTGTAGCATGTTGCCCAAAATACATACCGCCTTGTTGCATAAACTGACAAAAAATATTCGTAGATTTAAATGCTGCTAATCAAACCAGTGTAACAATATTGTAAAGGTTTTCAACTCCCTCATCTCATCAACTCTCTTCCACCTCGCTGCCTCCATGTGCCGTGAGGAGTCCGGAGTCCGCAGTCACGTGCCCAGAGATGGCGCTGATAACCTTAATGAAAAGATCCCTCGCCTTGATAACTACTGGATGTAGTGTATTCGCTTTTATTTGCTAGATTTTCAGGTTAGTTGAGGAAGAGTGTTTTGTGTCCTATTATCCCATTTATTCACTTCTAATAATAATTAAAATATTTTTTTAATCACCTTTTTTTTAAAAATCTTATTTGTAATTACATAACTATAATTTTCATTTAAAATATTTTTTGTATGTAATTTTGCTGTTGCGAGGCTCCACTAGAATACATGAGCCGCATCTCCTTCAAAGCATGTCGTAAGAATCGACTAATGATCTTTTGCATTCTCTCAGGCGGTTAGCTACAAACTTGTCTCCGATCATGGGCTCTGTCCTATATGATCCTTAACTTCTGGCTACCCCGTAATGGTAACACAGCCGTGGCTATATGCATGTAAATAATTATAGCCTGTCCAGGTGAATTGACTCTCTCAAAAAGAAATGCAAATAGATTCACAATGAAGTTAACTCTATAAAATGTCTATTAGAACTCACAAGTCTACCTACATAAAAATTTGATTACTAAGATGAACAATAAACACTAATTGAGGCACTTTCTCACGGGCGTGGGGTAAGGTCTCCTGTGTGGGGTAATTAATAATCGCCGTACATATCAAAAGGTTTTTAATTTACCGGACACGTGCACATCGAATGCGACGCGTGTGCTGCCGCACAGTTTGCACTTGGGATTTGCATCAGCATTTAGAAGTACAGATATTAAATAATGCTTTGCTGAATGCATGTTTAATGAAAATATTGTGTTTGTAACTTAGTCATGTAGGTATGTCAGTGATTTTTTTTGCATGAGCAGTATCTAACTAAAGCAATAAGTTCAATTACGTACATGTATTCTTGTTTTTTATTGTACATAAGACACTATTATAATAAATATCGAGAAAACAAAAGAGATGCATACAAAAGCATGCAAGATTTCTTCCTGCACGCAACATAACAAAGTGAGAAAAGTAAGTACTTACACATAAATACCAAAAGTGTATTTAAAAAAACCTTGATTAGAACCCTTATAAAAGAAAACTTTCATCAATAGCAGTTTTTTCAATAAAAAAAACCTCATGCTAGCCGGTTGACTCTGATTTTTCCCGCCAATAGAGTCGCTTCCGCGCGGACAGGAAGTGGCCCGATTCCGCTGCTGCGAGCCGGCCCACAACAGGACCGCTTACCTTAGTTTTTTATTTGTCCCGCACTGATTTATGGATGTTTTGAAATTGTTCAGGCTCGCCGCTCGGCCACTGTCCGCGCCAAAATGCTTTCGACACTTTCAGGAAATCTGAGGCCTTTTTATTCGCAACTAGGAATAGAAAAGTTGTCTTTGGAGTTTCATTTGGGGCGGTAACAATGTTGTTTTCAAAATTTCGTGATGTATGCGCTACGGTTTTGTTCAAATGATCTATGTTTTCTGTTGGAGCTTGGGGATTTACTTTAAAATTGGGGTTTATTCTTAATACTTAGCGTGATATACGTCTAAGCTGGGATTCAGAAGGGCTTAAATTAACTGGAATATAAACCATATTTGAAATGAACTTTAGCTTGAGAAATTTGATGACGTCTCTTAGAGACATGTAGGTAATACAGGTTAAAACCCTTGAAGAATTTTTTAATAATGAAACTGGAAGTGAAATTTGAATTATCGGGATGTAATCAACTATCAAAACCATGAACTGAAACTAGTGATAGCTTGAAAAAAGAATTACTGGTAGACGCATTGAATTTTAAGATCTAATTTACCTAAGAACCTGACAAAGAAGGAAGGACGGAAATAATTTAATTAGAAGAAATAATAACTCAAACTTGAACGTCTCTCTAAAGTAAATAACAAAGATGTTTACTATAATAGCTTCACGCGTCCACAAAGGAAGCGTTTCAGAAAGAAGCGCAATATTTTTCATTAAAACAGCTAAACAAGGACAATTGCACTGAGAGTCTACCTTCCAAGGATTACCGCGGACTTATAGCATACCACAGTGTAAAGAAATTGCTATAGCTAGCAAAAAAATGTAATAATTATTAATATAATGTAAATTCTACCAGTTATCATAGGTATAACAGCATGGCGTAGAACGATCATCTCGAAGGTATTCATTCTTTTTTTTAATTTTAAATTATTTTTCCAATTACCTACATTATTTGACGTTTAAGGACTGTTAGGAAAATCAAATTCTCAAAAATGGTACAAAATTTTTAATAATTTGAGCGCACTGAGTTGTTGATTAGGAGCAAACATTTCCTGGTGGATCTTGAAACTTGAGTTATCTAAGTTGAACTACTATATCCCACTTGCACAACATCAACCATGCAACAAATATTTGGAAGTTCAGTAATAAACTCTACGCCCAACTACATAGAACTTGAAATCTAACATTGCAAACTCTGTAACATCCTATTCCACGCTACCATTTTATATTTTCAAAACAATAATATGTTATAAAATTATTAATAAAGAAAATGGAAAAAATTCTTCACCCGAGTGGGAATCGAACCCATGATCACTGCAAACCGTGCCAGCCGCTATAACTACTAAGCCACCGGGTCAATTTAGAATAATATGTCTCTATAAGAATCGCAGCTTTCCTTACTCCGTATATTTTTCAGTAAATTATGAGAATGCCTTTTTCTCTGTTGTTAAACTAATAATACCCACATAATGTTTTAGTTAAAAATATTTCATTTGATTTTGCAACAAAATTATCAATAATTTAGTTATTATTGCGTTGTCCACAAATAATTAATTTTGTATTTTTTTATGTTCTCTGTAATTTTTCTGTCTTAAACAGAAATTTCATTAATACATAATTTACAATTTGTGTATCTTTTAGAGATAAAATATATATTTGTCTGTTTATACTTATGTATATGAAAATTATAACCTAAATAAAATAAATGCTCAAAAGACAGTCCCACGTATATTTATTATTATCAGAAACACAATGTCACAGTTTCCAAGCCCCACAATACATTTCCCAAAAAAATCAGAAGTTACACAACACCGTAATAAAAACCAAATTTTATTAGAGCCACACGAAACACCTTAATTCCATAAACATAATCTTTCATTTGCCAAATTGTTTACGATCTCTGGCCTTGTTTGCGCCCGTCTCTTTCTTGCTTACGCCGAGTTGGTATGTGCGTCTTCGTTTTTAGGTGCGTTCAGAAGTCGTGAACATTTTGTTTGGTAGTTAGCGTTGATCGGGGTGGGTAATGGTGATTGGTTCGTGCAGCGGCTGAAGGTGGCTCGGACACACGAATTCACTTAGCGGTGGCAATGATCCGGCGGTGCGTGTATCACATTAATATGTGTTTCGGAAGTGACAGTACTCGTTTACCTTTTCCTTTTGTTTATTCTTTGTTTGGGAAAAGGAAAATAGAAATCGGAAGTAAGGTGAATGCCGAAATAACGTTCGAATTTCGTGAAAAAAACTTATTTACCAAAATGGTATAAAATAAAAATGTATTACAGGCTATCTTTATATAGAAACTAAATCTAATCTCAATGGTTTATCTTTAATAGGCTGCACGTTAGTACTTAGTTGCTGTAATAATACTTACAATATTTATTTTTATATTATTTTTTCAACCATACAGCGTCTCTACCAAAATTACTAGGGAATAATAAAGCGTAGAACGAAATAAATACAACAATATATTTTCTTTAAGAATAAGTAAGTACACAGGAATAAAGACTAATTACACGTTAGTTATGTGCCTAACTTTAATAACCTCATTCGCTTTCAATCACAAATGAGCCCTGGCGCAGACGAGCCCACAGTCCAACTGTTTTTATACGCATTACCGCGAACCTGATGAATATTTATTACTATGCCTTTTATATACATTCCCTAATAGCCCATGTCGATTACACAGACATACAACTACATTTGAATTGATCGCATCATTACCTTCCTATAGGTTTGTTTTCGTGAATATACATTATTATTTCGTGAAAGGGTTTTATGAGTTGGTATTTATTTGCCGGAATAGATACTTACTTGCTCTATTTTTATGTATCTGCTAGTAAACAAGGTGCTTACCTAGATAATAAAGAGATTTACTGTTTGATTGATTTCTTACGCGTTCCTCTTAGGAATACCTAGTTGTGTAATTTCTAAATACATAACATTTGGCTTACATTTTTTTGCTATATTGGTGACTATACATATCATAGTATGCGAATGGAAGTAGACATACATTTGTTTGATGACTCCTTCTGGGGACTTGTTATTCTATGGTGTACGTCAAACATTTCACATTTCATACCTCCACGCGTCAAATGGTAAAAAAAATGTATTTAATTCATATTTATTCCAGCCCAGTGGAAATTTTGCGAAACCCTTATAGCCTGTGTTCATCCGGGTCCAATAAGAATTCTAACAGTGAAAGATTTTTTAAAATCGGTCCAGTAGTTTCAGAGCCTATTAGCTGCAAATAAACAAACAATCAAAGCTTACTTCTTTATAATATTAGTATAGAAATACAAAAGAAACTCAATGGGTACCATTATATTATAGGTACTTACCTATAACAAATAGATAACCTGCGACTTGGTATAACAATATGCACTTAAACGCAGCAAATATAGCAGTGAAGTGATATTTAATCTGTGATAGAAGCTTATAAAATAATACAATATGTCCCATAGAAATGAGTTGCAACAACTGTTGTCCCTCACATTTTCTCACACTCAAGCTGAGCCATTTAAACAATTAATTTGTCCTATTCACTTCCATTCGAGCGGCGATTGCAAATGGCCGCCGGGGAGAGTTGACACGCGTTACCTTCCGTCCGGAAAGACGTCCGTTCCGTATCTACGTCTAATTGCAAACGTCGTGCGACACGTGTGCGCTGAGCTTTATTTCTGACATTGCAGTTTATTTTATACCGATATATTACAAACTTTATTTTATTAGGTTAAAGTAGGTTTTCTATTGTGTGGCCTATGGTTGTTATGATTGTGTTTGATAGAGAACTGTGACAAATGAGTGCAAGTCAGAAGTGAACGTTTGAATGATTTTGAATTGAATCGCTATCGTTCATGGGATTAAAATAAAAATTATATTAGTGTTTATTTAGACAATGGAGATGTGCTTTTGAATTTTTATTTTGTATTTTTAACGATTGTCATGTAAGTTGATTGTATGACAGATTCACGTACATTTTATTTCGCTACTTAGGTATCTGTTAACCACTAAGTGACTTGCCAAACCTTTTTTATCCAAATTCTGTGCATTTAAGATTTACAAATCTGGGTTTACATTCATAGACTGCTACCGAGTGGATTTCGAAAGACAGACATAAGGCAAGCTACGTCAGAGATACCTTCCAAGATGTCAGGAGAAACAGTGGAAAGTACTTACAGGCTTATTTTAAAAAGTATAAAAATAATAAATTGCACGATTTTGTAAATAATCTTGCTCTACCTTTTAAAAACATTGATAAAAAAGAGATTTTATACTCGTACCTGTTCATAAACATAAGGACGTATTTGATCATGCCGGACTAATATAAACAAATAAAAAAAGGAATTCACATACTGTCACCTTTTCAAACAAGCCCACCCAAAATACAACTCAAAACCATCGACATTGTGCTCAAGTTTCTTTATTAAAAACGGTGTAGGTAAAATCGTTTGATTTTAGTATATACAGGGTCTAAAATAAGGTAGATTTTAGTCTGATACCAAACAGGACTCATATTAAAACCGGGTAAAATGAACTACGGAAGATGTATGGGCATGCGGATTAAAAATATTTGCGCGGACCATTATACAGAATGTAATGAAAGAGGCTAAACGTGCCTCTTTATTAACCACAGGATGTTCTAATTGAAGGCCGGACATTAAATCTTTTCACTTTTGACGTGGGTTCGACGGTAGATTTCGGATATGGTAATAAGGGTGAAAGGTTAGTAATTTCAAATGGATTCATGCACATGTAAGAATATAGAAATTGATAAGTAGATTCATTTTCATATCGGAATTAAGTGTTGCAAAAGTATTGCCTAATATGTCAACAAATAAACGCTCCGAACATATTCATCCAGTAATAAGTTCATCAATTATCTAAGGGACAATTTTTCCAAACGTTATTTGACGTTTCAGGAATAAAATTGATGTTGTCTGTCTCTAAAAGTTGATCATGATAGTGACAACTTTATTCTTCAGATAGGCTATTAGACGTTAGGAAAAATTGTCCCTTAGATAATTAAACTTGTTATCCGGATAAATATGGTCGGACCATTTATTTCTTAACATATAAAATTTAGCCCCAAATTTTATTTTCGGAATGACTGACGAATCGACGCAAAGCCTAAACTACAGACCTTGCAAACCTGAAAATTAGAGGTTGTGTTCTAGACCTGTATCTAATAAATGAATTATGTGTGAAGATTAACGGGATGTTTTAAATTAACCCCAGGGAAATAATGTTTTCACATATTATGACGCGGGTCTGACGGAAGATTTCTAAATGAAAAGATCGCGATTTAAAGGTTTTTGTGAAGGTTTTATTAAAGTTGTAAATCCTTCGGGTCAGCTTTCTGCTAAATATTAATGAGGTTTCTTCAGAAAATAAATATACTTCTACATAATAACTCGTATGATAGAAAGACGAAATTTTAATGTGATCTTAGTATGTTTGTCTTTACAAAATTTAAATAGTGTCGAGCGCTTTCACTCGACTTTATTTAAATTTGAACATTAAAATTATTAAAAATCTTTAGCACACTAGAGCAGTAATTACCTAATCTTGAAAAAAATCTTTTTTACATAATGTATTATTCCTAGTTACTATGCTATATGTTAAAAAAAAATTGAAACAGTACCTAAAAAGAGCTTACTAAAGTAAAGTAAATTCAGTGTAGTATATTTTAAATATTTATATATCTCTATGTAATTTTAAATTGAATATGAAAATTTCTAGCTTTCCATTTATTTTTGGCTCTGGTGAGATCTTTTATTTTGGTACTTACTAATTGTTTACCTCTGCAGATATTACGTAAGTACATACCCAAATCTCTACAACTCCAGTAGGTTCATTTACATGTATTCTTGTAAATTAAAAATTGCAGACTCTAGATAGGTAAACATACTACTTGTACACCCAGTTATCATAGATTTTATACTACGCTTACTATTACTTTTTACCCGACTGCTCGACGCAAAAGAGTGGTAAAACGTTTATCATATACTTCTACTTTTACTACGTAAAAACACGTCGGAGAGTAGACACCACATACAGGGTGTGTCGTGTCGTGCGCGAGCATTCATTACGCCGCCGTGTAATGAGCTGCGCCCGTGAGATCATCGATCAGATATGTTGCAGATAGGACAGGAAATTATATAGTTGAGTGCTTTTAGCTCTTAAAATCATACAATACTTTCTGGGAGGATGAATCATATTAATGATATTATGAACTAAAAAATTTGTGGTCAAATTATTAAATTAATTATTAATGCAATTTTAAAATTATTGTTATTGTAAATTATTCTACACCCAATAATATCAAGGAAGGAATATTCTTTGTATGAATACCAATTTGGTATGATCGGGTAATCAGTTTTAGACAGAATACTGTTATGTTAACTATTAACATATATCAACAACTACCTACAACTATTTTACACAAAATTTTATTCATATAAGAGTAAAATAATAGTAGGTAGAAGATGTACTCGAAAATTCTCGATCTGATTCGATTCTGCAACTCTAATCTTTGCCGGAATCCCGTACATCAGCACCTTTTAAGGCTTTTAAAAGGCTCTCAGTGGCTAATCACGTGCCCGCGGCAACCGGCGAGATTATCCGCTACACCCTATGTATGAGATAGCTTGTTTTCTTACACTTCCCCCTTTTAGGGCTATGAGATAAAGGTTGGGTCAATTAAATGCAAGCTTTAAGTTTGTAAAAAGAGAATAATAACGAATGGGTAATAATTAATTTGGTTTGATACGACTGATATTACAAATTCGTATATATTTGTGTCTATATATCGGTCTCTTATGTTCTGATCCGTTAAATATATTAACTTTAATGGATTTGAGACAAGAGTACCTATAGATATAAAAATAAGGGGTTTTTTATTTCAAGAATACATCTGTGTAAATAAAACTTAAATCCAGTAGTTATTTTAAATAGCATGATAGATCGAAATGTAGCAGACTGAAGTGGTAGTGGGCAGGCCACATCTGTCGTAGAACCGATGGACGGTGGAGTAAACGGGTACTCGAATGGAGACCGCGCCTCGGCAAGCGTAGCGTTGGGCGCCCTCCGGCCAGATGGACCGATGACTTAAAGAGGACGGCTGGTAGTGATTGGATGGCAAAAACGGGAGATCGAGCCATGTGGCGTACACTGGGGAAGGCCTACGTCCAGCAGTGGACTACAATAGGCTGACGATGACGACTATGTTTATAAAACAGGTAGAGTGTATACAGGAAAATGTACGGCAATATAAAAAAAAATACTTGTTCCAATGCTCCAGAAAAATATATGAGATTAAAATATCAAAGGAGAGGAAGTAATAAATTATAATAAAGTCATAACTAGTTTACCTATAGTGACAGGTGTCCCGGGAATATACAATTTGTGAGCTTGAGAGGAAGCAGCTGATTTGTAATTTATTAAGTTTTATTATAGATGTGCCCTTGATTCGAAAGAGGTATATTATCTCCATTTCTAAAATAAAAAATGGCAAACACACAGTTAATGTTGTTATTATATTTCGTCTGTTGTTCGTTTTTCATTTTTAACCGACTTCAAAAAGAGAGGTTATCAATTCGTCTGTATGATTTTTTTTTTATGATAAACATTTTTGAACCTTCAGATACAAATGGATAGGTACAAAACGAGTATTATGTATTGGATATAAAATATATCTGTGAATTTTCTAAATCATTAGGCATCCTGATGTGCCTCATATAACTAAATAACTATAGGTAGAGAATTTTCGGATAAGCAATCTGTCATTTTGTTAAAATTCAATGTAGGTAAGTAGTGCAAAAAAAATCAGGTAGGTACGAGTAGGTAGTCATTTTTGACATACAGGATGGGAGGCATTTTGCTGCCCCAAACGGGATCAATAATAGGTAGGTATAGGTAATATAGGTAAATATGCATTTTACTTTCGATGAAAAGGCTTTTAATCGACAAAACAAACAATGAATCAGCTCTCCCCTGTCGAGGCCGTATTAATGGTAATGTGGGACACATTAGTGCCACTCGACGGAAAAATAGTGCGATTATAGCATTATTATACGGCAATTAGCGGCCTGTTCTGTACAGAGACTAAGCTGACCAGAGTTTTTGTGGGATGAGTTTAGTTGTAGGTTCTAATCTCATTGTTTTTGTCGGGGCGTGTGTAAATAGTAGAAAAAACTTTTTGAAAATGTTATGAAATGAAAATCTCCCGACCGTATTTCGGCCAAGGCGACCAATCTCTACAGATATTAGTCAGGTAACTACGCAGAAGATATTATAGTGCACAAGTGTCTGCGCAAACATAGAGGCACTCTCTAATCCGTCACTCTCATAGTCCGATGGGACGGAAAGCCGACACGACCGGAGAGAGATAGAGAGAGATATGAAAATGTACTCAGAGTTCAGAAAATATATAAGGAATGCTAGGAAATACGCTCCATGAAAATTATTTAATTCTTTGGAAAAGAGAGAAAAATTCAAAGGAGTTCGAGGCTATTTATTTTTATTAATAACATTAAAACCGCTTAACCCAAAAGGACCAACTCTTAACTTAAGAAAGTCGATAGTTAAAAATTTTCCAGTATAAATTTTATAGGTCAGCCGGGAGTGGTCTCTGGGGGCAAACATTTTAACTGCACAAACACTCCCCCTACCGGGTGACCTGCAAACATCGCGGAGATAAACTAATGCCTCACTCATACGGGTTGGGAAAATTTACTGTGGGCTTTCGAGAACCTGACAGTTGAAGGTATAATAAATAATATGTGGACAGATTTTCAAGTTATGTAATTATAATATTATTTCAATAAAGGTCTTTGGAAAGCTTACCTACCTGCACATACCTACTTGGAGTTCTAGAATTTAAAAAAAGGAAGGAAAATGTACAATTTTATTGATAAGATAATGTTAATAGTAAAAAAGATCCGTAATAAAACTTATTCTTGGTGAATATTCATCAGTTCTATAAAATTTACAAATAAAATGCATGGTGATTGCCAAAATGGTTTTAATAATTTAGGTACCTACTTAGTGTATGCATCTGAAACTCACTTATGTCTTTAAAAAAATGCTTTCCAAGTTATAACCCTTAAAATCTAACGAACCGCTTCAAGATAACCCTGCAGCTGACTGTACTTGTACAATCTGATCCCCACAGGACCAAGCACTTGTGCCTCGACGAGCAGCCATCAAGGTGCGTCACCGGACACCTCCGTCATTACGGAGACCATGTTTGCACACGTCAGAGGTTGGGCTGGTGTCCCAAGGGTTAGAAGTCAGAATTGTATAAAAAAGCGCGTCGCTTAGTGTTCCTACCTTTTGAATTGTATTGTATTTGTGTGGTTGGTGTTTCATATTTTTAAAGGTAGCTTAGGTAAAGCTACCTAAGTCTTATAAATTTATTAATAAATAAATGGAAAAAATTCCCGGGTGGGAATCGAACCCACGACCTCTGCATTCCGTGCCAGCGCTCTTACCACTGAGCATTAGTTTTGGTTCATACTCGTTCATTCACACACAGCTATGTTTCCAAAATGGGGTAGCCAAAACTGCAGGATCATGAAGGAGAGCCTATAGACTCGTTTACATAGCGGGACCAGATTCTTAAATTCAGCTACTTGCCTAATTACACATGTTGAGGCTGTGTTCTAATACATACAGGTATCTAAGAATTACATATCTATTAGGAATAAATACTTCGGTAGTAATAAAACTTTAATGATCAGCTTTCTAATTATATCATTTCATATCGTAAAACGCATCAATATTGTAATAATAATAAAGTCGCACTTCTGGACTCTGATCAAAAAATATTTTAGTATCCAAATATTTGGACAGTTGCATTCTTGAAGCACAGATAGAATAATATTGTAGGTTGAAGGGAAATCAGTGACCAAATCCTCTGATCGCTTTTCCATTGCACCACCCACCATGTCCACTCTGTGGCAAGACTGCTGTATATCGAGTGGTTTGTCAAACATACAAACATGCAAGCAAACAAGGGGCAGGGGACTCGCTTAATGCCCTGTCTAGGTGATTACGGACGGACTGATTTATACCGGAAAACGAAATACGATGGCTTTTTCTTTCATTGAAATTAAGAGCGCTTGTGGATATGTGCCGTCTAGTGAATACCAGACAAAGACAAATAGGTAGTATAACTTCTTTTAGATCAATTACAAATGTATACAAAGATTTTTTTTTTTTATATTTCTATGTATTTTGGTAACTGAAAAATATTTGACTATATGAATCTATTTCCTGGTGTCGCAGGTTCTTATATCTCGGTATGGAAATAAATATTATTCAGGGGTTTTTATTATAATATATTTATTACAAATTCATCCTTCTGGTTAACGTAAGCCAAATATTTTATGCATGATTTCTGCTTGCAAATAATTTGTTGAAACTTTAGAACCTCTTATTTATCTTCTAAATCTCTCCAAAAAGTCAGCAAATCTAAAAAGCTGATTCCCTTATAACTTGATCCTTCATAAGTTCTAGTGGTACCCCCTCCCCTGTACCTCTCCCTCCCCTCCCCAGGGTCCTTTGAACGTCGTCTTATTACCTAGGACTTAGGTACTAGACGTTTAGTGCTGGGGTAATTAGCTATCTTGTTAACTTTCTCAAAATTCTAAGTTTAATTGCTGTTTAGAAAGTTTAGGAATCTGATTTGGTTTTCGTGTTTATTTAGATATGGCTTGGTTAATGCTGTAGCTGGAATCATACTCATCTGAGGTATTTGAACAAGGGTCTGTCTTACTTGCTTATTTTATGTTGTAGTGTGGTTAACTCTCCTTTTAGGCATATACATATATATTACAGGTTTTACCTATGAATTATGGTGATATTATAGCCTTAACCTCCGAACCAACTACAAGTCTAATATTTCTTCCGAGACCATCACCAGAATCGGGACTATTTTGGTATTTGACAACTAAAGCATCCTTGGCTTAATTAGACACTCTGTTATGGTCGTGAAGAGAATTATTATATTTTGTATTATGTATAAGTCAGTAGAGGGACAAGAGGGTCTTGGTGTTTTGTAGGCGATGGGCTGACCACCTGTCACTACTAACCGAACTTGTACATCTCAACTATACCCTCAAAATTGGTCAGAAGTGTCACCATGTATGGTTCTATCGGCCCTTGGTGCTCTGCCTATCCCGTAAGGGATAAAGGCGTGATTATATATATGTATGTATTTTGTATTATTTAGGTATTACCAACGCGTAGATACCTATAGGTAAAGCATTTCAAAGTACCGATTTTGTATCAGAGAACGACATAACTTAATCGTATTTTAAAACCTAATCTCCTTTAATATAAACATTGCTATTAAACATTTAATAGTTATGAAAAAAGAAATAAATGAACACTGTCTCCTTCGCAGTAAAGTTATGATTAAAACTACCCCCTCTTTCCACCCCCTAGAGTCCTTTGAGCGCCGCCTCATTACCTAGGACTTAGGTAGGTTTGCGTTCCTAGACGCTTTAGCTTGCTGGTAATTAGCTACAGAATAAGGGTAGGGGTGAGAAAATATTACATAATGTAGGATAGACATTACAAAATAGGCTTAATGAAGAGTAAGTAGGTTGACAAATTCAAAAAATTACAATAGTAGGTACATATATACTGAATAAGTGGATAACATTACGTATAGGTATGTAGAGAAACACAAACCTAAACGAAACCAAGGGAACTTCCAGATTCAATCAATCTGAATAAACCTTTGAGGTCTGGATTTAATTTGCTCTCAGAGTTTTCCACGGAAAATAACGACATCATCACGTCTCTTTACCTTAATTGAGTTACACAAAAACATTTTCACGATCTAATTTTACACAAACCCACTGGAAACCCCCGCCGACCTTTCTGAAGGACGCCGCCCACCTCCACGCTAAATTTAGCACACCTCAAGGAAACATCAATCGTTTCAACACATGCGCACAATTTTTTCACCCAACATTCACCAAAACCAACAAAAAACAGACCACAACTCGCGGACGACCCAAACAAACTGAGCACCGAACCCACGTGCTATACACACCTGTATTGGCACGTTTACCTGACTACACCTTGCTTCGACCAATCAGCGCGCAGCTTACCTGCGCAGCTCGATAAAAAGGGGCGTGGATTGGTTGAAATCGCACCTGTGTGCACCTGCGATTCGAGACGACAGGTGTGCGTGATTACCGGTTGGCGGAGAGCCTTCCAATCGCCGTGTTTCCCGCTCACCTGCCGCGTTTTCTTTTAGGTAACCGTAACGTGCAGGTATTGGTGGGTACGTTATGTAGGTCGCGCGAAGTAGGTCGCGAGACATTCACTCGGGTCTCAGGCTTTATGTACTCAGCGGGCGGTTTATGAGTCTGTAGCTAAGTTGTAAAGCACATTTGTTACTCTCAAACTTGATTTTAATTCGGCTTTAAGTGTCAGCGGTTATGTCTCGGTATGGCGCTGTGAACTATGACGGTCGTGCAACCTTAAGGTTACCTTAACATTATTGTTATAAAGCCTAAAGGGACGATGGGTACCTATTTCTTCATCTACCTAATCTGGTACCTAAATCTGGTTAAGTATTTTCTTTCTTTTGGCAGGTAACATAGAAAACTCTACCAGAGACTTTCAGATATATATATAAGTAGATAGGTAATAAAGTAACACAACTAGCTTAAAAGTTTATTATTTCCATTACTTAGAGCATTAGGACAGCTACTGAATTACTTAGGTAATATCTAACTAGTGTTTTTGTCACAGGTGGAGTCATCAAAAATACACGTAACATAGGTACCTATGTCGTATGTTATCTGTTTTCAACACAAATCTCGCAATAAATAACTATTTATATCAATTTCCCTGGCAGCCACACCTTACTCCACAACACCTAAGCCCGTACATAAAAGGGGGGTAGGTAGGAGTCCTGATTACGTGGAGGGGGGCTCCCAGGTCGAGGCAACTTTGAAGACAAATTGGACTGGGAAGGAGGGGGTGAGAGGGGGCGGGGTGAAAAAATGGCGGCGCATGACGTCGGTCAAGTTTAAAAATATACATTTGAAATATGTTGGGAGTTAGCTTTAAGGTAGTGGGAAAGGGATTTGCATGAGAATCTTTCTTGATAAGGTATTGAAGATTCGATAGGTACATATCTAAGTACCAATGTGTGCCTACCTACATAATGTGAAGTACCTATATGTACCTCATTATCATCATCAGCCTACTGCAGTCCACTGCTGGAGGTAGGCCTCTCCCAGGGCGCGCCACAAGACTGCCATGGGGGGTATTTGCCCATAGTCACCACGCTGGGCAGGCGGGTTGGTGACCGCAGTTTGTATTTTGGACTATGTTGTCAACACTGGAGGCGCTGCTGCCCACCTCCCGGAAACCCTTAATCGCCTCGTACGATATCAACGGGCAGACATGGGGTGGTACAAACTCTACTCTGCCGGCACCACGCGGCAATCACTAATATACTCGTAGGTTGGTAATTAGATTTGTCGTACATTCTTGAATTCGTTCACACCTAGATTTATTCTAAATCTATATATTTATATAACTACTTACCAATTAGACTACACAACTACCTGTAGGTATACTTTATGTCTATAAAATATATTTTATCTTTAGAAACTACATTGTTTAATCAAAGCATTTTACCATAAGACAACTCTATCAAAAGTCAGAACAAATTCTTTCTCTCATTCCCCACAATAAAGCTGCATAAACAAAGAGAAACAAAATGAAATAAGAAAAAAAAAACTAAATAGTTAACATAAACCTCCGCCACGTAGCGAAGGTAAACAAAACAAATGAACAACTAAAGCGAGCCGGAGCTGAACCGAAACTTATAACGAAGCGAAGGCGAAGCGGAGCGAGGCGTGAATAAAAACTTTGGCCTTCGGTTACGTAATGTTCAGGCTTAAAGGGTGGTTCTCACGGACATTGTAGGTAGGAAAAAACCAAATAATTGAAATATCGTTCAGATAAAAATAATGGAATAGTGAAACTACTACCTCCAGTCAAAGGCTTTTCAGGGAGGATATTGAAAAACAATTGTGTATAATTCTAAACTTAGGTAAGAATAATACTTATACAAAAAAGGTACCTCTGTTCGATAATTTTAATATATAAATAAATATTTACACACTACACAACACATTGACCTAGTCCCACACTAAGATCCCTAAGGTCTTGTGTCGTGGGTACTAAGCAACAGTATATCAATACATAGATAAATATAGAAACATCCATGACTCGGAAACAAACATCGATATTCATCATATCAATCTTTACACCTACCGGGATTCGAACCCAGGATCTATGGCGTCGCAACGTACATGTTCCAAAATAAGTTTATAGTCAATATCGCAGATAAGTTTAACCTTACATCATGAGAATTTTATATTGGAAAAAGAAGAGAATGTTCAACGATATCGATCAGATGATCAATGAACTCATGATCAACATTTCACGGTGCATATCTGCTTATTTAGATCCTATTTAGAGTTGAATGTGGTTGATAGGTACTATTGCGTTTTTTCATTGTTAGGTATAGAGACCAGTCGATATGAATGTCAGTGAATATATCACTTCAAACTTTTTCCATAACAATGCATAATTCCGTTATTAAACAAAAGCTTAGGTTTGATTGCTACACCTCGAAATGTTGACAGAATAATTTAATAGAACTTTTTTATTGTATTGTAATGAGGCGTCGCGTGTACACAAGCAACCCTAACTTTTAGCAGATAGGTGCAGGAGGTAGCGGAAACATGAAACTTTCTGTTCTGATCCGAGAGCAGCTAGGCGCCATATTTAAATAATCTTGTATTGAATTGTGAAGCTTGATTAGTAAAGGTATTTAGGTACCCTTGTTTTTAACTGGTGACTTAGGTACCTACATAGCGTCCGTATACATTTATTAGAATAATTACCATATAAAACTACTTACTGGTAAATAATAAATATAATCGACCATTTTGATGGTAGAGTGTGCTCTCTTTTATCATTTTATGCTTATCTAAGCAATTTTATTTGAAACTATTTCCTGTAGTATCTAAATCATACATCCTAATAATAAACCAGAAGTTAGCGCCACAGTGTTGATGTCCGCTATAGAGTCTATAGCAAAATAAGCGTACTATTAGGGGGTTCTAAATTAGAAGGTAACTTGTTTTTTAGACGAGGCTCGGTTGGTAAAAAGAAACAACTTTTATTATGGGACCAACTCACAAGTGAGAAGATGAATCTCGTGTCAAAACCCAGCTACCTACTAATTTTGAAAACACCTTATATACCATGAAAGAATCAATAAACACTATATATTTGAGATAACACGTCGCAGCTTTCATACTATAGGGGCACATCTCGGAAATTTTGTGATTTCGAGTTTTTACAATATTTGGATACAAAATCAACACGGCTACATCTTAAACGCATTTTCCAATACTCATTTTTTATTTTCGAGTTGTGCCCCTATAGTATGAAAGCTGCGACGTGTTTGAATTTAACCTTCACACATCATATAAACATGTACCTATAGTATAGGTGGGTGTTTGTTTGTGTTAGGTAGTGGGTGGTACTTAGCAGATTGTAGTATGCAAATGTAAAAGCTATGTTTTCACGCCGTCTAGTCTCGACGCCTTGCGGCAAACAATGTGCCTAGTTAAATAGATACATTATTGTTGACTACACAACAACGAAATACCTATTCAATCGTAGATATATTTTACTAGCAGCCGCCCACGACTTCGTCCGCGTGAGGGGGCGTTGTACCCGTGCGAAGCCGGGCAGGTTGTTGTATAGACTGTAGCCTTCCTTGGTAAATGGGCTATCTAACACTGAAAGAATTTTTCAAATCAGACCAGTAGTTCCTGAGATTAGCGCGTTCAAACAAACAAACAAACAAACAAACTCTTCAGCTTTATAATATTAATTAATATTAAATATATATATATATATATATATATATATATATATATATATATATATATATATATATAGTATAGATTTGGGTACATCTGTCCTGTATGATAAGCTAATTGCAACCAAAAACTGTAAATAACTCTAGATAATATTTAATAATATTATATCAACCGTCCAACTGTCAAAATATATGCGAAATACTTTTATTTATCGATCGTTTAAACGAAATGTAATATTTATAAAAGTAAAATCATTGAGGCCCTTCATCAAAGTTGATTGTGGGGGTTTCATAGATTCAGTGTGATGTGTTTTGTTGGAGCTTCAATTTTTTTTTCTGTGTTTTATTGGCAGACAATTTGCCGGTGTATGTGCTACTTATGTATTGTAAATTTATTTGGGTAATAGTACTGTTTGTGTCTCATAAAAATAATAATAAAAAAAACTATATAGGTAGGCTTAAAAGTTGACGAATAATTTTTTTTTTCTCCCATTATTATTACCGATACTGTCATGAAATAGGGTGGTGGAAAGTTCACATAGTGCTAAAATTCATTGAATATAGGTAGGTGCCTATGCTTATCCGTTTACTTTACCGATTCAGGAAGGCTTTAGCCACCATTACTGTGTGACCTTTCCTGACCCACTGGCTGGCTAAAATTAGCTGCTTTGGCCACGACCGTGACGTCACTAATGACGTACCGTGTCGGTAACTAGCCGTAGCCTCCCTGAGGACTTTTGTGGATTGATCTATGAATACGTTCGAGGTAAGATTAGGTTATTAACTGGTAAACAGAATTTGTTATTTCTAGAAGGTTCTTGTGCTTTAAATAGACCAATCAGATTTCTTTAGGTGCATCCGATTCAACGGTCCAACGGTTCCAGACTGAGAAAAAGGTGTAGATGAAAACAAAAAAAGTTAGAAGCTCATGCCTTTTATTTAAAACACGTTTAAAATTCAAACAGAGTATAATGAAGTCCGCAAAAAAGTGTAGTAAAATAACATATTTTCCTCTAACTTTCAGGATTTCACATTCAGTCGGGTTTTTATGAAAAAAGGTGTTACAGAGTTTCGGAAAGTTGAAATGAAATTCCCGACAGCAGCGGCTGGCGGCCATGTTGAAAAATGTGTAGGTGTCACTCGCTGGTGTCACTACGTGATGGTCGTACCTTTAGGGATTCAGTGATACGACATCCCTAACTAGGTATCCTGCGACTTGGCCTGCATTTAATTTATTCTATATACATATTATAATAAAAATTAACGGATCGCTGTCTGTACATGGAAGATATATGAGAAAAAATATTTAACTAGGATTAAGTCCAACACAAACAACTCAACATTCTTCAAACTGATTACCCAACTTATTTTCAATAAAGTGCATTTTATTCGCACATCCAAACTCGCATCTCAATTCAATGCCCGTATGCAAAGCGCGAGCCGCGCTCCCAGTTCATCACAATTCAATATTCCCGAAATTTATGACATTCGAACCAAAGTTCCTTAGGTAACATTGTCTAACCCGTTTTATTCGACGGAGAAGATTGCTCGTGCAATAAAATCTTAGAAAATAATATGACAGAGCTGAACCGCGGGATTGGAAAACTTTGACGGGGACATTTACGACTTCTGAACTTGGATATTGTAGGTGATGGTTATTTACTACTACCTATGTGTGGAGAAATGGGTTTTTAACGCGTTTGGCTTTTAGTGTGTCGGACAATGTTGGGCTGTGGCAACACCTAGAATGTCATTGCTTACACTACTGGTGTTATTATTGTTATGGCAGCATCAGTATCGCTCATTCTATTGTGCCCAGCGTAAGCAAAATTTTCTTATTTTTCTACTCATTGACAGTCCCACGACTATAGGGTTGCCTGTTCATATTTATGCCAAATGGTTTATTGTAAAGCACGCTCTATTTATCTTGCTTAAAATGTATACTCTAGGATTGCATTGCATTCAGTAATAGCTACTTCAAATGAATTGGCTGAAAGCGCATCTCCATACAATCTTTTTTCTTTTTTATTTACTTTCCACAAAGTTCCGTATAATCACACAAAAACAAGGTATGAAATATTTAGAAACCAGCACAATTTATAGTCGGCCAGGTCCCGCGGGGCGGTGAGAGGGGAAGGGGGTGCAATCTACGCGGGCAACACCGGAAAATTAGACATTTACTCGGCAGGGCTGCCATTATAAGCTGCAGCTGCATTACCTTGGACTTTTGTTGACGTCTTTGTAATTTAATTGTGTTCATAGGTTATCATAATTTAACCAGTGTTATCTGTATTAGTAAGGAATAAGTCGGAAAAAAAACTAGTCATCAAGCTGACGTCACGGCAGACCAAGAAAGACATTATCAAGATAAGTTCTTTAGAAGCTGTCTATATATTACCTAAATATAGCACAAGTTTAATTTTACTACGTAGTCTAAACCATCTGAAATTAATATTTATTAACATATCTAAGCAGATAATAAAATCGTGTCATAAATTCGAGAATTTACTGCAATACCACACGGATCGTTTAAATTGTACATCTAAATCACTTTATTATGGCAAATATTCTATTCCTAAGTATAAAGATAATATTTAAAGTCAACAAACGACCCACTTTGGTACTACAAGACTTTGGTGTATTATAAAAATTATGTATAGAAAAGTAGCGCCGCCCTTGTTTGCATAAATAGTCGAAACTTCATTGCAGATGTGAATTAAAGTACTTACGCACATTTTTATTCGTTACTAGACATGGATTACTTCAAAAATAACTTATGATATTTACACTTATATTAAAGGTGTAGGCTAGGTAAGTAAAACAACGTCGTAGAAACACTAGAGATGTATATCTTACTAAATACATATAAGAATGTAGATTTTCTAAGTTTACTGTGTACTTTACTATATAGTTTACTGTATTCTGAAATACTTTCTATAGTGTTCCCCTACTCTCCTCAAATAACATTTTCCTTCGCCAAGTGGTTTCGGCAGTCGGCTATGCGTTGTCCCTATCGATAACTTTTCGAGTATGTACGGCGAGCAAGCGTTGCATAGCATAGGTTTCCACTTGATGCGTTTGATATCCACTATTAAATTCATTGCTATCATGAACCATTATGATTTGTGGATATCATGCATCCTTAGCAACGCAGCATAACACACCTCTGATGGCAAGGCAGCCTTATTCTGGGACTCCAAATTTCAATACAGAGAGTCGTGAAAATCACCTATGTACCTATTATCTACATACTATGTACGAACAAAGACGCAGGGGGCAGCTAGTTCGTTATAAGTACGTCCAAAGACAGCTCTCAGCGAGGTATGGGCACCACGTGTGCGCACAAAAAACGGGCTTTAATAAAACGAGGTGCCGCGGGGGTCGCCGTAGGGATTGAATGTCGATATCGGTGGGTTATTTCGATGTTATTTTCATGAGAATTTAAGATTTTTGGGTGGCCAAGTAAGGAATTCTTTGCGATATTACCCATGTATGGTTTTATGTTTATACATATTTAGTTTTTTTATATAAGTAGAGAGATTCTATCTTATCGATGAAAACCTTGCCTCTTCTATTGTTGTATTTTAGAACGCTTATAGAGTCACAAGTGAACTGAAGTGAAGTTAAACATTGCATGATTTAGATTAGTGAAAGGCGAAAAATACCTTCACAGCTGTGTTATCTAGAGCTGCTAGTTGATCAGCATTTTTCCAGTCTCTACACATAATGTTTTCGATATTATACTTGAGATTTTTGTGGCTAACAATATACACAATATTTAATAAAAATTTTAAGATTTAAAAGATATTCTACTTCAATTTATAGGTCAATGTGTCAAGGAGCGATAATTTATTATGTACAAAATTTACTCCAAATAAAATAGATAATCAATCACAAATGTTGGATTTGTATGAAGATAAATATCTAATATTATAAATAAACCATTTTTTACTAAAACTATTTTATTTCAATCATAATTTCGACACTTACAACTTCAACTATCGATGTCGATATATCGCCGACTACAGGCATCCCTAGCGTGGACGGGTTTAATTACAAACGCGGGCGACAGGTTGTCGGGTGACGTCACGCTGCATGTGTGCGTGTAGGTGTGAACTCTGGTCATAGGACGTGTATTGAGGACTGGCTCTACCATGTTGGCAACCTAAATAATTGTACCTACGTGAGAAAAATAGAAAAATATCAAGACATTCAAGCCAATTTCGACATCTCTCCATACAAAAAGAGTTAACTTTATTATAAAATAGAAGATGTCCTGTGATGATGTAATGCTGGGCTTTACTATAAAAGGTACATCAGCTCCATCTCTTTCCGTGAATGTCCCAAGAATGGATCAAGGAACTTACGGAAATTCTCTCAAGATATTAACAACTTGTAACTGGTGTCAAGGGCTGTCCTGGATGGTTTTTAAACATCGTCCAGAGTTTTAGAGTCCTGACACATTCGCTGTCGGCAGATTTTCTAAGGGTGCCAACATCGGGTAAATGCCTAGTGCCATGACGCAAATAAGCGTCAGCGGCACCTCTAGTAAGTCTAAAAGATGCAAATACGTAGTCGCCGGCCCTGAATGTGTTAAAGACCTATGTTTTGAAATTCGCACGCCACTAACTCTCTCCAATCGTATTGTCACTGGGCCCGCACATGTATAGTCCTGGCTTTAAATCGAAATGTCTTGGTATTTCTTCTTCAAATCCTGGTTTTCAAAGTTTTGAGATGGCAACCCTACACCATGATAAACGTGGTAAGCTAGCGTATGTCATCTTCATCTTGTTCCTATAGCTATGGTATCGGCTACCCCAATTTGGGAACATAATATGTGATTAGGAAATCATCATTATAAAATTATTAATAAAGAAAATGGAAAAAATTCCTCACCCGGGTGGGAATCGAACCCACGACCTCTGCATTCCGCGTGTCAGTGCTCTAACCACTGAGCCACCGGGTTAATTACTCGGATGACGAATTTTACCATCTCTTTTCTAAATTACATATTGGCAACGTTATTTTTCATCCCGATAGCTATACACTAGCCAAATCTCGGCAAACAAAGCTGAATCCCTCAGCACAATGTTTTAAGATGAAACGATCAACCATATCCTAACGGATTATATTAATGGAGAAGTGTTTTTACAAATTTATCTTAGCCAAGATATTATATATTATAAAATTATTAATAAAGAAAATGGAAAAAATTCCTCACCCTCATCATTATCATCATCAGCTTATTGCAGTCCACTGCTGGACGTAGGCTTCCTCCAGGGCACGCCACAAGACTGCCATGGGGGGTATTTGCCCATAGTCACCACGCTGGGCAGGCGGGTTGGTGACCGCAGTTTGTATTTTGGACTATGTTGTCAACACTGGAGGCGCTGCTGCCCACCTCCCGGAAACCCTTAATCGCCTCGTACGTTACCCACGGGCAGACATGGGGTGGTACGAATGCTACTCTGCCGGCACCCCGTGGCCAATTAGGAAATAGAAAATCGAAATTGTCTCTATTAATGCAGGGAATATGGCAATCCATAAATGATTTAAGTATGTTATAATCTTATCATGCTGAATAAATAAAAACGTTATCACAAAAATAAGTAATCAAGAACATGTATTGTAGGGATTGTCAATTATTATCTTTTTTAATTAACCATATCCTTCAGAATACCGCAACAAAGTAAGTTATTTGTTCCCAGTTAAACAGTCGTTAAAGCGCTGTATAAGGTTCCAATGAGGCAATCCAGAGTTAGTACCTCGCTACATTGTCCTATACGGCTTCAGTCAATCAGACCTACCTCTACTATACGGCTTCTATACGAGCTTTACTAAGATGTAAGTAAGTACAGTTGATAAACATTAATAATGGTCAATAATAGTCATAGCAAAACATCGAAAACAATCGCACAACAGTACAAAAATACTTCCAAAAAGCAATTTAAATTTTATCACAAACAATGTCATTGCTAAAGCAAATTAGTTCGCCGCGCTGCTTTGTAAAACCATATAAGTGAAAAAGCTCTTTACCTTAGCTTACAGGTAGGTTTAAAATAACTCTGAAACTCATTATTAGATTCGTAACTCTTTAGAATGTTTTATCTGTGCCCGATACATGACGGTAAGATTATTTTCACCGCGTGGGGACTAAGGCTAACTGGTGTATAGTGCGATTTACCACCGTCTTGAAGTACATTTAAGTTAATTTAAGTTTATTTTCCATTAGAAACGCAGCCGAAAAGAAAATATTCACAATGTTTTCTAAAATATTCCTCTAAAATACCTGTACGCTGGTTTATCCACGCATGGCGGCCGATAACCCCGCAATCTACCATGACACCGAGTGACGTCAGCCCCTTATCGTCGACATAAAACTATTTGTGTACAGCTACAGTTTTTGTTTCCTCCTGCGATAACGGTGATGAGTTGAAAACTAATTAGTCGCTGTTTTTAAATACCTTCATTTATTACATAGGTGATAGTAGGTCTTTTTATTTGACTCCATTTGCATTTGGAGTACGAGATTAACGTTCGTATTCCTAGTGGTACCTAGCTAAACCCTTGAGGGCTTTCAGGTGAGATCAAATCAAGTGTTTATTTGCTAATTAGGGTACAGAACAGCTTTTATGATAATACCTCAAGAGATATTGTGGTACTACGCGGTACTTTTTTTCTTTATATTAGTATAATACGAGTATAGGTAGGTATATACATAATATTAAGGCTTTTTCATTGCTTTAATATACCTAACCGAACTTGCACATCTCAACTATACCCTCAAAATTGTTCAGAAGTGGCACCATGTAGTTCTATCAGCCCTTGGTGCTCTGCCTACCCCTTAAGGGATAAAGGCGTGATTACATGTATGTATGTATGTTAATACAGTCAAACCTGGGTAAGTGAGAACTGGATAAGTGAGAAAACTCCATAAGTGAGAGTAATAGCCAGGACCCGTCATTTTAAGCTCCCAAAACCTCTATTAGCGAGAAACAGAAACCTCTGTAAGAGAGAGTCGTTTTTCCCTCATGGACCTCCGTAAGTGAGACTGCTACTTATCTATACCTCTATAAGCGAGAGATGAGCTTTATTTATTATTTAGGAGGAACTATTGCTACAAAAAATACATAGGTTCATACAATAACAAATGACAAAACAAATTACAAATTTAACATCTGCTATTTTATGACTCATTCTTAATTTTCGTGGAACTTTCTACCATTGTTTTTTTATTGTTATCATATTACATATTTACTACAATCGTACTTACTGTAACTTGTTATTGCTGCGTACCTCTATAAGAGAGAAACGCTACCCATGTACCTGCATTAGCGAGAAACTCGGGTTAGTGAGAAACCTCTATAAGCGAGAATGAGATTGTGCTCCCTTGAACTCTCGCTTATCCAGGTTTGACTGTATACCTAATAGATGTTTACTCTTAAGGGGGTAAGAGTTTTTTACTTAAGTATATTTAAAAAAATCATAGCTACCTCACACATCATAGTTACCTTTTTCCTTTATGATATACCATCGGCGAACCCACATCTGCGACCGCTTGAACTTTAGAGTAGGTACTCAGTACTTTTGCCTTTGATAAATCAGTCGGGTTACTTTTTATTTATCTAAGAAATACTGACGATAAAATCGAAGTTTCATGTACCCGTAGCCCAGCCATCTTTTAATCAAATACAAACTATGTCTGTCCCGAATCGCCCACAGAATGCCACACATGGCCGTGCCACCTTATTCAGGTAAAGTTTTTTCTAAGACCATCGCATCAAGGTTGAACCACTTTTTTACATACAAATTCCTAACCAATAACAAATGGATACATCGTACGCTGTATCCTCTAGGTGATAAGGTTTAGTATGAGCTGCCAAATTATTTGTACCTACCTGTTAAAGAAACTCTTTGTGTTACCATATGTGCCGCTTTGGTTCTGAGAATAGAGTAATTAGTGATTAGGCTTTTTTGTACATGTTTAGTTAGGTATGTGATAATTCATCAAATATTCCTTATGTTTTATGGTTTTATTATTAATTTTGGATGGATTATGCTCTATTTTGGTTATAGGTAATTGGACTTTGCCTCTGGAATTTACAAGTTTAAAATATTTTACGATACGTACTACAATATTTTCCCAGATTGATATGAATATAAAATTTTCTTGGACATCAAATACCCAACAGTTTTGTCCTTAAAATGTAACACGCAAACATTTTCTAACCTTCGATTGTCACGAAAAATTACAATTTAGTTTCATATTTTGTGAGTATTTTAGTAGTAAATACATGCTATAAGCAAATTAACTGCGCGTAGTTAGTAAAATAGACATACCTAATTGATTCATAAAAACTGCTAACGCCATCTAGCGTCAAGTAGCATAACTAAGCCAATATCGTCCGAGCTTTGGCTCGAGGTTTGGATTGCGAAATAAACAATAATTAATTTATGTTGTTTACTTGTATAACGTGTAACATACTCTAGTAAATATTGAATTGTATCAGGCGTCACTATTCGGAAGTTCAAATCTCTATTGAGGGCCCGGTGGTGGGCGATCCCTCAATAGATACTCTAGTAAAGTAATTTATGATAAATTCTTAACAAATTAAGCGAAGAAAGTCTTTTGCTATGGGTTTTGTATAGTTCACAAATAATAGTTAATAAAGTGTTATTTCGATATGGTTAGTTCCTGTACTTCACAGAACACGTTTCTCCTCTATTAACCAAATTCACGTCGTCGTCAGCCTATTGCAGTCTACTGCTGGACGTAAATTCGCGTATCAAAGCTTAATTACATTACTTGACATAGTATACGAACCCACTTCCCGAGTGTACGAACCTGCAGGATGTAACCTGACACCGGCAGCCGCCATCCGCCGGATAAACCACAACGAGCCTTTCATACAGACGGACAAAATCGCATCAATGTAATTAGATAGTGACAGGTTAGGTGATGAGTGCATGAGTATAGGCCCCTCAAAGACGTTGGCGGATTAAGCCAGTCTTAAGTTAATATTTTTTAAAGGTAAACGTGTATATGTAGCAATACTTACATGTTATTTAGCCTCTGAGCTTTTGTCATAAAGTAGGTATCCGTTCTTTTTGGCAACGGCGGATCCAGGGGGGGGGTCATGGGGGTCATGACCCCCCCCTGAGCTGGTTCCAGGACTTAGGTGGACCACTAATTGAACATGATAATTTTATTTATATATTTTGTCACCGTACAGATTTTATGTAACTACATAGGTACCTTCAATATTTAATTAATTTAATATAATGTTATAACTTTGTACAAAGATCACCGACATAGCTCAACGGTCCAGCAAGCTGAAGTGGCAATGAGCACATAGCTCGAAGAACTGATGGCCGATGGAGTCGGAAAGTTAGATTGGATACCACGTATCGGCAAGCGCAGCTTGGGAAGGCCACCCGCGAGGTGGAAGGACGACCTGGCCAAGTTTGCGGGCGACGGTTGGATGCAGGCTGCTTCCGACCGGTCGGAGTGGAGGTTGTTGGGGAAAGCCTATGTCCAACAGTGGACTTCTCAGGGCTGTAAATGATGAACTTTGTATGATGGCAAATAAAAAATTTTAATTTTAAAGCGCCACACTTGCGCGCACTTGTCGACTACGTAACGTCTAGTTCAGGGCTGCCAGATCGTATAATTGGATACAAAATATGTATAATCAGACAGTATATTGTATCCTTGATCATTTCGTATAATACGATACAAACGCATACGCCATGAAATGGAACGTGAGTTCGTCTCTTGCTTTTCTCGAAGTTGTTTCTAGTAGGATAAACTTAGATGTGACGCCCGCAGAAGGCTGCCATCTATAAAACCCGGACACTTTTTATGTCAGGGGAAATCTGATTAACTTGATATAATAAAATGTTTTGCAATTACGCCATTTATAAAATGGCAAAAAATTTGGTGGACCAAATGTAGCCGCCCTGCTCCGCGCATCCTGCTCTATGTATTAGGGACGTAGCTGTGCCGCATCAGCCATACCTACCTAACAATGATACGGGGCTTCTGGCCTAACACAAAATTCATGTGTGAGAATAATAAAATATAATAGTAAAAATGCTATTTTTTTTACAAAGAAATAATCGAAGCTTCAACAGTAGAAAATGGCAAATAATTATCGTTTGCATCACCTGCATCAGCATTACCATGATGCATTAGCGATCGTCACAAATTCTCGATAGAGCATGCATTATCGAGAAATAAATGGCAACAGTGTGCGAAAAAACCCCTAAAGATATCGCGCTCGCTCCGCTCGCGCTATATTTTCTTTGTACATTTTTTAACACATTCAGTGCCGGCGACTACTTATTACATGTGTATGTTTCTTACTTTTTTATGTCTACAAAGGGATGGAGCGATTTTAATAAAATTTTGTATGGAGTTAGCTGACACCCTGGATTAACACATAGGCTGTTTTTTCTGCAGTCCACGTGGATGGAGTCGCGGGCAATAGCTAGTTGTACATAAATAACTTTAATGTATAATGCGACCAAATTTCGTATAATTCCAGATACCAAACTGTATTCCCGTGATTTATTTGCTGGCAGCCCTGCCCCCTTATTACCTACCTAATTAGCAAACGCAAAGCGATAGCGAAAATTGTACAAAAATCGCTCATTGCTTGTCAAATTCGTATTACGTAAAATGAATTACAAAGGAACTTTGACATTTCAAGGCGAATATTGTACAATTTTTGCTATCGCTTTGCTTCGGCTTTGCTATTGCTTTTACGTATTCAGTCTAGCTAGACTCTGTTAGAAACCCTTGTCGTACCACCTTTGTGGAGTTTTGCGTCATACCCCTCGACATACCTCTAGCTGTTATGACAAATCATTCACCACGGTTATGGAATATAAATTCGGCTGCCTCATTCCGTGCGTGATAGTGCTTCTCTGGATGTCTTCAAGAGAAGATGGCAATATGTACGTGTATATGTACAAGTTATGTGTTAAGTTTTTCAAGTAAACAATAATAATTTTTTTAAGTACTTGTATTGTTATCAAAATCAAATTATAAGTTCTTGACTTGACCACGACTATGTGACCCCCTCCTGACGCCAAAGCTGGATCCGCCCTTGCTTTTGGTTAGTAGGTAGGCACCAGTATGATGAATTTGGTGAGAGCGAGATGTCTCACTATTAAACGTCAAATTCACAGAGTTATTAATAACTAGATGAACTAAGTGGATGTACTTTGCATGTAAAAAATAGACTTAAGATAAATAGACACTCGTTCTCGAGCCTGGACTGAAGAAATTAGGGCTGATAGAAGTGGTTTGCAATCCCTTTTTACACACCAAGTAGAAACACTTGCCTTGTCTAGTTATTACTTAGCTCTGTGGAGTTCACGTTTAAAAGTGAGACATCTCGCTCTCACCAAATGCTGATGCCGGTATGATTACCGGTGCAGTATGCGTGAAACACGTCGCAGTAGATAAATTCAGGTGTGCAAGGTAACGTAGAAGGTAGGCAAAGCTGCGCATGACATAAATAACTTCAAAGAATGTACTTGGCTACTATACTATATAGGCGAAAAAACCATCAAGATACCGATCATAGCCAGAATTGCTTAGCTTTTCTTAGATTTAGACACAAAAATTCAAAATTTTATAATAATCTTATAAGATTCTTTCGCCATCAATAAAATCTATCCCGATCCTTCCAAGATAAAATACTAGTGATTAACGTTATTAATAGCTAAAACGGTGCGAACTAATGCGTCTCATTAATCCGGCTAGTTCCTGCAAACATACAGACGGACAGATATTAATGGTGTTTTGATATAGCACCACTGTCCGCGGTTTTTTACAGCTGCCCGCTCTCATACAAATTGGTGGCGATTTACTAACTGGGGAATTGGTAGGACTTCTCTATTTTAAGATAAATAATTTATTTTTATTATGATTAGCCACGGATTTTTATGAACGAATCTAAGTCTATCGTCTTCCTGCCCTTATTTCATTATTCATGGGGTCGGCGCAATATGGTTTCTTATGTAACCGGTTTGGTCGAAATTTAGTGGTACCTAACCGAACTTGTACATCTCAACTATACCCTCAAAATTGGTCAGAAGTGGCACCATGTGGTTCTATCGGCCCTTGATGCTCTGCCTACCCCGTAAGGGATAAAGGCGTGATTATATGTATGTATGTAGTTGTACAGGTCCGTGACTGGGATCGAAGTTCCGACTGAAAGGCGACCGTCAAACATATTGGGCTATCACCGGTTAAAACATGTAAAATGCAAAGGGAGAGGTTGGCTGTGGTGTAAGCGACACCGGAGATCTCAGGGGACTTCAATACTGAAATGAAGTAGGTATAAAATCTGATGTCGCTGCCCTTCTCTCTAATAATATCCTCAATGTAGCTCCTCATTTGGGTAAAATTTTCAGCTGAAGAGCTGTCAAAACGAAAGCAGCGCGTGTCTGCCAACAGCTTCGTTTCATTCATTCATTCATTCATTCATTTATTGCATATCACAGGTTAAATTAATGTTACATAAATAGTTTCTAATGTGCCTATACCTCATTTTATTTAGAAATAGAAAGAATCCGAAAGAACGAAATCAGGTTTTTTATAAGGCACAGTTTTGTGTATTACATATTATCATCAATAGTTCCTAAAGAGTTTTCTACTCAATTCAATAGTACCTGCTCATATAAAGTTTGCACTATAAAAAACCTAAAGAAGCTGATTTCGCAAACACAAAAGTAAACTTTTTAGTAGGATACATCAATATGGAAAAACGTCAAACTTCACTCATATCTTACAAGTATGAGTGTTCTAATGTTTACAAACAATGCTTCTTCGAAAATAAGATTTCTAACTTTAAAAAAAAACGGAGTATAGGTTGGAAAATTACCAGTAAGCTTAGTGCTTTAATATTACGATCTCGATTGCATTCACGTTTTACAGCCAACCAATCACATACGGCAGGGTATATGATGATGATGATGATGATGATGATAAAGATGAAGATAAGGATGATGATAATATTATAAACGAGAAAGTTTGTGAGTATGGATGGATTATTACTCTTTCACGTAAAAACGGCTGGAGCGAATTTAATAAAATTTGGTATGGAGTTAGCTGACACCCTGGATTGACACAAAGGCTACTTTTTATCCCGGGAAAATATTTTTATCCCGAATAATTTCGACATTTTGTTTTTTCTGCAGTCCACGCGGGCGAAGTCGCTGGCGTTCACTAGTTAATTAGTTATGCAATAAAAGTGAGTAATTTGGAGACCAATGTATCTTTTGCTATAACGTCAATCTAGGTATACCTGTACCTACGTTGCGTTGGATTCGTTGAATAATACTTCACGGACTTATGACATTTAATTGAAACCTGCCATCATACTATATAAAAATACCTACAGTCAGGTATCTACTGACGTGGGCTTGGCTCAGTATCTCACGCTACATTATAGACAAATTTCTTATACAGGTCAGTGATAAACAACGCGATTATCTAGACGTGTGTGTTTATCTTCGCTTCGTTAGTTATTTTTATATAAAACGCATTCTCTCACGTTTGCACCAAACGTTAAAACATAATATCTTATTGAATTGTGCAAATTTTCACCTTATTATAATACACGTACGTGTGAAAACGACTGCATAAAATGTTATTGGAAAAGTGTAATAAAGGTAATTACGTTTTTTAAACAACTATTTTGTGTTATTTATTTTGCAATTTAATGTTTTTCTTGAGCTTTATGTTATTGGAGAAATGAAGTGATTATTAACATACATAGGTACATAAAATCACGCATCTTTCCCGGAGGGATAGGCAGATATCACGGATTTACAATTGCTATGGTCCTGACACACTTTTTACGCTTCATGTACTTTTATGCATATTCCTCATGCATGCTTGTCATCTTAAAATACTCTTGACCTGACCATTTTCTAGTAGATATTTTAAAAAATTATGCAAACAAAGATATTATTCACTATGGGTGCGCCCACCACCGGGCCCTACACCCTCCACTGACCCTCGGATCTGATAACTCATAATTGCGACAACAGGCACTTGCACTAACTACAATCGCCATGAGAAACCAGACCCGAGCACCTAGCATGCAAGACGATACATTGCACTATTCCGAAATCAAAAACTAGATAAATAATCTACATATGTTTCGCCAACAACCGTGGCATCTTCAGGATTATAGAAATTAGTTAATTAGTAAACCATTAATTATTATGAACCTCTAAAACCCAACACATTACTTACACCAAGTAGGGCCCGGTGGTGGGCGCACCCATAGTGAATGTTTGAACTTCCGAATTGTAACGCCTAATACAATTTCATTTATAAAGATATTATTAGTGAAAACTAAAATCCGAGTTTAAATAAACACTATGATCTGCTACAATATCTAACAATATCGTTTCAATTTTTCCGTACATGTATACCATTTTTATTAGGTATAGGCTAAACAGACAAAAAATAAAGGCACCTGTTGTTTTTCTAAGTAAATGAAATATGTCGCGGCAGTTGCGTATTTTCGCGACAATTTCCTTTATCTATTAACACGATTGGAAAACCTGAATACCCGTTCATTTATGACCTATGGGAATGTATCCTATGTTTTTGTATTGGGCAATGGGTTGAATTAATAAATATATAGTTCAAATAGGTAAATTGATGGTTGAATTTTATATCTTACCTAGTAATGTTATAGAAGCGAAAGTTTGTAAGAATGAATGGATAGATGGATGGATGTTTGTTACTCTTTCACGTAAAAACGACTGGAGCGATTTTAATAAAAATTTGGTATGGAGTTAGCTGATACCCTGGATTAACACATATGCTACTTTTTATCCAAGATAATTTCGACATTTTGTTTTTTTTTTAAGAAAAACTGCAGCCCACGTGGTCGAAATCGCGGGCGTCCACTGGTAACTAATAAATATTTACATTCAGTTCAAATCTTTCATAATTGTAATGACCACAAAATGTGTAAAGGCTGCTCTACAAAATTTTGAAATTACTTATTTTTTTAATTCGGTACTTACCTTCACATGAGGTACTCAATATATTTTTCCTAAAGATAAAAATTAACCCTTCTCCCCTTAAAAAATATTACATAAAAATCCCCGAATAAAGCTACAGCCAATCCAATAAGCGGTTCTGGTAATAACCCTAAGTAGGTTTGATAAATTTCTCAGCTAATAAGTGCTAAGTCGGCATAAATCTCAACCGAACGCGTAAAAATATAGGCTAACCCTGCAGGCAAATACATTTGTTCGTGTGATATATTATGTGTCGGCTATATATCGTTGTATGGTAATAATTTAGAAAATGCTCATAGAGCTCTGGTATAGTGTCTTAATATATTACGCTCCAGATTAATATAGTCAAGTCTGATTTATGGTGGAAATGGCTATACAAAATTTTCCGGAAATATTTTTAAGAATACCTACTAGAATGCATTATTGCTACCTCATACGTATTTATTGATTTATCCACTGATGTTACCAATGCGAAATTAAGTATTTTGTCTGTTTCTTTGTTACCTCTTCCCGTTTTATTTTATTTTAGTTACTAAACCAATGTTCTTAAAATTTTGCATGCATATAGATGAGAAAGTACGGAGAAAGACATAGGATTTATTCTGTGCCTAGTCCACGCCTTTATCCCTTACGGGGTAGGCAGAGCACCAAGGGCCGATAGAATCACATGGTGCCACTTCTGACCAATTTTGAGGGTATAGTTGAGATGTACAAGTTCAGTTAGTAGTGACAGGTGGTCAGCCCATCGCCTACAAAACATCAAGACTCTCTTGTCCCTCTACTGACTTGTACAGTATGCCCGGGAAATGAAGCAGCTTTAACGACATACCTGTCATAATTACTAAGCAAAATTTATGTATTAGGTACTTTCGTCATATCGTCCTAACACAGATGGGAACGACCCTTTAAGCGCACTTAATAATGTTGATTTTTATACAATTTCAGCTGTTCACATTATATCAATACAGGTAAAATTGAAACTGGTCCAGTATATTATTTTCGCTGTGTCAAAAAAAATTGGCGCCAACCCAATTTAATCTAAGGTGACATAAACATCAATATGCATAGACGTCCTAATATAACCCGGCTACCAACATTGGCGCTAGTGTCTATGTAAATATACACAATTTCAAGTATTTTCTTTTAGTTCCATAAAAAATCGCTGGACTTCATACATCGCGACGACTATACCTATAACCTATCACGGAATAAAGTGTTCTTTCAAAACATATGTTAATAAATAAGATGAATAGGCCCGTCGTTAGATCAGAGAGCTATCGGTGGCAGTGATTAGGTCTCGTTCACACTACACGACGGCGCTGACGGGCTAATGCGCGGCGGTGACGGCTAGTGTGAACGGACCCATGTTTACCACCGCCGTAGAGCAGGTTGGAACAGAGACTACGTTGTTTATGAGGCATTTTTGTACTATTTGCGTATCTCTGATTTATTTGCGTGAACAATAAAAGTTTTTAGTTGTAATTTATTTCAAAATTTAATTTGACGGGTTGGCATAATAAGAGTCTCGGATCATTTCTCTTGTTTCCGTCGGAGCTTTGTATTTTTACGCGATGGTTTTCTAAATTACATAAGTATTGAATAACAAGCTATACATATAGTAAAAGCAGTTTTAGAACTTATTTTATTCAGTGTGTACCGTGTCCATCTATAAATTGGTAAATATTCTTAAACTTAAAGCTTAACATGTATCTGTAATAAAATATAACGATATGATATTAGGTAATAGATTAATCAAAAGGTTTGTCAATCTTTTGAAAATTGATGACATGCTAAGTTACCTACCTAAATAATTTAAACTAAAAATTAACATAACTTAAATAACTTTGAGGTTAAAATCACGTTTCTTTCGCTATGTGAAGTTATTATATCTACACTAATATTAATTATTTTATTTTATATTATTATTTTATATTTTACTAGTGGACGCCCGCGACTCCGTCCGCGTGGACTACAGAAAAAATAAAAAGTAGCCTATATGTTAAGTGTAAAAAGTAGCCTATATGTTATCGCGGTTGTCGTAAAAAATTAATTCACGTTTGTCCCCTTCCCGTGGGAATTTCGGGAAATCCGTTCCCAGTGCTTCCTCGGGGTCCCAAATAAACATATATGCTCAACTTCAGATTCACATGTTTAACCGTTTACGTAAAAAATAAATAATTCCCGTTGGTCTCCTTCCCGTGGGAATTTCGGGAAATCCGTTCTAGTGTTTCCTCGCAGTCCCTAATGAACATATATGCCCAATTTCAGCTTCATATGTATAGCGGTTTTCGTAAAAACTATGAATTCCCGTTTGTCCCCTTCCCGTGGGAATTTCGGGAAATCCGTTTTTAGTCCTCCCTCGCTGTCCCCAATGAACATATATGCCCGATTTCAGCTTCATATGTATAGCGGTTTTCGTAAAAACTATGAATTCCCGTTTGTCCCCTTCCCGTGGGAATTTCGGGAAATCCGTTTTTAGTCCTCCCTCGCTGTCCCCAATGAACATATATGCCCGATTTCAGCTTCATATGTATAGCGGTTTTCGTAAAAAATATAGAATTCCCGTTGGTCGCCTTCCCGTGGGAATATCGGGAAATTCTTATAGCCTATGTTCATCCAGGTCCAATAAGGATTCTAACGGTGAAAGAATTTTTGAAATCGGTCCAGTAGTTTTTGAGCCTAATCCGTTTTTAGTCCTCCCTCGCTGTCCCCAATGAACATATATGCCCGATTTCAGCTTCATATGTATAGCGGTTTTCGTAAAAACTATGAATTCCCGTTTGTCCCCTTCCCGTGGGAATTTCGGGAAATCCGTTTTTAGTCCTCCCTCGCTGTCCCCAATGAACATATATGCCCGATTTCAGCTTCATATGTATAGCGGTTTTCGTAAAAACTATGAATTCCCGTTTGTCCCCTTCCCGTGGGAATTTCGGGAAATCCGTTTTTAGTCCTCCCTCGCTGTCCCCAATGAACATATATGCCCGATTTCAGCTTCATATGTATAGCGGTTTTCGTAAAAAATATAGAATTCCCGTTGGTCGCCTTCCCGTGGGAATATCGGGAAATTCTTATAGCCTATGTTCATCCAGGTCCAATAAGGATTCTAACGGTGAAAGAATTTTTGAAATCGGTCCAGTAGTTTTTGAGCCTATTCATTACAACCAAACAAACAAAGTTTTCCTCTTTATAATATTAATAATATAATAATCTACACTAATATTATAAAGAGGAAAACTTTGTTTGTTTGGTTGTAATGAATAGGCTCAAAAACTACTGGACCGATTTCAAAAATTCTTTCACCGTTAGAATCCTTATTGGACCTGGATGAACATAGGCTATAAGAATTTCCCGATATTCCCACGGGAAGGCGACCAACGGGAATTCTATATTTTTTACGAAAACCGCTATACATATGAAGCTGAAATCGGGCATATATGTTCATTGGGGACAGCGAGGGAGGACTAAAAACGGATTTCCCAAAATCCCACGGGAAGGGGACAAACGGGAATTCATAGTTTTTACGAAAACCGCTATACATATGAAGCTGAAATCGGGCATATATGTTCATTGGGGACAGCGAGGGAGGACTAAAAACGGATTTCCCGAAATTCCCACGGGAAGGGGACAAACGGGAATTCATAGTTTTTACGAAAACCGCTATACATATGAAGCTGAAATTGGGCATATATGTTCATTAGGGACTGCGAGGAAACACTAGAACGGATTTCCCGAAATTCCCACGGGAAGGAGACCAACGGGAATTATTTATTTTTTACGAAAACGGTTAAACATGTGAATCTGAAGTTGAGCATATATGTTTATTTGGGACCCCGAGGAAGCACTGGGAACGGATTTCCCGAAATTCCCACGGGAAGGGGACAAACGTGAATTAATTTTTTACGACAACCGCGATAACATATAGGCTACTTTTTACACTTAACATATAGGCTACTTTTTATTTTTTCTGTAGTCCACGCGGACGGAGTCGCGGGCGTCCACTAGTAAATAATATAATAATTACTTCGATTCGAAAATATTTTGTTAAAATTCTAAATTGTAATATTTTTATTATTTAAGTAGATATTTATGACAGTAGATACAATCCGTCAACCATAAGAAAGTATCTGAACTCACAACTAACCTACACAGCACTTCAATCGAAAATTATAAAGAGTGTTTACATGTCGTTGTCTCAATAGCCTTGAGTGATTTGCTCCAACTTTTTGATTTACCACTAAAGTATAAATAAAATAACATTATTTTATTCACCATACTCCTTCACACCTCATAAGCTTTCAATCAAAGACATTTGGAATATATGTGGGATCTCTTTAAGACCTTGCAGTTAGCCGTATGTACATGTATATGTAGGTATAGGTATAGATACGTAGGTACATATGTAGGTATGTATTTTCAAGATTCAAGCAGAGTCAAAATAGAAATCCTATTTCAGATCACCTTTATAATTTAATTATTATACAGGGTGTGGGTGACAGCCAGGCAAATACTAAAATGCTGAACATGTACCATTGTGTTGATTTATACGACAGTGATATGATAATACTTGGAGGAAATGTATTTTTGATTTGATTATCAGTAATCTTTGCTCTCCGCGCCAATTGTATCGGGTAATCCTGTGACTAATTAAATGGCCTTATTGGTTTTAGTGACACATTGCTGGTTTTTGGATAACTTGTGACTCTATATTAGGTTTGATCAGTTATTTGATCTTTTATGATGGCAATTTTTTTACTCGTACCTAAATCATTTTTTGTTAAAGTATCATTTTTAAGTCATTATCTAAGGCCTAATTAAACGAACTAAACTATTTTTTTCTGAAACTATGAAAAATGTCAGAAATTTTTGGAATTTTCCTGCAAAAATTTTCAGTGTTTTCCGTCTCAGAATCATGGTCTGAAATCATGGTATCAATATTTGCCTGGCTGTCACAAACACCCTGTATAGGTATAATAAAAAAATAGAGTAGGAAATATAATAAATAATTACATTAACTCCTTATCACGTAATTCAATTTACTATTGACGCCATCGGATTCGAACCTGCGCACTAATTTAATATCAAAATACGCTTTAAAACCGCGTAATAGAAACTAAAATCCTTCAGTCACTTATTAAGCGTAGTTTACACTTACAGCAATATATTCCACCGCAGATTTTATTTTCCAGTTATTTAGGTTAAAAATGGCTTGTCACGCTGAAAATTGTAAGGTGTAGTTTTCATGTTTTCCGCCCACGGGGGCTTCGTTTAAAAACTATGTTTAGTGTGGAGTGACAGAGATAGATGCGGCTCTTACCGCCGACATGTTCACACCTGTCGTCTAGTTCACGCGTTTTTCAGGGATTTTCAGATGGAAAAGTTGGGTAAATAAGATGTTAATTTTGATCAAGGGAGATGATGGTTATTTTTTCGTTGGTAATCGTATCGATACTGCGCTGATGCAGATTATTCAGGTGGTGATGTTGCAAGTAGTTTTTGATTTATTTCACATTTTAAATCAACCTATGCGTCTTTAAATAAGTTACATAATAGGATTGAAAATAGATAATGGCTATAACCTGATATTCTTAATAATATTATCTCCTATATTACCTCTCTGAATGTTAACTTATGGTTGCAATAAGTGTTTGTATATTTAAGAGTCTTCTATGCTGCTCTAGGAGTGAAAAAATAACGTATAATACTACAGCTGCTTCTCTTCCCGGGCATACTGTATAAGCCAGTAGAGGGACAAGAGGGTCTTGGTGTTTTGTAGGCGATGGGCTGACCACCTGTCACTACTAACCGAACTTGTACATCTCAACTATACCCTCAAAATTGGTCAGAAGTGGCACCATGTGGTTCTATCGGCCCTTAGTGCTCTGCCTACCCCGTAAGGGATAAAGGCGTGATTATATTATGTATGTAATTAAAAATGAGAGTAGCGACTTCATATGGACATAAATCAAATTGAAAATTCACAGATAGGTTCACAATTCATTACCTTGACCTAACTTAAGTTCTTGTATGCATGATGAGAGGGCCTATACGATCAAAAATTCAATACCTTAATTTAATTAACGATTTGTAAAGATAAAACGTCCAGCTCTTCACGGAAGAACTTTCATTTTCATGAATGAAACAAAAACCTTGAAATTTTGAACATAATATAAAACTATAGATTCAAAAACCTACCAACCCTTTGCCAACGGGGTAGTAATGAAATACCTGCGTCTGCAATCCCATGGTACGTGACACTAGCAGCGCCCCGCGACTCCTGTCGCTCATTAGCGCACGTCTGCTCATCTGATGTGGACTTAATTGACATGCCTACAGGAGTACTTCACTATTCTGCATATTTGGTTATTATTAATGTAGGTACTGAAATTTGGTTTAAAATTTGGTAGGTATAAGTTTATCCGATGCATTGATACAATCGAATTAACCAAAAGGGATATGTTAAGATAAATTCTATGAATATAACCTACTTAAGACACTGAAACCTAAATTTATATTTAAAAATACCAGCCCCCTAGCATGACCGACCACGTGTCGTGGATACCTATCGTATCGTACGATATCGTATCGCCTCTATACAAAATTGAACATGGCGGCTATATTTTTCGTATTATGTGCAGGCTAAATGTCGATAAATCGGTTTATCATAACGTGTTTCGCAGGTCATGCTACATGGGCTGACTAGCTTAATATATCCAATGTCCATCAATCTTGAAAAATATACTCAAGTATATTTGATTACGAGTTTGAAATTTTAGCATACTAACCCTAGAGGTCATTATAATATTACATGTAGATGCGGCACCTAAAATGTTACGGTAGTTAAAAATCTAAATTTGACAGATATTCCATAAATTTTGCTTTCAAATGTCATTTATAAACAGTGACTAAGTTAGACACGGTTTTGCAATAACACGGTCAGATTTCTGCGAAACAAAATAAATAACTTCAAATTCATATCCAGGTGTTCCCAACATTCGCCGTAAACGTGTCCGCGACCGCTCATGTTAATTTTACGCTTGTAACAAACATACAGACATATTTATATATATTTATGGAAATTTTTAAATTGCACCTTATGCCATCGTGATACGAGCTCCCATAAAGGTGACGTTAGAAGGGTAGCGGCGCCACATGTGGACCGCCTGCGAATAAAAAAAAATGCATAGGTATACTTGAAAAGTATGTATTGGTCAAGGGGTGTTCACGGAAACTGTTTGGGTTCTGTAGTTTTCATTCAAAATAATAATTTGAATCAAATAATTTGTGGATGAACCTCGATTTCTAGTAGTATAAATTGACCGTTAATCATTTTATTAGCATTTGTTAGTACGAGTAGATAAATAATTGAGATACGAATATTGTTACTAGATATATCTGCGGAGCTTTCACAAAATATTCAGTCGCTATATTTCGTAAATTTATAGTTCACAGTATGTACCTATTGTCTAAATAATATTATTTTATATTATGTCATGATGTGCACACACACATACACATAAGCCTATTGCAGTCCACTGCTGGACGTGGGCCTCCTACGAGCTTCGCCACAAGGCTTGACCGCACGTTTTTGCTATCCAGTTACTACCAGCCGCCCTCTTCAAGACATCGATCCATCTGGTCAGACAGCGTCAAACGTGGGTAAGTCGAAATTATAGATATTTCTATTAATATAACATTTTTTTTTCAATACCAAAGGACCCCTAACTCATATGAGGTGAACGCACAGCAATGAAACACAGCTACTCGTCGACGGACACATCGCTAATGTGAGATACAGACGATAATGCATGGCACAGAGTCTCGCACGTTAGTTCATTTCATTAACAAAAACATTTACGTACTCCTGATGGAGATAGTCTCTATGATCTACATCGTAAAGCTTCATTTGCATCATCAGTTGATCCAAACGCGACGTGTTATTGGTTAGGGTAATTTTTTGACGCAGCTCGTAAGTAATAACACTTTAGTCTGGAGTAAGTATTATGATATCATCCGTAAAAATGTGGTTCTAACTAAGAATAGATTGCTCTCTCTGTGTGTAAGTAATGCTCTCTATGTATCGAATGAACACCAGCCCCCCTAGCATGACCACGCATCGTGGATATCGTACCGTACGATATCGTATCGTCTCTATACAAAATTCAACATGTCGGCTATATTTATCGTATTTTGACAGGCTAAATGTCGATAAATCGGTTTATAATATCGTGTTTCGCTGGTCATGCTAGGCTTGCTGAATTTATACAATGTAATACTCCCTTTTTACAGAAATGCCATTGCTGGCTTGTAGAACAAAAGACAGTCAGACTATAGGCTATTGGGTAGATTAAAATATTCAGCAAACAGTCAGCTACCGAGCATTTCGAAAATCAACATTTTTCTTTATACATGGAGGTAGTGGATTTAACTATAGAATCTTAAAACACGAGTATTTTTGAAAATTTATTGACTACTGTAGTTCTAATAAGTAGATGAATTAGCTAGTGAAAAATAGACTGTACCTGAAGGTAAATATAACATTTTTAATCGCTTGAAAATTACGATCACAATGATATAAATAGAGCGCTTTCAGAACTGATATCTAATTTAACGATGACATTGAACAATTAAAACGACTGAATGTCCTTAAGACACACACGTTGGAATCATACTTAAATAGATCCAACACCGTGGGAGATACCTATCGAGGATTCATTTTGTAACTTAAACCCTCTAATCCAAAGTTTAAATTAGCTCGTCTTGCAATTCATCTGCTTTTCAGTCATGAAGTCATCTTAAAACTGCGCTAGCGTCTTTAAAATTCTACGTTATTTCATATTAATTTATTTAGTTCCCCATACATTAGATGGGAAGTTGTTATTGGAGAAGGATTTAAGTGGCCTACCAAGCTTGAGGTGGTTTTGTTTTTGTACTGTAATGGTATGGTGGCGAGAAGTGACGGACGTGTGAACGGAGCAGGAGCACTTTCACAGGAGTGTGAACGGACCTTTAATTCGGTGATTAACCATGGCGGAAATGGAAAGACAGTTGCTGCTGTTTATTTTTGAATGGCAAGTTTTTTATGTATGTGACTGGATGATTTTATATTGATTTCAAAATGTTTAAAATTGATAAGAAAGTGGTATCTTTTTTGACAATTGATTACTTCTATATCTATACATATGATAAAAATGTAACGGATCGCTCTCTGTACATGGAAGATATATAAGAAAAAATATTATAGAATACCTTTATCAACGCAATAGTACCCAAAACAATGATTTTTGGAATTTTTGTCTGTTTGTCTGTGCGTTTGTGCACGCTAATCTCAGAAACGGCTGAACCGATTTCGATGCAATTTTTAAGGGATATATTGTGACAGGTCCCACTTAACATATAGGCTACTTTTTATCCCGGGAAAATGTTTTTATCCCGGATAATTTCGATATTTTGTTTTTTTTTCTGTAGTCCACGCGGACGGAGTCACGGGCGTCCACTAGTTAAGTATAAAATTCTATTGAGTATAAAATATTACTATAATAATACAAAATAGAATTGGAGGGTGTAGGGCCCGGTGGTGGGCGCACCCATAGTGAATGTTTGAACTTCCGAATTGTAGTTAACTATAAAATAGAAGTAAAAGATAATTTAGCATTCTTAAGTGAATTTATTGAGTATAAAATATTATATTGATTATAAAATTCTAACTTAATAATTTACTATTTATTGAGCTAATGATAACAACTTTAGACTACGACATCCATCATACACTGTGCAGTACCTACACTCAGTGTATATGTCGCAGTCATCTGGTTGAATCTGTTATTTAATTGAATGACTAGCGCGTTCATTGAATGACGATATTTAATTGAATGACTAAAGGACGTCTCGTCGAGTCGTTCAATGGGTATTATAATTTTATATTGTATTTTAAGTCTTAAGATAGGCAATACTGACTATTTCTACCAACTAATTCAAGGAATCCAAAGAATCAAAGACTAGGGCAGCCATTTTGATAAAGATAGAACGCATTTTAAAGTAAATGTACATACATACATAAGGGTGTTTTTTTGTGGCCACCCAAAGTATTCATCATGAAATAAAGTAAAGACTAGGGCAGCCATTTTGATATCCTGCTACGCGCGTCTAGCATTTATAGAACGCACTATTTAAACTTTGGACCCTAATATTTTGGAAACCAAATCCCAGGTATGCTTCCATGGAGAAAAATACGTGATGATGAGGAGATACATGACGACCAAAAACATCCTGTATAATCACGCCTTTATCCCTTACGGGGTAGGCAGAGCACCAAGGGCCGATAGGACCACATGGTGCCACTTCTGACCATTTTGAGGGTATAGTTGAGATGTACAAGTTCGGTTAGTAGTGACAGGTGGTCAGCCCATCGCCTACATAACACTAAGACCCTCTTGTCCCTCTACTGACTTGTGCAGTATACCCGGGAAGAGAAGCAGCTGTCGTATGATAGGGTTTTTTTTTCACTCCCGGAGCAGCATAGAAGAAAAATAAACGTACTCGAAAAAAATATCACACATTGCTATCTGTGCGAGCTGATTGACGTCATATTAGTTTTAGTGACTACTAGCGCCACAGTGGGAAATAAATCAACTAAATATAAATCAACTGACTGATTTACGTCCGCTCTGTTCAAAGGGCTATGTTACAATCCGCTATCTGAGTGACGTCTGTTCTATCAACGTTCGGCCTAGCCATTCAATTGGATGTGGTCATTCAATGAACGCGCTAGTCATTCAATAAATAGCAGATTCAACCAGATGACTGCGACATAATAATATACACCGAGCGTCTCTGTATGAACGCGAGTATGTTTAGTTTTGCAATTAGAGAACGTGTCGTAGTCTAAACTTACCATAAGCCAGATCAAATATTTTGAGTAAGTTGACGATTATTTGATTACCATTACCTGATTAGGAAACTTCTAATCTTAGCTAGCAAGAAGAATTACATGTTAAATCTGCTAAAAATTTAAAACGCAATATCAAATAAAAGTGACCACAATTTAACATAGCCAATACAAAACAATCTAATAAAATAGTAAACCTATGCAAGTAGAGAATACAGAAAGCATAATACCTAAACAAGGTGTACCGTGGACAAATAAAATCCAAACGGGATGGCCGAGCGACATGTGGCCGGCCACTTGCATTTAAAAAAAAATAAAATTTGCATCCGTTTAGACCCCAGACAGGGGTTCAGTAATATCACGTTGTGCTGTAGGTATAGGTTTGAGACAGATTTTGTCAGTCGCGACATATACTCTTAGGCTGTCTCTATCACGATCAAGTTTTATAGACTAGACAAGTTTTGTAGACTATCTGAAGTTTGAAAAAATCTGCCAGATAAATATTATACAGGTATTTTTTCGATGCCACCCTTAACGAAGGGTACGTACTCTATACATCAAATAAAGTAAATTTATGTAAAAAAAAATGCTGGGAAACGATGTACATACATTTTTTGTATTTTATTATTATTTCTACATCGGGCGAAGTTTATAGTATCCAATGTTTATGCTAGTTTTTTCATAGGCAGATATTAATTATTTCTCGTGAAAAAATCTTGCTACATGCGTCAATGTGCATTTATGCAGAAAAACGCAGTCTATTTACTCAACTTTGGACCCTAATATTTTGGAAACCAGACACTTTCCCGCTATGCTTCCATGAACAAAAATGATCGTAATGATGAGGAGATTCAGTAGTTTTCGGGAACGTTGACGACCAAAAATCATCCTGTATACCTATTAGAAGTTTAGCTTAATGCTTGTTAAAATATTATGTGAATAAGGTTTCATTGTTCTTGATATTATTTACATAAACTTATCTAGGTAGGTACTGACCAAACAAGAGGATTTCTTTCACGGAATTATTTCACCAACTTTAAGGACATATCTTTATGTAGTATGTTTTTTTGCGTAATTACTCATTGGTCATCTCTGTTTTTCCGGACTTAACTACAAGATATGGTGGTGGCGAATGAGTGGTAGATAGTACTATTTGACTTGTGATAAGTCGCGACCGACCAGTTTGTTTTAGTTTCGAGCGATTTTATTTCGTCCACAAGAGGTCTCTAATGAAATTGTTTCGTCCATATTGCCCGTTGTAAACTTTTACGAGATGAGTTTAAGTTTTATCAAGTTTTTTAGGAGATAAGATTATTTTCATTGGTTAATTTTAGAAATACATAAAACGGTTGGAATTCAGTAGTAATATCGGTGCTTGCCGTTTTTGTATTATTTGTGGTTTTAATATGAAATTCAAGAAAATATTCAACTATAATCTATATAATCATTGCTTAGTACTTGTAAATAGCTTAATGTGACTAAGGAGCGGCACTAGCGAATTAAACGAAAGTGTAAATATATTTATGAGCTCCTTGAACAATAGTTTGTGTTGATAGTCTAAATGTGCTATAAATGAAGAAGGTATTCTTAAATAATGCGACAATTAGAATACCCATACCTAATAATAATTGATAAATAGATTATTTGACAATAAACTTCTTCATTACTTCATTTTAGTCTATAGTAGTTGACTCTTTGACAGGTTTTATATCATTGATGAGATTCTTAACAACAGAATGAAAATCATGATTTAAACAATTGCTTGAGCAGAATTGAGTGTTTACGTAAGCAGAAGTAATACACGGTCCAGATAATTTTTATGAGGGTAGCTGTCCACGTGACGTCTTTATTAAAGGTACGGAACCCGTGTTAGGGATGCGTCATAAAACGGACGCCTTCTGTGTGGGATTACTTTTTACGTATCACGAGGACGTGCTATCTAGTTGGATTTTTTTCTGTATTTCACTAATATCATAAATGTGTGTAATGATTGAAGAAAGATTCACTTCACATTCTGTTTTTCTATTACATAGTTTTAATTCTTTATAGTCACTTAATTGTTAGTCCCTCAGGATTTTCTATGCTTTGTTTGCATTTTTCTGGTCGCCTATCCTGGCTTGCAGGAATTTCAAAGGCGGGAATGAGTGGTGGGCGCTTATCCTACTTTGCCTATTATCCCTCGATATGTCTTGGCGTTTTGTAGGCGGTGATGGGCTGACCACCCGTCACTACTAACCGAACTAGTACATCTCAACTATACCCTCAAAATTGGTCAGAAGTGGCACCATGTGGTTCTATCGGCCCTTGGTGCTCTGCCTACACCGTAAGGGATAAAGGCGTGATTATATGTATGTATAGGTTGTATTATGTTACTACTAATAAGAAGCTTGTACGAGTAGTACCTAACCAGATTAGTTTCTAGCCGTGATCTCTCTGTTTAGCTCTTGCGTTGTATTAATAGTTAAGAACGTTAACCAAAAGATAAGGTCAGCTAAGTAGACAAACGCCAATTTATTTTCTTCAAAACTTTAACCATTCAAAACATCTGATAAATAAATCAAACGATACAACAATATAGCCTCGATTTCAATATAAGCACGCAAACCAAAAGAAACTTTATTCGAAAGGTTGCGTTTGGTAATATTTTTAGAAATAATAATATTTGGAATATGAGCGGTCGGGTCTCGACCAATATGTAAAATGTATAAAAGTTTGACCGCGACCGGACTTTGATGCGACCACCTCTTCTAAGCGAAAGCTTACATGGATATTCTCTTATTAGATTTTTATCTCATTCTTTATTGTACACAAAACACTACAGTAAAAACAGAAAAAAAATTGCAAAAGAAATAAATGAAATTGTATTAGGCGTTACAATTCGGAAGTTCAAACATTCAGGGTCAGTGGAGGGTGTAGGGCCGGTGGTGGGCGCACCCATAGTGAATGCAAAAGAAATGTATACAAACGTGATTATTTCTGCAAGAGATATCCTCCAGGATCTCTTCGGGTATTTCCAATATTTTTTTGACGTGTACTGAAGTTTTATTTTAGAATAATGCTTTAACATTAAATATTATTATGATACTTAAAATATTTGTAATCGCGCCCTTAGGTAAATCATCAGAGATGCGATAAGTATTTTTTATTTTATTGCAGTCTGCTTTGACATGGCGAGGAGACTACGATATTATAATTATACATTCTCGTATATCTAATCACACGATAAACAAACGTATACATGATCATGTGCTATGTTTAATGAAAATCATATTAAAAATATTTGTGGTCAACACCTTTTTTATTTAATTTTTGTTTCACATTTTTACATGAAGAGTATACAAATTTAACTCCATGTAAACCCACCGCACCTCACCAATATTGTATCAAGTAGAACTGTCCACGTGGAGACGTGTTTGTATGAAAAATATTCCAATATCCACTCGACCCCCTCCCATCCCCACCCCTTAGGGTGGACAGATATCGCCTCAGAAAATATAAGGTGATTGTAACAAGATGCCTCCGTTTGAGGGTAGGTCAGCTTTTCGTTTTGTATTGAAGGTACTTTTCTTTATGCAAATGATTTATTTTGAATTTCTTTGTTGAGGTTTTATGGGTTTATATAGACTGGTCTATAATAGATTTTTTTTTAAAGAAAAAGGCTGTTGGTACCTATGTTAAATATTATATGAGAACCTTTCCTTCTAGTAATTTTCCGGCCATTTGATCAGCACGCTTTCTTCACTCGCTGTGCTCGCACAATTCTAATATTATCTTAAATCTTACCTAAGACAGTTGTCCCACCGGAAACCATGAGCGAGAAATAGGTAAAGCAAGAGAGCGAGAAATAAAGTAGAAACGAGTATGCGAAAGCGATGAGCGATTATTTGCTCCACTCGCTCGCACTGAACAGAAATAATCAAAATGAACATGCGATATCTTACAACTACTTCTATCATCTACTAACTTACTAGCTCAGCGACTTATCTTTGTTAGCTCATGTCGCTCAGCGACAAAACTAGTGGAACCAGTCGTCGCCAGCAATGTGAACAGTCAGAGGGTAACTTACTGTTAATCTCTTCTATTTGGGTACACGGAATGGATATGTATTGTACGTTTCTTGAGCGAGAAAATGGCTGATAGCTTGTCGCTTTATCGCCGGCGGTCGGCCATCTACCTAACTTAACCTCGAAACTAACCTGAACCTAATAACAAGAGTGATCGAGCGAAGTACTAAAAGTCATATCTGTACGCTATATGTCAAATAGTTTTGTAATATCAAGCCGAGATCAAGGCTGCGACATTGTATACCTATATAAAACAGACAGGCATATCTAATAATATAATAATAATTTTGTAATACAATTTCAAAAATATAGGGCAACGATTTCAAATCGATTCTAAATTATATTGTCAAGATTTTATAGATAGCTTTGAACTCATATACAGCATACGTCTACCCCCAAAACAGAGATACCTATGAATGATGATAATGCACACCCCCCGGGCAGGTGATGTCCTACCGGAAACGGAAGGGGAGGCTCACCCTGTGTCTTAATTTCCGGTCACTCGCGCAGCAGATTTCCTTACGATTATGTTTTTATACCCCTACGTTGACTTTGGGGTGTTTATTTCAAAGTGTCTTCAATTTGATTATTTATAGAGGTATTTTTTATGATCTAAGGGTGGTACTCGTATCTGACCATAATGCAACTAAGATTTCTTTCTTTATCGCAAAAGTCTGTACAATATGTCGTAAGAGTCGGTTGAGGAAGTCAGGTGTTTGCTCAGGCTACGTGCTAACAACTTGTCACTGATCTGTTTATATCTAGTTCCGCTAGACTGGCCGTATAAAACGTGGCTCTAGGAGGATCTTCGCGATCTTGCAGTTTCGGTGCCACAGCCGTGGTTTTATAGCCGTGTGTGTATGTCATTTATTATTTATTTATTTATTTCATAAAAATTACATAACATTACAGTAAAAACCAATGCGTTATGCAATCCAAATTTCGAATTTAAAAAAATTTAATTAAAAAATAATAATGATAATAATTAAAAATTAAAGTAATAATTTATAACATAAAATAACAATAAACAATCATATGATACCTAATAATTTACAGATTTGCACTACCATCCATCCCCTCACAATACCTCAAACATTCCCTGCACACATTCACACAGTCATAAGTGAGGGTATTTTATATGACAGGAATTTGATCTCACCTGGTGGAAAGCAAATATTGTTATGGTATGTATACCCAATAGTTATATAAATATGGTTTAGCTTCACAATTCGGTCAATTAAATAATTTTTTTGGACTCCGTCTGCGTGGACTGCAGAGAAAACAAAATGTCATTGACCGAATCCTAAGTCTGAACTATTCTCGAACCCACATGAACACACATACAAAATTTCATCAAAATCGGTTCAGCCGTTTAGAGGGAAGTCCATTACAAACACACGAACAGAAGATTTTTATATATATAAATATGTACTCTATATTGGCTGACAGGACACTAGATAATAAACATTCCACGCCAAACTTGAACACTGACATTATTATGAGTTATCGGAAAACTAGGCTCGATGTGGATCGTAATATTTTGGGGTTCAGTAGAAAGTACTCAAATTAGTATTTTATTACGCTTTAGGTGAAATGTTTAATATTATATTAGTTTTAAGGCGTTTTAAGATTACGATCCGTGTAATACCCGAGAATTCCCGAGAAAGTTAAGCTACTCACTAGATTACACGCTTAGAAAGACTAAAATATTTATTTTCCATCAAAGTGTTCCGAAGTTTAGAATCTTGCAGTAATTAGATTTACTATTTATTTAACACCATCTATATTAATGTTTTTTTAAGACGAATGACTTATTAAGCTGATGCTATTGACTATTTTCATATGTTTTCCTAACCTTTTTGAGAATAATGACATTATGTACCTATGTTTTTATTACCAGCTGCATAGAATGAGACTTTTGCTATAGCTACCTACTTTCACCTTATACCTACTACCTACTTACACCATACTTCCATAGTATTCCATAGTATATCCATACGGAACTCCACTTATCAAAGAGCGTAGTGGTCAGTGGTCATATAACAGGAGCTGGGGCCGAGTTATGAGCTCTCATAACTAAACTTTACCTATTAGAGGTTTTAATACCTTTTATTCTGGTTTCATATTCGCTGGGAATCAATTTACCGCACTCTATCGGTTTATTTAGATATTCAACTTATATTCTATCGAAAACATGTATTGAAATTGATAGTGTAGAAAGATCTAATAATTAAATAAACAAACTGTTTAGTTTTGACTAATTAGTAAGTTTTTAGGAGATTGTATTTACAGAGATATAATAAGACGAAGAAAGGGGTTTGTAGAAAATGAATGACTAAAAACCACTACAAATAGCATTACAAGAGCGCTTTGCATGTAGATGATGGAGGTGTTCTCCTTAGGTAAACAACCATTGAATAATCATCATCATCATCAGCCTATTTCAGTCCACTGCTGGACGTAGGCTTCCCCCAGGGCATGCCACAAAACTGCCATGGGGGGTATTTGCCCATAATCACCACGCTGGGCAGGCGGGTTGGAGACCGCAGATTGTATTTTGGACTATGTTGTCAACACGGGAGGCGCTGCTGCCCACCTCCCGGAAACCCTTAATCGCTTCGTACGATACCCACGGGCAGACATGGGGTGGTACGAATTCTACTCTGGCGGCACCACGCGGCCAATTGAATAATGTAGTATATTAAATATCCTATCAGTAATGCAATGTAATTTAACTATAGCGACTATCTCTATATTTAGAAGTTTTAAATACAAAAGAATTCAACAGTGTCTCAATTCACTTAATTGATAGAAACACCGGTAGATTAATTACTTACACACAACAGCAGTTATACATCCATTTGAATTCCATCTGTAATACTACAGAGGTATAGTTGAAATTGTATTGGCGTTGTTGGTACTAAAGCCATTTTAAGTATGATGATCAATTGTGGGTACAGTCAGCCACCGGACGCCTATCAGGAAAGTGACAGCAAAAGGTGGTAGACCTGTGTTGTGAGGCTGATTGGTACAATCGGGTACATGACGTGTCAAATTTAATGATTAAAAATAAATCAGATTAAGATTACTATATTGCGTTAATGTAGTTTCTTACCGGGGGGTACCTAAGCATGAACTTTTTTCGCTACGTAACGCTATCGACTCGCAAAAAAAATCTATGAGGCATTATAATATGATGACAGAATTCGGGACTGTCGTGAGGCCGTGCTTGCTGTTCTTCATTCTTTGGCATCTTAGTTAATTTTGATATTTCGTGTAAAACCATAGTTTTCACCTAATATGTATTAAATTGTATTAAAATTGAATAATGTATACCTAATTGCTGATAACTTATATGTATAAGTACATTTGATTCCATTATTAAAAAAACCCGACTGCTTAAAAACGAACCAAATAATAAAAAAAACTGAAAAGGAAATTAACAAGCACTTAGATGTCCGGTGGTCTAGAATTCTATAATATCATTATGGAATGAATACTATTGAAGAACATAAAATATTTTCTAATGATCGTAACAAAACATACATACATACATAGGCTGTTAAACACAATACCACTCCTTAAAAAAGCAGATCCAAGGATATTGTAAAGAAAGTTGCCAACAAAGTCGATCGTAAGAAAATTTCGTGATCATTGCAAACGCTATCGACGATTGTGAAATCTGTGTCGACGATTATTATTAGTATACTAGTGGACGCCCGCAACTCCGTCTACGTGGACTACAGAAAAAAAAACTAAATATCGAAATTATCCAGCATAAAAACATTTTCCCAGGATAAAAAGTAGCCTATATTTTAAGTGGGACCTGTCACAATATATTCCTGAAAACTGCATCGAAATCGGTTCAGCCGTTTCTGAAATTAGCGTGCACAAACGCACAGACAAACCGATAAACCGACAAATAAACACAAATTTCAAAAATCATTCTTTTGGGTTATAAATGTCTCATGTAATATTTTTTCTCAAATATCTTCCATGTACAGACAGCGATCCGTTACATTTTAATTATATGTATAGATATGAAACAGTGTGTGCTTACCCTACTGAACGTTATCCTTTTAACAACAGGACCCACAGCCCTGAAGTTCAAGGCAGGTTACGAGGTAAACGCACCTTTATTGCCCGGCAATTGGACGCATCCGGCAGGTCAGAGACCTCACCCACACACGGCACACTCCACTATAGGTGCCTGATAAGAATACCTAGTGTGGGATGAATTGCAAGAGTTATTGTATAGTTGTACCTTGAGGTCTGAACAGAATCTATGTCTGAGACTTTAACCGTGTTATTATAAAATAATTAAAACCTACTAACGCATGATAATATTAGAAACATGGAGGGTGTGTTCTCTGTATACAACTCGTATGATGTCCAAAGATTTTCTGAAATTCCCTCGCGAACAGAAGAAACAGAAATTTTAAAGCTTACCCGGACTATGTCGTGGCATCCTAGATTCTAGTGATAGTAATAAAACGGATAGAGCGATGTAAAGAAAGATGAGCAATAAGAAGAATATCAGACTAACATAATCAGGTCAGCATAATCTATGGAATATTATTTATAGTCAACATAGGTCATGGAAAAGCTATATCACTTCACAACACGTATTTAGTTGTTAGTTCCATTGACCATTACCTCTGGCATCCACCTCAGATGCGCGCGCGCTGATTGGCCACAATTGGCGGCAATCAAAGTCAATTTATATCCCCGTCCCGCTCCCCCGCCGCGCCCTGACCACGCTATCGTATTGCTTTCTCTTCTCACCGGTACTCGTGAGCAGAAAAGTGATACAAAACTTTAATATTCAGAAAATGTAAAGGTCCCAAGTTCTTTACATATATATTTTTTAGGGTTTCATAGCCAAATGGTAAAAAACAGAACCCTTATGGATTCGTTATGTCTGTCTGTCCGTCCGTCACAGCCAATTTTTTCCGAAAACTATAAGAACTATATTGGTGAAACTTAGTAAGTAGTTATATTCTGTAAACTGCATTAAGATTTTTACACAAAAACAATAAATTTTAGAAAAAAAAAGCCGACAAGTGCGAGTTGAACTCGCGTGAAGAGGGTTCCGTACGATGTTACCTATCATGTTTTTTTAAATCTGACAAAAAGTTGGTACGCACAATATTGAGTGATTTACCATGTTATTTTAATATCATGGACTTCTTATAGGTTTTCCTATAATCTATAAGGAGAAAACTAATTTCTGTATTTTTTCAAAATTTTAGGTTCAGTAGTTTCGGAGATAAGGGGGGGGGGGAATAGTCAATTTTCGTCTATTTTCTTGAATAACTTGGAAACTATTTATTTTAAAATTACAAAAAAAATACATTTAAGATCTTCTCAACAAGACCTTTCATTTGATATGCCACACGAAGCAGTTTTCAGATTTTTTTTTTAATTTTTCCCTTCCCCCCCAAAAATGACCCCCCATATACAGATTTCATCTGCTCACGTCACACCTTTGTGTTTGGGTCACAGGAATTGATATGTGTACCAAATTTCAACTTAATCGGTCTAATAGATTTGGAAATAATTGACTGTAAGCGACGGACGGACAGACACACGAGTGATCCTATAAGGGTTCCGTTTTTGTATTCAGACGTACGGAACCCTAAAAACAATAAATTTTGGGGGTTTCCCATACTTGGAACTAAAACTAAAATTTTCAGTGTATTCCGCCTCAGAATCATGGTCTGAAGTCAGCATATCATTATTTGCCTGGCTGTCACCTACACCCAGTATATACACACATGTGGTGTAAAGTAAATAATATTTAACTTTAGATACTATTCGAAAGTAAACTTCTTACTAATGGTGGGCATGATTCTTTACCAGTTTTCTATAATGTATTCAAATAGTCCCTGGTCGTGGTTTTGTAACTCAAAGTTCTAAATTCTATTTTACCTGTTTATCTATAGGTATTTAGCAATTTAATACTATGAAAAAAAAAACTATCGTTGCTTTCCAATTCTTGCAACCTTGAGTTTCAATATCCTATAAAGTAAACAGTATAACTATCATTAAACTGCAATACTCTCGGGAGCCACGTGCGTGTGCGCCGAATAAAAATATGTTAGAACAACAAATACCACGGCAACGCTACTCTGTTTGTTATTTTATGTCGATGTAATGACAGTAATAGTTGGAATTATATTCAAACTTGAGTGGTTTTGCTAGTTGTGGGTTCTGTACGAAATATTATAGGTAAAATTTGGTTAGTATTTCCATTTATTTATACGAGTATTTGGCCTAAACAACATAAAGTAAGATGAAAACAGATGAAGTAGCAAATCATAGATATTTTTACATCTCCTATTATGTACACTTTTATAAATAAATCTTGCTATGTTATAAAAAAAGTAGCAAATCACTAAACAATCTCATCTGAATCACTACTTTAAAATTCCTGTTATTTCTCGTTCTCGTGGGAATTTCGGAAAATCCCTTCTAAATGAACCACAGTGAAAGCCACAGTGCAATTTTCACGTTTTTAGCTTCAGTTGTTTTGCCTCTTTGACGAATTACTGAGTCATGCTTTACTTAGATCGTGTTCAAATATGATATTAATACCTACCTAATGGGTTTTCGTACTGATTTACTTATGGATCTCTAATTTATCTGAAAACACCTTGTCAATAAATCAATGAGTTTCCGCGGTATTAAACCGTTTATGTATTTCAAACATTATTGAAATATTTCAACACAATTTAGATAAAGGTCAAAAGTTACCTGAAGTAATTGATACGAGGTAGTTGCAGCTATTGCTACGAATAGCTCATACCTACTATACAATAGAAAAAAAGATAAAACATTATTATTTATATGAAGTTTCAACGCAGTGTGCCTTCTAAACCTTTCTTTGCTTGGTAACCCTAACTTATATTATAAATATGAAAGTAAGTCTGTTTGTTAAGTCTTCTAGCTTTATTTACTGAACCAATGTTCCTAAAATTTTGCCTGCATATAATTGTCTTTACGGAAAAGGATATATGATTTTTTTTAGCTGACGCGAAAGAAGTCGAAGGTATCAGCTATTGAGATATATTTTTCTATATTTCAGTGTATTTTTTTAAGTCCTTACCCAACATGAAATAATGCAGTGAAACGAAATACGATATTTAACTAAAGTATATTTCACGTATTGTATTCGTATTGTTATTGAGATAAATGGGTATCTGTAGAAATATCAAAGGTTAGCGCGTTGGTAAATCTGATATTAAATCCTATTGTTGTGAAGGTATGCCTCGCACCGCCACCTTTCAGCTGCTTGATGGCAAAGAGTAACTAGATGGGACAGAACGAAATGTTATAGAATTTTATGTTTACCTACCTAACTATGGTTAAAGCTTATTGATGATGATGATCTCCGACCGTATTTCGGTCAAGGCGACCAATCTCTACGGAGATTGTCCAGGTAAGCAGGAGATATTATAGTGCACAGGTCTGTGCGCAAACACAGATGCACTCTCTATTCCCTCACTCGGGGACGGAAAGCCGACACGACCGGAGAGAGATCAGGCGCAGGACCAACGGTTTTACGTGCTTTCCGAGGCACGAGCTAAGTGACAAATTTTGCAACATTAAAATTCATAGGTACAGGCCCGTGACTGGGAAGCTTAATATCATAACCTTGTAAGGTATTTTTATGTACCTTGTCAAAAGACAGGGAGAAGATAACTAATATTGTAAAACCAAACTTTCCTGATAACACCATTTACTTTTCTCATTCATTACCTTTAGTTATGTTAACGGAAATATATGTATTTCGTCATTGTATACAATTCCTAGGAAATGTATGTAATTCCTAAAATCGCACGGAAATGTGTGAAATAAATTATATTAGACATATTTCCTAGGAAATCTATATATTTCCTAAATAGCAATTGGAAATGTAAAACATTTGAGATATCAGCGGGAAGGGTATTGCTTCGTCTGATCAGGCGATCGCGCTAGTGCCGCGTAAACTGTATACAAAGGCGTACTTATCTCTATTTATATTTATTTCTATTTACCTTCTACGGCGGATCAGAATCTCGCAATATAGGTTAGAAGAATTTGGCAGAGGCGCCCGCCGCCGCCGATTTCTTCGTTGTTAGGTTATATGTTAAGGTTTAAGACGATAATATCTCTGCGGAAAGTTTAATTATTTGCTTATGGTTACCTGTTTGGGTAGATCCAAATCTGCTATATTGCCAGAAGAATAAGGCGGCGGCAACGCTATATTATATTTTACGGTATGATTGTTACCCGATTGACTCAACGAGTGCTTAAATAAAAATTATTATTCTCATTTTAACAACATGTTTTATTACAAAAAGCTTTATTTTTATACATTTCCTAATACGATATTGGAATTATACACAATTCCTAGGAAATGTACACATTTCCCAGGATATCTATGTATTAAATAGTCTTTGAAACAATATTTTATACATTTCCTAAATAGCTTCGGAATTGTATACATTTCCTAGGATTTGTATACAATTCCTAGATTTCATACATTTTCAGTAACAGTTATATTGCGTCCTTTTTATACGAGTATATATATTGTGTATAAATAACCACTTGACCGTCCAGCGCGCCGCGCGGTGTAGCGTGAAACGTCCGGCCGCGCTTCTAAGTAGATTTAATACTTTGCGTTTTGGATGGTTGTTACAAAAAAAATAATTGCTGCCAAACTACTATAGGTATTCCAAAATAAAAAATACTTCTGAAGAGGCGAAAATATGAGGAAGAAAACTTTCTTAATAGTTACATGATCTAATCGATAATATAGTACTGGAAATTTTACATAGTCAATAACAACAGTAATTTTTTGCCAAAATTTTGTTTGTCTTTAGATTTCACGAACAAATCTACGGTTCGTAGTAATTAAGCCAATTTTAAAACAAAGTAGACTAATTACTCTTTAAAACTATACCAATAAACTTACATTAAATATGCTTTGTATTGCATAAATTATTAAAAGATTCCACTACCGCTCGCAATTTTGCGCCGGCCTTCGATGCGAAAAATACTGAAAAGATGGCCGCTCGCTAAGGGTCCCTACACACGATTTTAAAAAGTTTTTTCAATGAAACAAAAATTATTAATGAAAAAATATTTATTTAATAAAAAAAACCACACAAGTTTTTGTTTTGGGCAAGAGGTCTGGCTACGGCTTGTGGTACAACCTAAAACATCCATCAATGCACAAATGCACATTGCATTGCATGCATTTCCAGGTCGTCCTGGCTTCCACTTTGCGCTGAGCGCACATCCAGCAACGGAACCTGCTTTTCCCGCTGGACCGTACTGGGAAATGGTCATGGTCAACTACCAGTCGAGTGGCCCTCTGAAAACTCTCTGTCATATTTGTCATCGTCGAACCCTTAAAAGTCAGTCTTGGTTCATTAGTCAAATCGATCTGTCGGTGTCGTAAAAGAAGACCTTCCGCCAACAATGTTCTATATTGCCTGTGCGACATTTTAGCGTTGTGGGTCGCAAATATTACAAAGCAATTAAAAATTGCGACACTGAACAATCGGCGAAAAACCTTCTTGTACCACACTCTGTTTCTCAATCGTTCTACGGGCTGAGCAGACAGAAACTGGTCTTTTCTGTCTACTCCTCCCATAGACTTATTGTAGTCGAGTACAATCTGTGGCTTATACGCCACGCGATTGTACTTGTCATGTGTCCCAACTTGAAGATGATGGTATGTGGAGATCATGCTAACTAAATTAGCATCTCGCCATACCATCAACGACAAATCGGCACAATAGGTGCACACTACTTCGCCTTGTCGTAAATCGGTCTTCGTCAAAGTCTTGAGTGAATCGGGAACAAATTCCCGATTCAATCGCAGTGTTCCGTAACAATCTGTCTTTTGTCTTTTTAAACATCTCAATAATAATGGAGAATTATAAAAATTGTCCATTATTAAAGTATGTCCACGGTGAAGTAGCGGCTCCACTAAGTCAAACACAATTTTAGCAGTAGCGCTGCTGGGACGTTCATCGCTACTTGTTATTGGTCGTCTGTTAGTCACCTCTTCAATGTCAGCGAGTGGCTCACCCGGTCTGTCAGTCGTATCGTCAACGTCTACAAGTGGTCTGTCATTTGTGGGTTCGGGTCCAGTATTGCCGGTCGTAGTCATTGTCGTCGCCTGTTTATTTTTCCCTACATATACAAAAAACCTCCAGAGATAGCCACTGGACGATTCACAGAGCTCGTAGGTTTTGACTCCTACTTGAGCAGCCTTTGTCGCTATTTTTTGAGCGAAGCTCAGTCTTCCATGCCACTTTAGGAGCGACTCGTCAATAGCTATCTCTTGAGATGGCATGTATAATGTAGAGAACTTGTCGTTTAAATAGTCAAGTACCGGTCTAATTTTACATAATTTGTCAGTGCTGTCAGTCAAACTGTCATTGTTGACGAAATGAAGTAGCGACTTTAGCAGCAAATAACGATTATATGACATTATTCTGCTAAAGTAGGGCATGGTCCCAAAGCCATTAAATGAAAAGTACAATTCCTCTTCCGGCTGAGGATGTAGGCCCTGAAGAATCGTTAGTGCCAAGTAGCTAAACATTTCGTTTCTATCAGTCGGTATCCATCGATGAAGTCTCGAGTTCGGAAGTAGCTTGTTTTGTTGTCTTAACAAAGCTATCCTTTGGTCAGCATACCTGTTAGTCTCGGTACACACTCGGTCTATAAAGTCTGTCTCAAACATTATGTCAAAAATGTCAAGTGGTGTTTGTCTGGTCAGTCACCGGAGTAGTTGGTCCAGACCTGCCGGTAAAAGTCTCCCGAACTCCAGTCAGAGTCGCACTGTCTTTCTTCCAGTCAAATATAAAACTCTCGTCTGATGCGATGTCACGAACGACTCTGTCGTTGTGGTTGTCCTCAGTATTCAGTACTTGGGCCTGAAAAGGTGTCAGATCCGCAACGCAAGCGGGTTCAGACGCAGCGTCACGAACACTCAAAGTCGGGAGTGAGCAGGCTTCCTCGTCTATGTCAATGTCTAAGTCATCGTCACTGTCATTGATTTGCATCCAGTGTGCAACAGTCGATGCAAAATCTTTGTCTAATACCCCTGAAACAAAAAAAATCTGAATAGGCTTGAATCATAGTAAGGGTCATTAAAGCACCATTAGTTTTATACAAAATTACCAATAGAGGTCCGTTGCTGACTTGGAGTTAAATCTTTGGATGTCGAAGTGGACACTTCAACTTCTTCACCCACAACGATGACATCTGTAAGAACAGCCTCAGTTATATGGGACAAATTTTTTTTGATAAAAGCAGAGAGAGAGATAGAGAGAGAGAGAAGTACTTAGCGCTGTTGGAAATTTGACATTAATAGCATGTCGTTTGGTTCCAACAATTTCGTTTAAAACTCATTTAACTCACAAATCTATTCCGAACATGATTCATAGTCTATAGAATATCCCCTTTTTAGTGGCGTTTGCGCTACTACATCTAAGTTCCTTCGAGACGATATGCGACTTGGAGAGCTATCCAATGAACTTGGGGAGTTTGGAACAGTATCTGCTTCAGGGGTACCCAGGTTGGCTATATCCGGCGCAAGCGCCATTTCCACTCCTGGGCCAGGTGCTGGCACTTCAAGAGCAGGAGCGGGTGCTGGCACTTCAAGAGCAGGAGCGGGTGCTAGCACTTCAAGAGCAGGATTAGGTAATGGCATTTCTGCGACAGGAGCACGCGTGGGTGGAGCAGGCGGTATCGGCGTAAAAGAGGCCATGGGCAAACCTTCGGCTGTGTCGGGTTGGGGATGGCTAAACTCAACAGCCTCGCGCTCTGGCGATGGTCTTCTGTAATTTAATAATCCATTTAAAATTAACAACACTACAATATATTCATAGAATGCAATACCAATATAAAATAAACTTACAACGTGCGTCTCTTTCTGGGGGGAGCGTTTGGAAGGAGGACTCGTTGGAGTTGTGCTTGCCGCTTCCGATCAACCAACTCCTTTCTATCTTTGGCAGTCATCCCCGCAAGTCGACGTTGCGTCAGTTGCCGCTGTGCCCGGACTACCTGTAGCTCAACTCTGAGAAAAAAAAAATTATATTCTACACCTATAGTTTATTAACAATACCAAAATAACATAAGCATTACTTACGGCTCCTCTGAAGGCTGTCCTCGTCCTCGTCCTCCTCGGCATCTTCGTCCTCCTCTCCCCCTCTGTTGCCCCTCACTTGTACTTGTAGAACTATAATAATAATAATTAATTAATTCATGACCAAATAATTTAGAGTTCAAACAACAAAAAAAACTTAAGTATACTTACGGTAAAGGTTCTTCGGTCACTTGGAGTTCTTGTACTCCCCTTCCTCTTTTCCCCCTTCCTTTTAGTTCTAGTTGATCACTAAAATCAACATTTTAGTTATTAAATATATATATATATATACTAAAATGTTGATTTTATTCATATTTTATTCGCATACATGTTTTTTTGAGAATGTCTTTAGGAAGGTGTAAGGTGTGTGTGTGTGTGTATGTGTACTACCACCAAGGATAGAGTGTAAAGCAAGTAGCAGTAGAACAGCACAATTCCATAAGGCCAATAGCACATTCCTTATAATGAAATTTATTTTAAAAAATAACAGAAAGTGCAAAAACAACACCAAAATTTTTAAGTGCAAACCTCCCAAGCGAAGTGACAGAAAGACACTTTAAAAAATAATAAATAAAAATACAAGTCGAATTCTCGTGTAAACAAACCCTTAATTCAGACCTATTCAGAACCGTCCGTGGGAACGCGCGATCCCGGACCTAAAATCCTGTGGAAACAATATTTATTTACTTGAAATCTTCACCCAATGTAATTTAAATCCCAGTAAAAAGGATTTGTACCCATTATTAATAAATCATCTTCCAATTTTAGCTTATATTTCAATCGTCACCTGCAAATACGTCGTAAAATCGTATTGTAAATAACTCCATGTCAAACTCGAACAACGGCATTCTTTTTCGGATCAATAAAGTTAAGTTTAAAATATCTAATCCATATTAAATTATACATAAATGTAAAGTAGAGATCCTAAAGATTATTCTTACATATAATAATATTCGAACTAATGCGTAAAATAAGTTTACTTACCTCATAATGACGGAGCTCCTCAAAACCATTTGTAAACACACACAGCGCTGATGACTTTTATTTTTTTATAAATTTGGTGTGGCCTATAGACAAAAGGGTATTTTTTTTTGTTGAACTATGAAACGAATAAGCCGTACCAGTCAATTTTTTAACGATAGTTCCGCTACTTGCCGAAGGATAGCGCTTTATGAAAAAATGTGCCGCTGGGAACTGGAGGTCCCATGAACATTTGACACTACATTTTTTTGGGAACGCGGGTTCCCATGAACAATCGAGTGGATAAAATAATATAAATATTTACATAATGATAATGAATGAATTGTCAAAATGAACCATAATATACAGAACTGTTAAGTTGGACATTTCTTTCAGACTGTAGAACATTCGTGCCATACAACTGTAGAGTTCGATCATCAGTAACTACAGGTCGAAGTACTATATAGGCGTCATATATTTATGTCACAGTCACGAGAGATGTTCCATTGTAAGAGAAGCCGTAACCAGAAGTATACAAGAATCATTAGATATATCACATGCATTGGCCCTGAAATTGCAGCTCAATATACGAGTAGCACTATTTGCAGAGTTATCTTTCTGTTTCTTACTCTATGTTCCTATTTTCAAAGACTCCGCATGTTTCGACCACCAGCGCCCATTGTCCGATCCCTCCAGCTATTGTTACACTGACAATCTTCACTATACCTACTGATGTACACCCCAGCCATCACACACCTGGTGTCTGTCCGTCTCCATCGTATAGATCACCTAGTTGCGTTGATATATCTAAGGTATACATATTGCAGGGTGTACCAAATGTTTGCGATTTCGTCGGTTGAGGGATGATTTTCACGTGAATTTATTATTAGTGTGAATGTATTCTCATAAGCTACTTTATGAGTTTGTGCTCGTAAATAGCTTATATTATAAGTTTGCTTGGGAATATTTTCTTTATAAAACAGTGTAAATAACCAATGTAAAGTTCTTTGAGTCAATGAAAATGGGTTGATATAATAGTTATATTCCATTTTACTGAACCCATTTAGAAAATACCCACTTATGTACATATAGAAAATACTGAACATATTTTCTACTATTTGGAGACTTTCGTATGTTTTCTTTCCAATACATAGTATAGCGATGTACCTAATGCAAACCGTTAATTTCAATCCAATTTGTAGATTAAAATGATCCAAAAAGAAAGCTATTTTTTCTTTCAAATACGAGTACGTAGTCCAACTTCAAATATTATTAGTAGATTGTGAATTACGCGATGATTTTAATTACTAAAGCTCAAGTGCTATACCAGAGATAAAATTTATAAATAGCGGCATTTTGACCATACATACTCGTATAACATGTATAGTAGCTGTATAAAGTCCTGCCAGGTTTATGAGTGAACACAACCCACTATAAACATAGACTAACAGATCGTAGATCAGGCCGGTGGAGATGCAATGTATCTTCAGGACATAAATCATATATACTGACTTGTATAAAATTATAGCAGTCCTGACACAACCGTTATTTTACAAAATAGAATGTAGTCTCTATATTGCCTGGTCCATGTATTTGATTTCGCGGGATCACCATCACAGGAAATTAGAGTAAACCAGATCTAAGCACCTAGTATTTAAATTATGTAAAACGCACCTACATGGCTGTTACCGTTGCCAAAGCAAAAGCTTTGCGATTTATTTATTTTTGGGTTGTTTAAATTCACCTCCTTTTTTGATATTTTTGTTTAGAAAGTAACATATAATTAGACAATCGACAAACAAGTGTTAATGCTTTCATGTCGAATAAATGATTTTGAATTTTGAATTTTGAATGTTTTTGTTTCTTCATAAGTCACATAATATTTGACCAACTCCTGTGATATCTTCGAGGTTGTAATAAAAATAGCATATTATTGGCTTTAACACGTAACGTATACTTTTAATGAGAATATACAGGGTGATTTTTGATCGTCAACGTTCCCGAAATCTACGGAATCTCGTCATCATCACGATCATTTTTGTCCATGGAAGCATACCTAGTGTCTGGTTCTCAAGATATTGGGATCCAAAGTTTAGTAAATAGACTGCGTTTTTCTGCATATGCACATAGACGCGCGTAGCATGATTTTTTCACGAAAAATAATTAATACCTGTCAATAAAAAAAAACTAGCATAAACACTGGACACTATAAATTTCGCCCGATCAAGTTTTTTTTTTTAATTTACATTGATTCCCAGCATTTTTTTTTGGCATAAACTTACTTTATTTGATGTATAGATCTGGGGTCATGGTAGTGATTTTGACCCGCCAAGATGAGCCAAAAACTAAGCGCAAGGGCACTACATACCTTTTCTCGAAGCATTTTATCGTTTATCTTTTTAAATTACGCATATATCTAGGGCAGTTCCCGAAATGGCGTAGCCAGAACTGTGATACAGAATAACATTAGGACTGCTATTTATCGCAAATCCTCAATCGTCTGGACCAGGCAGACTCAGATTCTGGGAAACTCGCTTCATATCGTAACTAATGTTAGACTACTTTAGACAGCGAGGCGAGACGACAGGTGATCTCCAAATATACTGAACATTTTAGAGGGTATTATGTATGTAGGTATGTGTTTTCGTCAATTATTTACCTTTAAATACTTAAAATACCTATAGCCTGACAAAAGAGCTGTGATGAGTTATTTGCACATCTCTATCCAAGATGGGCGTAAATGAATAGTTTATACTCGTATTTAAATGTCATCATCATCATCAGCCTATTGCAATCCACTGCTGGACGAAGGCCTCTCCCAGGGCACGCCCCAAGACTGCTTTGGGGGTATTTGCCATAGTCACCATGCTGGGCAGGCGGGTTGGTGACCGCAGTTTGTATTTTGGACTATGTTGTCAACACGGGAGGCGCTGCTGCCCACCTCTCGGAAACCCTTAATCGCCTCGTACGATACCCACGGGCAGACATTTAAATGTAAATGTAGAAAAGATAAAAATCCAAATTTTCTGCGGCCTGCAAGCGAGGATAGTCAACTGCATTTCCTTCCTATATATGTTGTAAGAGTCAGTTAACTAGAAACTTATGGGTGAAAAAGTTATCTGACGTGAGCCTCATTTACCTAGATATTATCTTTTTTGACTAGTAACCTGATGTTTCTTTGTAAGTCTTGAAGGAGGCGCCTCTACTCACAGTTCATATTCAAATAAACAATATGACTATAAAGACCCTTTGATGTCCTCCCACTTGCTGAATGATGAGCACACTCATAGTCATAGAGTATATTTATATCAGTGAAAAAACTTATAAATTTACTTGAGTCTAGGGAGATTTAGGATTTAGGGAGACTATTACGACGCCTCTTTTGATATAAATAAGCGAGATGGTATGTTATACTTCCTCAGAAGTCTACGTTGTGGTATAATCTACGTAATCAAACGTGTGAAGTAGATCTCGCTTGACTTTTCATAAGCAAATCGAATAAATTTTGGAGAAAAGTTCACAAAGTACCCTTAACTAATGAAATATGATCATTAATTTGCACAATGAGTGAGCGTTCATAAAAAAAAATTATGAAAGGAAAGAGATGTCGGTATCAGCAAATGGAAACTCTACTATTCTCTCTTGGGAAAGGCTTGGTTGTAATATATTTATGTATACCATAATTTGATCAATAGCAGTACCTAGTTTGACCACTGACTTGCTATCTACACTGTGTCATCGGCTAACTTATGTCCATCAAACAGTAAGTTTACGGGCGCAATAAATTATAAAGTTAGGAGAAATAAAACTAAGTACTGCACACTTAAATGCAGCCAAAGTATTCAGGTAAGTACCTACGATGAGTGTCCGAGAGGATGTGCTGATGTATCTCTACCTATTTTTAGGCAGGTGCATTAAAACAATGTATTTTAAGAGCACTATCTTATAAATACTGAATCGCAGAGCAATACGAACTGCTTGATAATTCGTATCATCATGCAAGCAAAATGAATTAGATTTGACAATGTGACGATTACGTTACATACAAGGTCTTTTCGAAATTAGTGATTTGCTTTTGACAAGAAACTAGGTAGGTAAAAAGAAACTTTCACTATGGGTCCAACTCCGAAATAGTGTGTGTGTGTGTGTGACAGCCAGGCAAATACTGAAATACTGAACATGTACCATTGTTTTGAGTTATATACGACAGTGTTATTACTCGCAGGAAACGCATTTTTAATTTGATTATCCACAATGTTTACTTTCCGCGCCAATTGTATAGGGCGGTCCTGTGACTAATTAAATGGGCTCATTGGTTATTGTATGATACATTGCTGTTTTTTGGATCACTTGTGACTCTCCATTGGGGTTGATCAGTTAATTGAACTTTTTTGACACCAACTTTTTTTTTATCATCCATAAGTTAAAATTTAGTTTTTATGCTAGCCTACTTAAACGAACTACACTATTATTTTTCAGAAAAACTAAAAAAAGAAGTGGTAAGAGCGCTGGCACAGAATGCAGAGGTCGTGGGTTCGATTCCCACTCGGGTGAAGAATTTTTTCCATTTCTTTATTAATAATTTTATTTAAAAAATTGCCGGAAAATTTTGGAATTTTCCTGCGAAAATTTTCACTGGTTTTCGCCTCAGAATCATGGTCTGAAGTCACCATATCAATATTTGCCTGGCTGTCACAAACATCCTATAATACACACAGCTATGCTACCAAAAATGAAGTACGTTTAGCATAGCAGGGTCAGATATTAAGGATGTCTACTATGCTTAAAGATTACGTTACGAACCGTCAAAACGTCGTACTTGCCGTACCGATTGCGAATCGCTAACGAAACCTCTTCCGCCCCATTCTAGACGGTACCTATTTAGGTCTTTGTACCCTTGACATTCTACATCTTCTCCTTTACTCTGCAGCGTCCATCTTCAGACATCCACGCGTTATTAGTGATACTTCAGGTTTTATTTTGGCATCAACTACATTTGATATATTGATAGTCATAAATTTCATTCGGAAAATTATTTTTCATTTCGCTTTGACTGTTAAATAGGTACTTAAATAGGTTCCCGAAATGGGGTAGCAAGAACTACAGGATCATAAAAGATATCCCACACACTTAGCATCTCGGGGTCAGATGAAAATAATAAGTGGCAAGTTGATAGCTACCTATACAAAATATTTGAAATGCTCTCTTGGAAGTGTAACATATATCAACTAGCTTGTAGATTTAAGTCTAGTCCAGCAGTCTGCTCCCTTCACTCACTATTTATATTCCCCTGTCGTGTGACAACAATATAATGCAATTTATAACTTTGACCCATTTCAGGCGTTCAGGGAAGGGGGTCAGGTATCAATTTCCTTGATGCACTAATCGCTTAGTGCTGGCTCCAGACGTAAGGTATGTATCGCGTTGATAATGTAATGTTTTGTGAAGACCTGCTTATGAATTTAAAAGTACATTTTATGATTTAAGATTGCATAAGCATGTTCATAGGGAAATGATGGCGTAAAAAGTATACAATTTAAGTAAAAATTTGTTGCATTATGCAAAGGAAATTAAATAATTAGGCTTACGGTAAAAGTGATTTTCGGTAAAGCCTATCTTCTATTTACTTTAGATACAATAAGTTACACATGTCTAGGTACACCTCAATATGCATTCATCCACCACAATGTACTGACGTGAAAATTATTATAATAATAAACTTTAAACGTTTCGTTAACAACGGCAATTAAAGTTCTATTAGTTCTTTTGTGTATGTCAGTTTGTATGGCTGTATGGGGCATTAGATAGTGTAGGTAGACAGTTGCGATGTAAAAAAAAATTCATACATAAGAATTTCTTATTCCCATTCTTTATTGGACACAAGACACTAGAGTAAATATAGATAATTTGACAAAAAAAAGTGAAGGCTTCGATGTTAATGCTATCTAAAAATGGGTCGATAGATAATCAAATATATTTGTCGTATTTGATCAAAATTTCAATACTTAATAATAATATTACGTAATAAAATAGTGATAGTAACAAGGAATAATTTTAGCTGAAACAATCCGCAATTAATTTGGCCTAGTCTCTAACAGATGCAACATTTAAACGCACAGAACATAACTCAGGGCCGGACACTTAAAGCGTAGAAATCGTGAAATTTGCCGGACAAAATTTATACCTTCATCCGTCAATTAACCTGGGGAGAGAGTAAATCACCTGCGCGGCGTGCATTAGCGCAGTGCTACAGATAAATAGCCAGGGGCACAATTCTCGTTTGTTGCTCGACATGTTTAGATTCGACATATTTGTCCATACATATAGTTCTGTGCTGGTTCGTGGCTTCACTAGGATACATTAGCTGCATCTCCTTCCGTGTATACCGGGCATATAAAGGAGCTCGGGCGTTCTCTCAGGCGATAAGCTAGAAACTCGTCATTGGTAATTTACATCTGACCCCGCTATAATAATACTAAACGTGGCTGTTGGATCTCTTTTATGATCCTGAGATTCTGGCTATCGCATTTTGGGAACACATTCTATGGCATATGTATGTACCTATGTATTTTCGCTTGTATAACCTTATAATTATGTATTAGGTATAACACCATCAGCATTGGACGTCATCTCTAATGGCCACTCAATATCGCACTGTATACCTAGTATACAGTGCTGGCACTAATACCGAACCAAAAGTGCTGTTGATATCAGCTGTTCAAATATCCGCCATTTTGTTATTCCGATATATTGTATGGACAAATATGTCGAGTGTAGACATGACGATAAGTGAGAATTAGGGCCCTGTACCGCGTGCATAGCTAAGTGCGAGAATAAATCATTTGCCGTGTTTATTTCGAGAGTTCTACCATGGATCTACATTGTGTTGTGAGTTCGCCGAAGTGCTTGATTTGTGAGTTTATACAGAAGGATTAAGAAGATATTGAATACTTTGTTTGTGCTATTAAATCCCCATTTTGATTATTGTAAGAGTGCTTGTAGATATTGAGATGGTGACTATTACTTTAAACAACAATGTCAGATTTGTCACGATGAAATGTCAATGACTTTATGACGTTACAAGATGATACGTTGACATATATATTGTAATTTGAGCTTTACTATTTTGTACTAAGTACCTACGCTTGAATTCATGGTAACCTTTAAAAAATTCTAATATTATTAATAGATGGCTTAGATTTTCCGGACCAGTGACTTTTGCCCTTCCACTTTTGCCTTTACCAAAAATAATATAATGTTGATGTATAATAGGTACTTTTATCTAGAGAAAAAACTTGTAAATGAACTGATAACTACCGTTAGACTGAAACTATACATTTTTTGGGGCATTTCCCATAAATCCCCATTTCCCGGCCGTCCGGTCCGTCGGTTTGTCACTGAAAATATTTGTTACTAGCGACTGACGGATGTCATCGTTTGTTCGACCTTTTGTTTATTTCGAGTGTTAGATTGTAGCTCTTTTGTTATTGGATTGCGTTGTGGGTTTCGACGGGTTTTGATGAAAATAGTTTAATTTTTTTAGAATGACTCTAAAATTAATTAAAGTTAAGGCTGGTTTATCATTTCAACTCTTGCTCTTAAATTTTGTTCTTTAAATTATTATTATAGCAATGTTTTATAATAAGACATTTGGAATAAATGGATTTCACACGAAAACCTAACTCTTTTTTTAAAGTCAGTCAAAATAAAAGAAATGCACACTTGAGTTACACAATTACATCTCACATCCCGAAGCGGGCGCAGCGCTAATTTATCAAATCTAAATTTGTCCACTTCCATTAACCCGCAGGTTATTCCACGTGAAATCGTCAAAAGCCGGCAATTTGTCACCTGTCAGAGTCCACCTTCATTACGCAGCCGAGACACCTTTGATTAAACGTCGCCTACATAGAATTAAAACACTGACAGAGGCAGCGTGAACTATTGAAAAGGCCGAAGAAAAACTGTTTAAACGTAATTTGAGTACTAATGAGTCTTTTCGGTGGTCGGTAGTTGAAATTTACCGTATCAACTTACATTTACTTTAAACTAGGCAAATGGCACTTTATTTGAGTTTGAGAGAAAGAAAACCTTTTTTTACAAAACACATAACATGGCATAGGTGCATGGGTTAACCGGGAGAAAATACTCCATAACATTAAGTTCGTCTTTATATAAAATATTTTTTAGAACAATAAAATTTAATATAATATTAAAAAAATATTGAGAAGATAGATTATTAAGGGTCGAAGTACCTATAACATCATTCTCAGCTTTGGTAAGTCCACTGCTGAACATAGGTCTCCTCCAAACCTACATAATGTAACTTAATCGTCATTTGAGAGTAAGAGGAGGAAATCTCTCTGTGTATATAATATCATTGGTCTCCTGTCTCATACAAGGTGTGGTATCTATTTATTGGTGTACGTAGAAATGTGCACGCTCCTTTACCTCCGTCCGGTGAGGTGCAGATTGGTTCTGAGAATATAAATTGTGTAATTAAGGGCTAGCAAATTGGGAATTAACTTTGTCAGATTTAGTAAATATTTTTTGGCAATGTCAATTATGTTCATTCTCTAGTTAGACCTACCTAATGAAGTTCTGAATCAATTCTCGTTCTTTGTTCAGTATTTAAAAGGGACCGTTTTTCTGTCGTGATCGCCATTTTCCTAGTATTTCTCTCTATAAAAGAAAATAAGAAGATTATTTTATGTGAAATTGAAATAAAAAATAAAATAAATTTAGCTCTGATCCTCCCATTTAATTTTGAACATCAAGAGTTGCCAGGAAACATAGATAATAATAAACAAACACAACGTTTATTCCATAGTTTTGAATCGTCAACTTCCACTAGGAATATAACAAAAAGCCGTTCCTCAGGGCAGTGTCAACCAATTTGTCCCGTGATGTACAGCTTCCGGCCAACTGTATTGTGACAGAGGTGCTCGTGATTTAATGCCATGCGCCTGTACCGAACACTATTTATGATTTCGGAACATATTTTTTTTTATTGCGCATCGTTATATTTTAATTATGTCATTAGTTTGTTTTGGGATAAATATCTGGTCTGATATGCCGATTTATAAATCATCAAGTGAATAGATTTATACCTTAATTAATTTCATTAAAAACTTTTTCATTATTAGCCGTGTCATGTCGGCAGAGTAGAATAATACCACGTCATGTCTGTTAGTGGGTAAAGATAAAGGTTTGCGGGAGGTGGCCAGCAGCGTCATCCGTGTTCATAACATAGTTCGAAAATCACACTGTGGTCATCAACACACCTGCCCAGCGACTATGGGTAAAAACCCCCTATGGCAGTTAGCTTTGTAGCGATCTAGCAGTGAGCTGCAGTGGGCTGATCTATTTGTTTCTGTAATAATGAACAGTATATGGTCGACTCGCCGCTTTGTGACATTACTTAAGACCTTCTAGGTACACATCAGAGTATTCAAATTCCGTCAATTATGAAACAATCAGCCAAACACAATCGTAAACTAGCCACTCAGCGCAGTGGCTGGCCACGGCTATAAACCCGCCACTTGCTCTACCGGCCACTTTGGCCGTAAATTTTTTACACAACAATGTTTATGTACTAGATCACGCATTTCGCGGAACGGACAGACGGACGGGCGGTCTATAAAACAGATGTCATAATTCGGCCTTTCCTTTGATGTGTCTCGAGTAATACCGCGTTAATTTTGATATTTAAACTAGCCTTATCTAGATGCACTATAGTTGAGTTTCCACTGATTAAATGACAGGTTATCTGTGTTTAGGAGGAGTCGGAATACCTTGATGGTTCTGTATGATTTATGTTGTAAACACAGTTTGTTGAAGGATATAAGTCAAAGTGTCATCAAATGATCATAATTGTATGATGTAACGGCTGTTGAAACTGGGCCTTTTCAGCAGAAATAAATTAGGTGTACCTAAATAGGTAGAATCTCACAAGATATTCAGTAATATGCTATGTATGTACCTATGTATAATTGTATAATGTCTGCAATGTGGACCGGCATTTGGTAGTCTGTGACCAGTGTACCGCGCTTTAATTATAAATAAATTATAAATAAACACATTTGATTTGATTTGATCAATCCATGATCACCACACAATAAGGCACTAATATATTCACTTCATATTATGTACAGCTTACAGCGTCCTCATCCTATCTATAATTGAGACAGAATGATAGAGATAAATTATAGCTATATTAAACTGAAATCATGTATTCCAATTCAGCTTGCAAAGGGTCTCTCTCATGTATCCAATAGACGGCAACCTCTAGTAATCTGCCGCTCGAAAGCAGACTATAAACAATCAGCCATCTTCTACCTAATAGTTAGTTAGTTATACTTATTATCCAATCTTTACGAAAACCAAACATATTACGAATACCCAAACCCAAAGAACTATCTATTTTCTTCGAACTACTACGTTTCAACCTACATCCCACCTTCAAAAACATTGCTTAACCTCTACAAACGCATCAGGAATAACTGGATCAACTTATATTAGTCGCTGATGCAACAGAAAAATCTCTATCACCTCTAAACATATAATATTACCTATTTAACCCGAAATTTATGACTCGAACAGGAACTGAACCTATGCTATTACGCACGCTTTCATTTTAAATATAGTTTCAAAAGTGTTTTTAAATCCTACATTATTATTTTGGCCTCACTACCGGCTTAGATTTTGTTGATGAAATCTTGCGGTTTCGGTAAAACTTTCGCAATAACATTTGTCGAAGCTGTGTGATTTTTTTATTCTGCTAAAAACTTTGGTTCCTATAAGTTTAAAAAATATGAATGGGTCTTTAAGGTGATGATGTCTTTGTCTATCTTCCAATACTTTTTCACGTTAGAGACAGTTTGTACATAGATTCCTCTACATATTGTAATAAAATTAAAAAGCAAATTGATTTAAAAAACAAAAATAATATAACACACTCGCGAACAATAGAGGCATCTAATAAAATATTTACCTGTCATCCTCTAGAAATAAATAAGCTAGACAATTAATTCGCGGCGGGAGAGATTTACATTGAAATAAATCAAACAAAAATAGTAAGTTTTCTATAATAGCTAGACACAGACATACGTAACATGTGCGTCTGGGCTAAATATAGTATCACAACAATTAAACCAAGTCGCGGGAATTTGGCTGAGTGTCGGAAACAGATCGTTAAAAATTTAGCGCAGGTGGTTTATATAGATTTATATTTGTCTGACTTTAGTGGACGACGACGTCGGCGGATACGCAAATGAGGTTTCCAGTAATGTCGTTGCTTGAGATGTGGGCATCACTGGGTACCATATCCTATGATAAACGGTACAGGTGCCTGACTAGAAAAGAACTTACGACGCGAAAGAAACCCATCTCAACCATTGGCCAATATCTTGAGGTAGATATTTTCGCAAATTCTTTATTAGGTAGGTACTATCCATCCAGCTCAAAATGAATTAGGTATAAGAACAAGAAACTAAAAAAGTGTTGGACTTTTCTGGCGCAAAAATATTAGGTACAGATGGAAACCGGCGGCGTAGGGGAAGACTCAGGAGGGACGACCTGGATAGGGGAAGACTCAGGAGGGACGACCTGGATAGGGGAAGACTCAGGAGGGACGACCTGGATAGGGGAAGACTCAGGAGGGACGACCTGGATAGGGGAAGACTCAAGAGGGCCGACCTGGATAGGGGAAGACTCAGGAGGGCCGACCTGGATAGGGGAAGACTCAGAAGGGACGACCTGGATAGGGGAAGACTCAAGAGGGACGACCTGGATAGGGGAAGACTCAGGAGGGACGACCTGGATAAGTTTCAGTTAGCACTCTAACTGAAACTTATCCAGGTTATAGCAGGAACAAGATAAATGTGGGATCAAATCGGAGAGGCTTTTCTTCAGCAGTGGTACCTCGTGTAGGTTATTTGAAAAATGTCTTACCATAAAAAATATTTCGCAATAGAAATATTCTCATTTCCATCGTGATTTCACTAACTAAGATAGCTAGGTGACCAGCTCACCTTGATAGCTAAAAATATAAGAAACTTGTTCGTAGTTTTTGCTCGTTCGCTCGAGTACAGATATATAGATTATTGGCATTATTTATATCCCTGATTTCAATAATTTCCGTGCGAAATTCATATAGAAACATTTGCACGTCAACGTGTTTATAATAAGCGGATATTTTTTCGGAAATATGTAGGTATGAACGTAATTTTGCAAATTCTTTGTAAAATAATGAAGAGGTAAAAAATATGTGAATTTGCTAATGCATTATTATTATAGCTGACCTACTAGGTTTATGTACCTAGTTTATTTATAATATACAATTAAATGAATTTAAATTAGAAACAAGTAGCTACTAGTTAAGTTGTTAAATTATAAATAGGTAGGTGGATAAATAGGTAGGTAATAGGATATGTTACAAACTGCAGAATTATTATATTACCAGTATCTTATTTTATTCTATTACTTCTACTATCTGACTAATCTACATTACAAAATTTTTCAGAATCTCTGAACTGCCCTCTTCTAATTTGATATTTTTAATCCTTAAAAAATCTTTTCGGCAACATCACAAACATTTCATTAGCATACAAACGCGCGGCACTTATGGCGAATGGTAAATAAAAAAACCAAAATGAAATCTCTATCTGATACACTACCCTCAAGACGGAGGGGAGACCCCCGTGGGACAGAATTTGACAATCGTTTACCTTGTCGGCTGTAAATATTTGACAAGCGATGGAAACGTTTGGTTTTGTTGTTTGTTTTAGATGGTGTTAAAAATTGTTTGGTGATGGTTTGTGACGTTTTGCAAATAGACGTGGACAAAAATTGTACGAGTAATACAGAAAAATATACAATCACCCACTGAAAATCAACATTTTGTTTTTAAGTCGTCAAAATTTTTGTAGACTACTTATTCACACAGCATTTCGCCAAACATGTCGCTTCTGTTACACCCTGTATGTAGATAAGAAGGTATGGTGTGACCTACTTTAATAAAACCTGAAAATATATCTCAAAAATAAATAACGTGTATTAAGACAAAATACCTACTTATCTTTATTATTTATATTTACTGTAGAAATGTTTAGATTAATACATTGCAATGTTTACCATTTCCAAGAAGTAGGTAACTCCTTAGCCCCGCCCCTGCATCGATTGCTCAGGTGTGCGCCACCTCATTGGTGGAGAGGCCAGGTAAGACAGGTGTGTTATAGACCAACCAATCAGAGGTCAGTACAGGTGTTTCCTTAGCTTACTTATCTACGTAATATAAAGCTGTAGTATTATCACTATTTCGTTTCGATGACCATTCGAATGCTGTTATAAAAAAATCATATAGTTAATTAAAACTAAGTTTTTAAACCTTTTTCTTCTCTTTAAACCTAGATATGTTTTAAACTAATTAAATAGATACACTGTGCCTAGTTATTACCAGGGCCGGCCCGCCCATACGGCGAGCGGAGCAATCGCTCCAGGCGCCAAATCCTAGAGGGCGCCTAAATTAGACACCTAGGTAGTATACAGGGTGTAACAAAAAGGGTATGTTAAGCGAAAAGCTTAAAAATTTGAAACTCGAAATCACATTTTTATTTTTCAAGATTGTATGAAAATTCCTGAGATATTTAAAAATTCTCCATACTATCAGGAAAAATAAACATGTGATTTCGGGTCTCAAATTTTGGAAATAGGTTCTCTATAGTGGGCTATTTATACAGCTTTTCGCTTAACATACCCTTTCTGTTACACCCTGTATATGTATTATTAGGAGCAAAAAGGAGGGGCGCCATAATTGGATCTCGCTCCATTCTAAAATTTACTTTGGGCCGGCGCTGGTTATTACCTATTTTTTTCTCAAAACTATATTCTTACAAAATGTCGTAATAACCTAATATTAATTTAGAGAAGGCTATAACCGTTATCTGCAATAATTACACGCAGTATTAGCTTTGTACCGGAAATCCGGTCGCTAATGATGTGCTGACGTCTCACCTGGATGCCGGTCATTAGCGGCCAGGGATGTGCCGAGTCGATGCTGATATCGATAGTTTCGATTTAATTTTTCCTACAGTAATATGTTTGAAATTGGTTTTTGTTTTAGTCTGCGACTAGGTTTCCAGTAGATATTAGGAATTATTTCATTAAGTAAAATTTAAAGGCAATTAATTTCTTTATGTTATGTGTTCAGCTGCTTGCACAGTAAATAGGTAACAAATTTTACATATTTCTTATCCGTGAGTTAGTAGGTGGCTACACGAAATAAACTTAGTAAATCAGTTATATTGTTCGGTTAATAGGTAGAGAGGAAGGTACCTATTAATGTGAAAAATGTCGTTTTATAAATATTAGGTAGGTATGTACCTACTTACAATATTGCTACATATTTTATACTTACAGTCTTCAAAAATTTTAACCTAACCCACCTACATAAAAAATCATATTAATTACGTAAAGCTTAATTTATTTTATCGATACAATATAACAACGTTGCACATCACTAACAGCCGGCGCTTGCCAAACCAGCCACTGCTGAAAATCGTCTGACAGCTCCATGAAGTAAGAACAAAAAGGAGATGCCATAACTGATGTAGAGTTGCAACTGCTGATTTGGGCAGCCACCACAGTAAAAACCAATCGACAACATATAATAATAATATATTATTTATGAACAAACAGTTAAGTCATCTCCTCATTGCTCTGCCTCTATAGCCCCTACTGACAGGTATTAAACTGTACCTTGTTTTTAGCTTAGTACTGATACTTCTAGACTTGGCACAATAGTGTTGTTACCTACGTCCGTAACTATAGGTAAATAGGTAAGAACATTATATACGTATGTGGGAATTAAAATGAGTTTTGGCTGTATGAGAATGAATGTTGTTTGGTTGTTAGGTTTTTAAAAAAAAGTAAAAAATAGAAGATGGCGATTAGCGATAAAAAGAGCAGTGTAAAGTTTTTGGTTTTTCTTGGAAATAAAAGTTTGAGAACTAAATATTCTTCGTTTACTCGTAACCCGGTCCCACACGTATGTTCTGGAAATAGGTACGTCTTGTAGTCATCAGTGTTAGGTTTGATTCATGATGATTTTACTGAACTTGTGTTGTTTATAAATCTTGAATGATCAACACGTTTTTTATGTAATCGTTATGGTGTCCCACTGATGGGCAAATGCCTTCTTTTAGGTCCACACTTTTCGATTATTTGCTAACTCCTTCCAATCTTGCAGTAGGTACCAAACTTATCGAGGTCGTCCCACCATCTCCGTCTTGGCTTGCCTCTACGCCCAAATCAATCTATTTAATAAATTAAAACTTTAGTTTAACAGACAGATTCGTATAAATGCTTATTACATTATTGGGATACATAATAATAATAAATACTAAAACACATTTACATGAATTAAATATTAAATTAGTCACTTGTAGTGTTATCGCAATAAATTTAGAACAAATTTTAGTTAACTTGCAGGTATACTAGATAAAAAATTGGTCAGAAGTGGCACCATGTAGTTCTATCGGCCCTTGGTGCTCTACCTACCCCGTAAGACATAAAGGCGTAAGTAGGTATATGTATGTATGTATACTAGGTCAAACTGTTACCCTCCTTGCTCCGTTAATAAAAATACATAAAAACCCTGATATACCTACATTCTATCCTCAGATATCTGGCACCTATCTCATATTGCTGCCGGTGCTATCGGATGGCAATTTGTGCGGGAGCGGTATCCGTGCAAAAATATATACCGCTGGGGAATACTGCGGTGCTGGGTTAAGGCGACACTCTTCACATACACAGATGACTGTGGTTCCAAAATAGAATTGCAGGATCACGAAGACAACTTGATAGTTCATCGCCTGTGATAATATTCTAGTGCTCTTTATACCTTGCCAAAAATGCAAACAGTGATATCAGATATCACACGGCCGTGTTCCCGAAATAGGGTGTATAAAACACACAATAACACACACACACACAAAACACACTCACATTCACACTCCACAATGTAAACTATATATAAACGGAAGAGGGTGGCTTTCCCACTACAAGTGTCCTATGACTACTTACCGGGAAGCCCCTACTACTATTTGTATTGGTATTCTCTTAAATAAAAAAGCATTTATTTAAAAAAAAAAACTGCTAGATCATGAAGTAGATAAAGCCATGTTTATTATCAGTGACAAGTTGATATCTCATCGCCTGAGTGAATATCCCAGTACTTTTCATGCCTTCTCATTTACACTGAATGCATACAGAGATATCAGATATCAGTTTTGCAGTATGTAATTAATGGCGTCACTTGTGGATGGTTAGATTGGTAGCAGAGCCAAATATGGCCATAAAATATCTACTATAATTAATGTGTACGACCAACATTAGTATGTTCTCTAGTTTAAGTAAAGATTTTTTTTTGTATTTCATAAAACATCTTACCTACCTATATTGAATAACATTCATTAAATTTATTTAAGGTGAGACTATTAATTTATCCCTTCCCGACTTAAGCATGTCTCGCTCTATGCTCGTCTTAATATGAAATTATCCGTAAGTTTCACAAAAAAAATTACGACCGAAATCTGTGAGTGAAGATTAACAACAGTTTATTTTGTATCGTCTTCCCCTTAACTAGGTGTATCCGAGTAACTCACGGTAGCAAGTCGTGAAGTGTCGTATAATCATTATTTTTTATCTTATTTCTCTTCCGAGATTCATTTTACCACTTCCCCGAATCTAAAGCATGTTTCACACCTGAGAGCGATTAAACTAAAACGTATTCGTTAAAATATTGCGTTTACATTAATTTTATTAGATAGGCATGTGTATAATGTGTATGATGTACTACTCTGTCAAGAAAGTACCGGGAAAAGATTCAATAATACACAAAATGTCTGTTATTCATCCAAATTTATTTTTTCACCTTCAAAGTATGCTCCTTCAGAAACGATAAACTTACGTCAACGAATAATCCAATCATCAAAACATTTTTAAACGCTGTTTCCGGATTTGATTTTAGGAAAAAGAAATAAGTCAGCTGGAAGCATATCTCGTGAATATTGTGGTTTCTCGATGGTACTTGTTGACTGTTTGGTCAAAAATTCGTTCATAACGATGGCCTTGTGCGAAGGCGCATTATCGTGGTGCAAAAACCAATAAATTTCTTTCCACAAATCTAGCCCTTTTCGTCAAATTTGCTCTCTCAAATACCGCATAACGCTCAAATAATATTCTTTATTTACCGTTTGACCTTCTGGCAAGAATTCCGAGTGTACAACACCGCGATAGTCAAAGAAAATAGTCAACGACTTCGACTTTTGATCGACTTTGGCTTGGTGTTTCGGTTTCGGTTCAGTTGGAAGGCGCCACTCCGAAGCTTGTTGACTAGTTTGCATGTTAAACTCATGAACCCACAAGAAACAATGCGTTTCATGAATGATAGGTCGGAATTGACTTGTTCTAGCATGTCCTCAGCGACTCTCATGCGATTGAGTTTTTGGAGACAATTCAAGTCTTATGGGACTAGTCGAGCGGTAACATGTTTCATACCATCGACTCGTGAGATACAGATAGTTTGGCGGCTATCTCTCCCAAAGTTGAATGAGGATTTTTAGTCATCATTTCCTTCACTTTTGCGATGTTAACTTTAGTTGCAGACGTTGATGGCCTTCCAGAGCGAGGCAAATTTTCCATCACATGTCGACCGTTTTTGAACGCTTTGTACCACTCATAAGCACGTGTTTTTGATAAAGTCGATTCACCGTAAGCCTTCTGTAACATTTTCAGTGACTCCAAACACGAAATTCCATTGGCGATGCAAAATTAATACAAACTCTTTGTTCGATATTTTTTCCATTATAAAATTCGCAATATACATTAGATATGATATAACTAAAAACAGCACTGTACAAATGCAATCCAAACTCCGCGCCAAAATGGATCATAGTTGTGCCAATCTAACAAGAACAAAAAAAATTGGAATCATAAACTATAATCATCCATTCTTGATACTTTTTTGACTGAAATGTGTATTAAATACACATTTTTATTTTTATTCTGAACTGTAATAGATATACCTATATAGCTAAAAGGCATTTATTATAAGGAAGATAGCAAGAGCTTGAATACTTTTTGTGCCAATATTACTTACCTCAAAAAAAATTATTAGTATTAAAAAGCTTGTATGCCTAATATTATACAAAAAAAATAGTTTTTGCCACACATAATCAAATACCATTCCAGTAGGTTTGCATTTGCAGGGATTTGGTATCCCCAGGGATTTGGTATCTCCTCTGTTTGCATACCACCCATTGGCAAAATATGCAGGGGCTATTTCATTTATATTATAGTAATGACAATCTTCTTCTTCTTCAGCCTATTGCAGTCCACTGCTGGACGTAAGCCTCACTCAGAGCACGCCACAAGGCTACTGCCACAGGGGAGTGTTGCCCATAGTCACCACGCTGGGCAGGCGGGTTAGTGACCGCAGTGTGATTTTCGAATTATGTTGTTAGTACGGAACTGCTGCCTACCTGCCGGAAACCCTTAATCGCCTCGTACGATACCCGCGGGCAGGCAGGGGTGGTACAAACTAGGTAGTCATGACATTATAATCTATAACAAGCAGCTGCTGTATCAAAGATTAACCTACCGCGACAGATTACCTGAAAAATGTTATTTCGTATAAAAACCCGAGTGGAACCAGTGCCAAAAATATTTGGCAACCGATGCAAAGGTGTTTATAGTTCGCACGACGGAAGACTGTGCGACATTTTTTTTCTTTTCTCTTAGTTTTCTGCTAGCATTTGTTTTGTATTTCTTTTGTTTTCTAAGATTCCTTAAAAATGCGCTGTTAATTTTTTTTAGATTAATTGTTAAAGTTAAATGTTTAACTCTGATCTTTACCATAAAAATTGTAATTTTCAAAAGCATATTATTAAAAAAAAGTATAATCACCTATCTATAAGCCGCATGGTGTCGGCAGAGTAGAGTTTGTACCACCCCTGCCTGCCCGTGGGTTTCGTACGAGGCGATCAAGGGTTTCCGGGAGGTGAGCAGCAGTGCCTCCCGTACTGACAACATAGTCCGAAAATCTCACTGCGGTCACCGCCTGCCCAGCGTGGTGACTACGCAGTAGCCTTGTGGCATGCCCTAGGGGAGGCCTACATCCTGCAGTGGACTGCAATAGGCTGAAGAAGAAGAAGAAGATTATTATTCTATTGCTACTATTAGAGCAGTTAATGCACGTGGCAAAGAGTGAAGCATTGACCATTTTTCGTGCCCAAACATACCACATTGTAGTGACTGGTAACAAATACAAATATTAAAATAATATAATTAAATTAAAAATATATTCTCATATATCAATACCGCGAAATCGATGTGACTCTAAAAATAATAACATTATATAAAACTGCAGAATTTATTGCATTCTTTGCCAATATTTTTACGATAATTGTGTAATGTCTGTCAACATTACATTTGATATATTTTGTTTTGTAACATTCAATTACGGTTTTATACAATATTATGTAGTTGTTTATATGTTTGTAACATCTAACTATCTATACATACAAAATGCTTTGTCATGAATGACTGACAGACGGATTGACATACAAACTGAACCGCTGATTCTAGAGATTTTACTTTGAAGGATATAGGCCTCTAAATAGAAAAGACTTCCCAAAATTTCCAAAGAAAAAAGAGAACGGGAATTGTAAATTTTCGCTAACAAAGTCGTTCGTGGGAATGCCCACGCCAGTTGTTTGTATGTTTTATCTACACGGTCTTTAGAAGATAATACATATAGGTCTTACTATGTAGGTAGGTATACCAGTCTTAAATATAGCAATGTAATTTATTCATAATAATTTATACTTTTACAAAAGACACTTAACAAAATATTTTTTTAAACAATCCAAAGTTATATGTTTATGTTCTTCTATTTTCACTAAAGTTCCTTTAATTTTAATGGTCTAAGTAGCTTAATTTAACGTCGATACGAACTTTGAGTAAGCTGACTTTAATTTTAATTTCTAAAGCTGTGTCACTCAGGTGATCTGGCTGTCTCCTTACCGTTCTGACAGCTGACAGGTGACAAATTGAGGTGGCATCTCGGAGCTCTTTTGTGCGCCTGAGGTGTGCATTGTTCTTTATAATTAAGGGGAAGATATTCTATAGGTATATGTAAATATGTTTTTGCTGACTTTGTTATTTAAGCTATAGTACAGGCTACACATAGAGAATTACATTCGTGATTTTTATTTTCCGTCGGTAATTTAAGCTTAGGTCGAGAATAGAATGATAGTTGATGAATGGCTTCTTTGTGATACTTATGTTATAAAATAAAAGTTAAAATACACTTCTTTGCCCTGTGCTGAAGCGGGTTTTTACTGAACAACTTCTTCATTCGTGAATGTCGTAAAAATAGACTAAGGAATTCGGGCGTTTTCTCAGGCAACGAGCTAGCAACTTGTCACTGACTGATCATTTGGGTATTCTGCCTCGTTATGTTAAATAAGGCTGTGGGATCTCCTTTAAGTTCCTGCAGTTCTAGCTATCCCATTTCGGAAATATAGCCACGTGTAGGTACACTGTACATCTATACCCTTATGTTTCTAGTCTGTGAGTTGCTTCAATCAAAACAAGAATGACTTGTGAACTGATGACATAAATTATACAAAAACTACGCAGTGGACGTATTCTGATAAAAATGTCCCTGTCCCTCATCCCCCAGGTGAGTGAGGTGTCAGCCCTCTCACCACACGCGCCACATTCAGCACTGACAGTTGACAGTGTTGACAGATTGAGGTACCAGGCGCCCGCGGTGGCTATTGTTTAGCACACCTCGCTTTGCAGGCTTTATAATAGGCGCTACGGTTTTAATTTAGGAAAAAAAAAAATGTTTTAGATTCGAAGAAATTCTCTATTTTTTTAGAGCAATTTTTGTTATTTTATAATTGGTTCCTCTGTAGGTAACGACTCTGCTGTTTATGTTTATTAATCAAATACATATGTACATAAAATCACGCCTCTTGCCACCTGAATATCTTCGCATTCTTTCTTGAATAAAATATATATACTATATTCTTTGCTACTTATGATTCAGGACAAAAATTTCTGATCAATTCCCTATGATATAAAAAGTAGACAAAACAGACCGTACCTAACTATGGCGCTTAAATGAGAGTCTTCAGTTAATAACGGCAATTGAGAGAGGTATTATGGCTTCGGTGGCGTCAGTCAGGTATTACGTCTCTACAGCGATAGAAATTCTACTGGATATGCCTATTTAGACCTGTTATTTGCTTCTGAATCTGGTCCTTTAACCGCCTCTTCAATTTTGATTGCTCGGAAGTAGTTAGACGTTACAAAGAAGTCTGAAAGTAGGATTATTTCCATCATGATCACTCTACAATGCTTATACCGGTGTCTCGATCCCACAATGGAAACAGTGCTAAAGATAAATATTATGTTTGTCTATGCCATCACAAGACCAATAGTGTTTCCTAGTCACTTGGGCGGAAACATGTACAAAATGCCCATACCAAATACTAAGCTAGCAATAAGTTATCAATGTACCTAATTATATGATGCCTCATCTAAATAATTAGCCATTTAATTTTGGCAGATATACCTAATAGGTCTGCCATTACTGGATTAGACCCGATTTCCCTTCTGCAGCGGACTAAATACCCCAGGCAAGAGAGAAGACAGAACCAAAGTCCCCAAAAATGGTCCACATCCAGTAAGTTATATATCTATATCGAAGCAAGGCGGTCACTAATAACAGGCTCCGACACCCCTTTATAACGAAACTGGAACTCTTCATCACGATTGATTATTGTCATATTTTTTGATTAGTCGCTTTGTTGGAACAAACTAATTACAGAGTAATATTGTGCAATAACAAAGAAGGTAATTGAGGACTTTTAGGAGATCAGAAAATTGACGAAAGATTTATATTAGTAACTAGTGGACGCCCGCGATTCCGTCCGCGTGGACTACAGAAAAAACAAAATGTCGAAATTGTCCGGGATAAAAACATTTTCCCGGGATAAAAAGTAGCCTATATGTTAAGTGGGACCTGTCACAATATATTCCTGAAAACTGCATCAAAATCTGTTCAGCCGTATCTGAGATTAGCGTGCACAAACGCATAGACAAACAGACAAGAATTCCAAAAATCACCGTTTTGGGTTTTATTGCGTTGATAAAGGTCTCCTATAATATTTTTTTCTCATATATCTTCCATGTACAGACAGCGATCCGTTACATTTTTATCATATGTATAGATATAGATGATATGTATAGAAGAAGATATACAAAAGGGTAATATAAGGTCGATGAAGTTGAATTTCACGAGAATACATCAGCATACTCGTAAGAGTCGACTAAGGAACTCGGGGATTTTTAAGCGATTAACTAGCAACTTTTCACTGATCATTTACAGCTGTCCTCGTTATGCTAAACATAGCTGTGGAATCTCATTACCATTCCTGAAGTTTTAGGTCCTGAAGGACATATCCGTGTACATAGTATGTATGTATGTATTTCTTATATCTTTTCTTCTTCTGACCTTTTCCCATTTACTTGGGGTCGGCCTTCCTTGTACGCATTTTCCATTTTGCACGATTTTGTGCTACGTCTTTCTGCAAATGAGCCTCTTTTAGGTCCTTTTCAACCGTCGACAATCTTTTGTTAATCGATTTTAGTAGCACCGTGCAAAACAAAGTTGCCTACTGTTATGCCGTTTTTTGGCTAACATGTGTTTACATTACAGACTTCTTTATTACGAGAGCATTTACCTTAGCAGACAACACAAAAGATTAATTTACAAAAGTTATACATACTGTAACGCCGGTTCATTTCACTTGTATTCCTGACCTAATAAAATGGCTTTAAATTATTTACGACAGCCATAAATAATGCGAAAACCTAAAATTTCACTCACCAATCTCAATGCACATAAATGTGTAACATAAAAGTTATAAATACCTATTTATATCTCCAAATTTATCTGATTCGTTTCATATAATAAAATTGTAACGGATCGATGTTTGTGCACGCTAATCTCAGAAACGGCTGCACCGATTTCGATGCAGTTTTCAGGAATATATTGTGACAGGTCCCACTTAATATATAGCCTATATATTACTATTTTTATCTTGGGAAAATGTTTTATTCCGGAGAATTTCGACATTTTGTTTTTTTCCGCAGTCCACGCGGACGGAGTCGCGGCCGTTAACTAGTACATAAATACACACACAAATTTTGAAAATAAAAATCAGCTGTTCCATATATTTCAGTGCAGTAATTATTCGAGATTTTTTTTCAATATATTTCGGAGTTGGTCCCATAGTGAAAGTTGTTTCTTTTTACCTACCTTTTTACTTACCTAGTTTCGTGTCAAAAGATAATCACTAATTTTGGATAGACCTTATACAAGAAAAGGCTAGCATATCCTAGCGTGTTGTTACTATAGTTACTTTGTACTTATAATAGGTATAACAATGAACAAAGCAATAAACAGAAGAGATAATTATTGGCAGTCAAAGTTTCAAGGTTGGACGACATCACGACTCGAGGAGCTTTTCACAGATAATTTAGGAGGCAGAAGTGTTAAGTGTTATAAGTAAGTATAGGTAACCATCTTGTTACATTATTTTAATAAATCTACAAAACCAGAGAGAGAGAGAGAAAAAAAACTTTGTAAACCTTTTTAAGGAAAGTGCAGACAGATGAATCTAAAATTTGACACAGATAAAGTTAACGAGGAGAATAATAACATAATGTTTTCTTTTCTACAATTCACCAAAAATACATTAATCTACTTACCCATATATGGCAGAATTTCGATTATGAAGCAACCACTAGCAAAAATAAATGTTAAAAGATCTTTCGACTCTGGTAGATTCTGAATTGGCCACTTAATCTACCTCTAAAAGATCAAAGCTGTCCGCCATTGCTACACGTGCTGGTGACACTGAGCTGAACTAGCTAAGGGATGCTCATCCATGGACGTTGAGCGACAGCTAGAAATATAGTTTAGTAATCTGCAAGTGGGGTATAAAAGGTTTCGTTTCGTTTAAGGTAAGAAAAGGTTAATCGCAAAAGAAAACTATAATGTTAATAAGGTAATTAAAGTTTAGTTAACGTAAATTTTAAACTAAGATAGAAAGACCTATATTAATGTTGATAAATATGTATGTGCTAACAATTAAATATTAATATAATCTCCTGTCACAGGTTATTATTAACTTAAAAAAGCAATGTTTTAATTTTTATTTGTCAATAAAGAATTTTGAATTTTGAATTTTTAATAAAGATTTTACGTGATTTATGATTTTTCGCAACATATTCGTAAAACAATTTCTTGATTTTTATCGTTATTTGCAAATAATGTTGAAAAATGGTACTCGGATTTCTCACGTACACATGCTTCCGGCTTCTGTTCGCAATCAAGCCTTATACGAGTATATAGTTATCATGCTCACTTGTATCATCATAATATGATATATTATAGTAGGCTTATGATTGGGCGAATTGGAAAATCATACATACATACATATAATCACGCCTTTATCCCTTATGGGGTAGGCAGAGCACCAAGGGCCGATAGATTCACATGGTGCCACTTCTGACCAATTTTGAGGGTATAGTCATTCTTACAATAAATGGTAAATAGATACCGTTCATATTTAAAAAACTAGGTATATAAGATAGATGTTTATTAGCACAATCCACTGGAAGTTTACCTTAAAGCAGTTAATGTTTCTGTGTAACCGCCTCGTCGCTTTGTGTACCTGTGGCAGTAAAACTCAAAATAAATTAACGATTTATAATGAAACTACAATGTTATGAGCGTAAATCAGGATTGGAAGGACAAAAACAAATTGTTATAGCCAAAATGTGGAGATTGGTAGGTATTGTGGTCTTGTTTACCTCATTTATGTATGAGTAATACAGTTATATGGCAAAACAAATTTTGATAGAGTTAAGGCGAACAGGAATATAGGCACATTTCACATTATTATAGAAATCCTGTTGCCTGTTACTTCGTCTGTGTGTACTACGGAATGTAGCCTATATTATTTTTCGTACTTCCAACTATAGGTGAGTATAAAAAATTCCAGGAAGATTAGTTAAGTAAATAAAGCGTGAAGGGGAGAAAAAGTTTATTTGTTTTTTATACTTTTGCATTTATAATATTACTAATTGTTATTAACATAATAGAACGTTTAGAGGAGACCTGTAGACTTTCTATGGCCGAAAAGATAACAAATGATGAGCCTGGTAGAAAATGCATTGATAAATACATTTAAATATCAAAGATGAAGGAACACATCTTCATTCCAGCAACATCACTAGACAACGTCATCGGACAGAGAAAATATTCAGTCAATTAGCTCAGCAAAGCTATTCAAACGCATACGCACTATTTATGACCTCTCTATGATTATATTAAAACATATAATTCCCTGTCCGAAGCTGTAAGATTTATAAATTTGTTTCCAGAAGCATCAACTGCACATCAAACGGCTAATTGGTTTATGATATTAATTAATTCACTTTTAGTTCCGCAACTTTATCATGTACGACAACGGTGTCGCTACCATCTTTGCAGTAACTCAACAATTCGATATGTGTTCTAATATAATGAAGCGTTTCCGTGTATTCCCACATGATGAGTTAAGTTTGCTGCACGGTACACGCTTTGATCTTAATGCTTAATCCCAAGGTAAATGTGAACTGTAATTATGTTTATATGTGTATGACATAATGACACCTTGAGTACTGTTAGTGGCAGTGCAAAGAGATGTGACGAGGGGAGTTGTTTTTTTAATGCTATTTCTTCCGATAGGCTACGACATGATACGAAAGTAAATATTTAGAAACATACATAAAGTGCCAATCACACTAAATAACTGCCTATTTCATCTAAATCAGGTATGATTAAACGGACAACTTGATTCTGGTAAGCGCCAGATTCATCACTTATTGTTTGTTGTGTAGAATAAATTAAGAAATGTGTGCCTACTATATGCCAACGTAGGATAAAACCTCAGTAAAAACGTTTAAAAACTCATGGATAAGAAATATTCAGGAGAAATATTATTGTTTTCACCAACCTAACAAAACTAACATCACAATCACAGCCATCATCTCTCAGAATCTGTAAATTATCACGTCGACGATCTTATGAAACGTGAAAACCGGAAATTGGGTCAGAGGCCACTTGTCCCCCGGAAGCGGACGCCTAGGGCGACGTATTTCCGGCCGTGACGTCACCACACCTCTGGGGATTAGCTGTTTCTTACTGCCCATGTGGATATAGAAATAGAGGAGGATATTTTAAATGTTGGGTTCTTGTGTTATGATGTTTTCCGTTGCTTTTGTGTAGATATGTGATAGAAAACAGAGACTTAGGAGTTTATACTCGTATTCCAATATTAATTTGGGATGACTATACTCAAAAAATAAAGACAATATGAAAGCTTATAGCTTAAAGCTTTAAAGAGTCGTACATAGTATCCTATTAATGAAAGTCCATACTTGTACAGATACAACTCTCAAAGCAAAATTATTTTCATGTTGGAAGCGAGAGAGTGTAGAATACCATTTTACTTTGTTGTTCATGGCAAGAATGTTGTTTTAATGCTCTAAAATCAGAGACAGAATCCTCTTATTGTAGAAATATTCCCGATCAACCTATAAAATCGAAATTATCAACATTGTACACGGAAACTAAGCAGGGAAGTACCAGCATCACATAACCTGGGTGGCATTTACAGCTGTTGGTATAAAGTATTTGCGCGAAGCTCGCCGTCTGCTGACCACACGGAAGCTATACGTTCATGATGTGCTAGTAAAATTGTTCTGCATCCGATAATGGATGATAAAATGTTACCGCAGTGTTGTTTAAATTAAGCTCGATTTACCATTATTGGTTTAAGAATGTTGCATTATTTATCTAAGTTTAATGCATCCGGTTTTGGTATAGGTTTTCTTTTTAACTGAAATACAAAAAATTAAAGTTAGCTCCTCTTATGTACATTCTACAATAAGGCGTAAAAAAGTAAACATTCACATTATATAAGTGTACTTACCTATAAATAATTACCTAATAAGTACCTTTTTAAAATGGCTGCCTGAAAAGCTAATTCTAAACACTACCTCCTTAGCCTGCTGTCTGCGGGTAGGTAAATAAAAACCTCATTTAAATGCCATTAAAACTAGACGCCTTAAGATTTACAACCTGAAAGGGCTCATTATTTTCGTTAAGGCCCTCCCTTGGCGGGGAATTTGAATAAATTCTATTTACTTTTTGTTGTCGCAAGATAAGTGGATGTTTGATTGGACGTCTGATGTCTTAAGAAGATTGAGTTAAGATATTCTTAAATAGATGAAGTTTTTTTATTGTTTATGTACCATCGTCGTATCTACACAAGGTACTTTTGTTTCTGTTATGTTTTATTTCATTTATTTGCTACTAAGATATACTTTTATAAGAACTAATTTACATTTATACAATATCGTTATTTACTTTAAATATAAGACTCAGAGATCTCACAAATTATTGCTAGTACCTACTTACTAAAAGCCAATCAAATATTATAATTACACCAGTCGTGAGAAGCGTCACCTCATATTCTACACGGTTTATTGTCCAGCGTTTTAGTACCTACTAAAACGTCACTGAGATACATCAGCACACGTGTGCAGAGGCAGACGTCAAAAAGTACACCAGGACCTACCAAGATCACCATCAGCGTAAAGTATGTAAAATATCGACATACGCACGCTGACGCTGGCTATTTTAGGATGGGAGTAGAGATTAGGAAACGCAGAAGGGACATGTTTACCTCTGAGGCCAACTTGCAGCAAATAATAAAGATTTAAGTCAAATCGAAAATTATACACACGCTTTTCTGTATATTAGCAGAAAGAGCTGTCCTGTGTACTTATTCTCGGTTTACAATTTTATATTAAACTTGACTTACGCATTTGCAGTGGATCTAACTAAACTCATTGCGTTTAAATATTTATTGATTTACTAAAACGATATACTTAGTCCGAAAATCACACTGTGGTCATCAACTCGCCTGCCAAACTTTGTGACTATGAGTATTATCAAATCTGTGCTATGGGCGAAACCCCTCTATGGCCTTGTGGCGTGCCCTGGGGAGGTCTATGTCCAGCAGAGAACGGTTCTAGGATGATGTATGTATGTAACTAAAACAGTGTTTGAATTACTTGATCCGTTAATCAGACAAAATATTACACACATACATATGTATGTACATATAATCGCGCCTTTATCCCTTACGGGGTATGCAAAGCACCAAGGGTCGATAGAACCAGATGGTGCCATTTCTGACTAATTTTCAGGGTACAGTTGAGATGTACAAGTTTGGTTAGTAATGACAGGTGATCAGCCCATCGCCTACAAACCATCAAGACTCTCTTGTCCCTTACTGACTTGTACAGCATGCCCGGGAAGAGAAGCAGCTGTAGTATTGCAACTATGTGAAATTTTATTTCTACGATTATATTACAAAGTTACATACTAAATATTCCTACCAGTTACTACTAGAAGAATCCTTATCTGAATTAGAGTAGCTGAAAGTTACTTCATAAATAATATCTATTACTATCAAACTTTGTTATACATTTGCATTTCTGGAGTAGGCAGCTATCTCCACATGTCCATCCATGACGCCTCTGCGTGTAACCCATACACTTCGTTACAACCGGAAGTGTTACATTTCAAAGGGGCATTCTTGTTACCTGTACACTAAAAATAAACACCAGGGCCGGATAAGAGAGTACCGCCTGGATGTGATTAGGTACGCCCCGCTCGTCAGCTTTGATCTCGCCGTTTGCGCCGAATCTAGTGCCATTGGCATGCTGTTTGTTCATTAGGCTGTGACACTATAGGTTTATTACCTCGATATGGTTGATGTGATTTAGCGTGAGCACAGACCTATTCAGTTTGCAATCAAGTTTAAGAATGGTATGGTGCCACCGATTTGTAATGCGTCAGGTTTTGATGATTTTGTTTGATGGTTACCGGGAAATAAGGGTTGAATGTCTTTCCTTTGTTTCTAAATAAGCTTATTCTAATTTTCTGCATGCATTTTTACTTATTAGATATTCTTCTGGACTCATCACTTCTGCTGCTTCTTCTAGACAGGGAAATAAGATCAAGAAGAGTAAAATTATAAGGTACAGCTGTTGCCCGCACTATGTCCTTTTGCGTACTGCTAACTATATGTAGGTATGTAAACTTTCAAGCAGATTATAAATAACGTGTGAAGAGGTAACAAACAAACTTACCTACTTAAATTTACAATATTTCTGTCCGTTTAAATACGATCTATTATTTTCATATTTTTTTTTGCTAGACGCCACCCATCACCACCAAAAATATGTTCAAATAAATTACATTTTAAACGCAACCTGTAACTTGGAACACGTGTAAAACGTAAACGAGTTCCGGAACGAAACTCATCGGCCGTCACTATCTCTGACAGACGGACGTGCGAAAACTTATACTAATGCATCTCAACTAACTGCGTGTGACGACACGTTTGGAATCGGTGTGTTAATGACCATTGCTGCTTTTATTCGAAAAATTGAACTAATCTTAAACTAAGTTGGATATACATTAACTTTCATTATTTGTTTTTTAGGGTTCCGCATCTCGAAAGGTAAAAACGGAGCCCTTATAGGATCACTTTGTTGTCCGTCTGTCCGTCCGTCCGTCCGTCTGTCTGTCAAGACCCTTTTTCTCAGGAACGCGTGGAGGTATCAAGCTGAAATTTATATGAAATACGTAGGTCTACTGTCCGTAGAAGCTGTAAAAACATCAAACTTCTAAGCCAACTCAATCAAACGATACAGCCGTTTATTTCGCAAATTTCTGCAAATTTTCGACTGTCGCAAGGGATTAAAACCTACAGGGTACTTCCCGTGAACTCAGAATCTTGAAATTTGGCACGAAGCAAGGTCATATAGCATAGATTAAGGAAAAACTGCAAAAACCGTAAATTTTTAATACTACGTCATATAATAAAACAGGTTTGTACGGAACCCTCAGTGCGCGAGTCCGATTCACACTTGTCCAGTTTTTAGGTTTAATTTTGTTATACCTTGTTACCACGTTGTTTACGTAGTTTCATGGTTTTTTTAACTAAATAACGTTTTCACACTTCTTATTTGGTCCAAAGTTTGTGTGGTTAAGTGTAGGTATATTTTTTCATTTCCTTTTTAAAAGGCAATTTGCTAAAAAGGATGATTAAAACCCTTTTTTTTGTTACTCGTACTGTCTAAATGTCAAATGTTCATCATATTATTGTCCTATGTGCTACTGCTTACGATGTATTTAATTTTCATCTAGCCTAACGAGAAGTAATCGATGATAAAAAAGCAGCGATGTACGACAAAGTAACAATAATTCTCACCTCCCGTGACGTGTAGGAAGTGGGTCCCGCACCGTGAATGACAGGTAGACATTTGCTATTACGTTTCAGCTTCAGTAGGAATTCGGAGATTTTCTGTGTCAGTCGAGCGAACGGTAAAAATATGTACTCACTATGTCACCTAGGTTCTATTAATAAATTCATATTGAATTTTCTATTATTGTACCTTTTATTATTTAGAATTGTTACTGGTCTGTACATTTTCCTCTACAGGGTGTAACAAAAGGGGTATGTTAAGCGAAAAGCTATAAAAATAGCCCACTATACAAAACCTATTCCCAAAATTTGAGACTTTATTTTTCCAGTTAGTATGGAGATTTCATATAAAACTAAGGAATGTTCATATACATGTGATTTCGAGTCTTAAATTTTGGGAAGAGGTTCTTTATAATGGGCTATATTCATAGCTTTTCGCTTAACATACACCTTTTGTTACATCCTGCATAGGCGCCAGTCAATTAGAAGCAGCCTCGACTTGAACCAAACAGCCTCATCCTCATTAATATGGATACGCAATGCTGCACTCACACTGAATGCAGTTTTTTCCCGATGCATACCTAACCTACCCATAGGTAAGTGAATAGTGACACCGATATCAACATAGTCATTATTTAATAGAATTGTCAAAATAACTCTGATAAAGAATTAGTCGTACGTATTAATGTAACCATGTAACAAGGTACCAAGGTAGGGCAGAATACACGATAAAAATTGCGGTAACCAGAACTACAGGATAATAAAGATAGATGTAAAATTAACAGATGTAAAATACTGTAAAAAAATCCCTCTTCAGACCGCTTTAGTCCACAATTGCAACTTTGTACGTTTCAGGAAGCTGGCAACACGGCCGCCCCGCGCGCCTGCTCTCTCGCCCTTTTTTGGATCTCTTGTTAGCAATAACGCAGGCCGCACGCACGCGTCTCATAATTGGTTATTATATTCTTGCATTGTATTTATATTTTGAAAGTAAACCAGAATTCACAAAATTATACAGTCCACTTATTTATCGATACGAAACAATACATATAAATGTAACGGATCGCTGTCTGTACATGGAAGATATATGAGAAAAAATATTATACGAGTAGGAGACCTTTATCAACACAATAGTACCCAAAAGAATGATTTTTGGAATTTTTGTCCGTTTGTCGGTTTGTCTGTTCATCTGTGCGTTTGTGCACGCTTTAATCACAGAAACGGCTTGAACCGATTTCGATGCAGTTTTCAGGAATATATTGTGACAGGTCCCACTTAACATATAGGCTACTTTTTATCTCGGAAAATGTTTTTATCTCGGAAAATTTCGACAATTATTTTTTTCTATAGTTCACGCGGACGGAGTCGCGGGCGTTCACCAGTTGTTAGTAAATAAATCTGAAAGTAAGTCCTTGTAGGGCGGCTGTAAATTTAGATTACCGTGAGTGAGCTGTTTCAGGAGGAATGTCGTCGTTGTCACTCCTGTGCCGTACGGTCTGCAACGCAAGTGTATGTTTTGGTTTATGTTATTTATGTTTATTATCAACCTATGTATATTAAGATTGTGATAATTAGGTAGCTCCTGATTTGTCCTGATTTGAGCATCGAAAAACTAATAACTATTGCTCTATTTTGGAGTCATGCTAATTTAAGGACTGGCAGAGAACTGCGGAGCCCCCTATCTAGGGGACACAGGGACATAAGTAATTTAAGGACTTCAGAACGATCACTAGGACCATTACTTTGATGGTTTTCTTCCTTCCACTGAAATATTGTAGAATGCCTTATTTCAGAAACATAATTTATGCTAGTCATAACGTATATCTTGGAGAGCGGAAACTCAATATTAATTTACAGGAATCATAAAATATACTACAAGACTTTGCTTCATATACACCTGTCTACAAAAATAGCCACAAAGGAGAACGACAAAGGGAAATAATGTATGTGAACACAGACGTGGAAAGTTTTTAGAATTATCTTAGCAGCTGCTATATAAAGAAAAAAAATTATATGGCAGTATATAATAATAAGTGGGTATCGTACGAGGCGATTAAGGGTTTCCAGAAGGTGGTGAGCAGCTCCTCCCGTGTTGACAACATAGTCCAAAATACAAACTGCGGTCACCAACCCGCCTGCCCGGCGTGGTGACTATGGGCAAATACCCCCCATGGCAGTCTTGTGGCGTGCCCTGGGGGAGGCCTACGTCCAGCAGTGGACTGTAATAAGCTGATGATGATGATGATATAATAAAACATTCAAAGCTTAGATATTTTACCGCTATACTTATACTCGACAGGTGTTCTGTCAATGTGGGGAGCTCGCCTTTGTACTATTTTTCTCTAAGTTAAATATTATATGTACAACAAAGAATAGGAATAAGATTCCGAATTTCGAACTAAGGATTTTCTTTCTTGGAAATACGAGTACAACTAGCCCCAACTCCATAAATACAACTTAATATTAATTAACAATCAAGTCCTGTCGCTTGAAATGGGTTTGCAAGTCTTTAAATAATGTATGTATGTGTAATTTTCAAATAAAAATCTATTCTATTCTATTCTTTAAAGATGCTCTACTCGGTAATTCTTTCCACCTTCTTGTGTCCACATTATCAACACGTGAGTCAACCCGAGTGACAACGTTTATACTTTAAGCTGGCTTTAGTGCATTTCTGGTATTTACGTATTTTGAATTTAAATACTTTACATTCTTCGGTTATGCTATACAACTGTATTCAAGTTTACCAATACATAGGGTTTTTTAACCTAGCTATGTCGTTATCTGCACATGTTTTTAGACAAAGAAATCGCTTTCGCACAAAACACATGATACCCGTATAATCTCTATATCTTCTTACTAATATTATAAACGCGAAAGTTTGTAAGTATGGATGGATGGATGGATAGATGAATGGATGGATGGATGGATAGATGGACGGATGTATGGATGTTTGTTACTCTTTCACGTAAATACGGGTGGAGCGATTTTCATACAATTCTATATGAAGTTACCTGACTACTTTTTATCTCGGGAAAATATTTTTATCCCGGATAATTTCGACTTTTTGTTTTTTCTGCAATCCACGCGGACAAAGTCGCTGGCGTCCACTAATATAATTTACGTTGACCTTTCTTTCATACTATCAAAAAGAGCTCACATTACGAACTCCTTTCAGGAATCCAACCAAATTGCCACTTTCCCAGAAACTCTTTAGTCATAAAACAATCCAAGGATATTCTCGCTCGAGTGAGGGAAGTGGTACAAATGTTTCTCCGTAGTAACCGTTCAAGGTCACCCTCAAAGCTACTATGAGAGTAAATCATTAGGAGGCGTTCAGGAACTCGAACCTTCTTGGAGTTCCTGTACCGATTGCTTGCGTTGGATGGTTTATACAATAATGCAGCAAACAGGTGTTATGTTATAGGATAGACTAAAACAATTTTGAGGGTCCACATAGCTTCATTCATAATAATTCTATAGGTTCTTCTTAATATAGTCACAAGTGAGTATTAGGCATAATTTGGATTTTAGTATATTAAATATTTACAAAAATATTTTTTGAAGAGGACCTTATTAAATCATTTTTTTTATAAAATCTATTTTAAACACTTGTGGAATAGAACTTTAATTGTGTAAATAAGTTTAAGGTACAATTAAATACTGCGACAAGTATGGCAGAATCGTACTTTCAAATGATACAATTAAATATACCTAGTAACGTAGCATAAAGTAGCATCTTCAAGACTCGATGGTCCAGATTTTATTTTCTTTGATATAATTTAACCATTTACACAAAAAAATTGATATAGCTTCATATGGGACAATCAATCGCACGAGGCCACGTTGTTCATGTAAACTGTAGAATTTAATTTTTTTCTGTTCTCGTGAAAATTTCAGCTGTACATGTTCTCAAGATTTACATGCATTTATTATATCTTATAAAAATAATTTGAATTCTTGGTTCGCTTCCACATATGTAACCATCACACTTCACCTCCTTTCATCTCGCCCTGCTCCGTGTAACTACACATAATTTACTGCTTTCCGTCTGTGATAAAATTTCGCTAATAGTTCTTTGAAACATCGACTGTTAACTAACATACATAGTTAGTGGCACTCTGTGTTACATAACACAGTGGCATACTGAGACATATGGACGCTATGATGAGAAATGCAGCTGATGTATACCCCTACATTAGCAAGGGAAGCCCGCATCAGCACTGGAATGCGTAACATTTTATTATACCTACTTACCTAGTTAAATAAATATTCACACACTTCACAACACATTGACCTAGTTCCACATTAAGATCCCTAAGGTCTTGTGTCGTGGGTACTAAGCAAACGGTATATATAGGTAAATACATAGATAAGTATAGAAACACCCATGACTCGGAAACAAACATCAATATTCAATTTACGTAGTTACGAGTATATTTGCTTTTGAATATGGAAATTAATATTTATAATAATCAGAATAGAACTTATGCAGTTTATGTAGACGTATTAATTGCAGTTTACTTGTATCTTAAGGTGGGTTCCTACGGTCCGTGATATTGCGGACCGACGCGCACAAGCCCGCACCACGGGCCGTGGGAAGCGGAGCGTCCGTGGTAATGCAGACGCGTCCGTCTCGGTGCGTCTGGATCCGCGGTGATAAATGTAGGCAGACGCGGACCAGCCCGCACTGTCACGCACCGTGGGATGGAGTCGTTAGATGACAGTAATAAAACTGACAGAGGCGTTGTAGCTGCTATTTTTGATATTTCATACTGTTTAAAACTACAAGAGCATCAGAATTCTAATAATTATTTATTTAACTTCCGCATTACAAGTATTTAATTGCTTTCGCCGGTGTTTGTTTCATAGTAATATCTTATAGGTATATTATATGGAGAATGTTTAAGCTTTCTAAATATCAAGCACATAAGCTTTAATATAGGTAAACTACCTAAGGCACTCGACTTAGTCAGCAGTTAATAAAAATCAAAAACAATTTTGAAAACAGTACTTTGGACATTGAAATCGCTAACCTAACCTAATCATAATATTTTAGTATTCATCGTTAATAAAATTTTAGGGGAAAAACAATAACCTAATTATTAATAAAGAAAATGGAAAAAATTCCTCACCCGAGTGGGAATCGAACCCACGACCTCTGCATACCGTGCTAGTGCTCTAACCACTGAGCTACCTGGTCAATTACTCGGATGACGAATTTTACCATCTCTTTTCTAAATTACATATTGGCAACGTTATTTTTCATCCCGATACATTATACACTAGCCAAATCTCGGCAAACAAAGCTGAATCCTAAAAATCAATGACACAAAATTGCCAACAGTCATCGACGTTTATCTCATTCCCAAGTCCCGACCGAACAAAATTGAGTGAGTGGCACTTAAAAAAACCAGTCAAAAGACAAATATTTACGTCTCTGGGTGGTCGAATGAAAGCGAAGATAAACGATGCCAATGTAAAGTGTTGCATGAGTGGCGCTTTGATTCCGATAGAGTTTAAATCGAGATACAATGGTAGCCTTGTCCCACCAAGCCGGGTGGTGATTGGCCCGTGAGTTCGATATCCGATTGCCCTTTTAAGTGATATGGGACGACGACGTTATGACAATTTAAAAAAATACATATATGTATATACAGGATGTTTTTTTGTGGCCACCTTTAACGAAGGGTACGTATTCTATACATGAAATAAAGTAAGTTTATGCCAAAAAAAATGCTGGGAATTTTTTTTTTATTATTTTTTTTTTTTTAAATTCCTTGATCGTGCGAAATTTATAGTGTCTAGTGTTTATGTTAGTTTTTTTATAGACAGATATTAATTATTTTTCGTGAAAAAATCCTGCTACGCGCGTCTATGTGCATTTATGCAGAAAAACGCAGTCTATTTACTCAACTTTGGACCCTAATATTTTGGAAACCAGACACTTCCCAGGTATGCTTCCATGGAGAAAAATGATCGTGATGATGAGGAGATTCCGTAGTTTTCGGGAACGTTGACGACCAAAAATCACCCTGTATAATCACGCTTAATTTCCCCCAACGGTTGGGCAGAAGTGTGCAAATTACACATCCACCTTTACAATTTAAAAAATACAGAGCATCATCAAAAATAAATTTATCACGTCGTCGCCGCTAGATTTGTTTGTGTGGTGATAGGCTCACCCATGACCTTTTAGTACATAACATACGTCATCGATGACGATGATGACGTATGATGAAACATACGTTATTACAGGTATATTACTGCATTTCTTCTTACTCGAGGTAACTCGGCGAATCCAACTCGGCTGGGCAGCGTTTCGAAACTAGCTTATTTGTTCCAAGATACCCCAGTCCTTAAAGACGAAGGTATTCAACCAGTGCGTGCTGCCGGTGATGACCTGGACGTGTCTCTAACTATGTGCCTCATAAAAAAGCTCAGCGAGCCTATGCTTGGGATCTCTCTGCTTTTTAGTCCAGCAAGCTGAAGTGGCAATACATAGCTCGAAGAACTGATCGATGGAGTCGGATAGAGTGGATACCACGTATCGGCAAGCGCAGCGTGAAGGCCACGAGGTACGGATTGGCCAAGGTTGCGGGCGTCGGTTGGATGCAGGCTGCTTCCGACAGTTGTTGGGGGAGGCCTATGTATAGTGACTTCTCAGGGCTGTAAATGATGATGATGATGATTTCTTCTTTAAAAGTAGGTACTTACAATTATAAGCGACATAATTCTTTACAACCAGAAAATAGCCGCTTAACTTTTGGTAACATGCTGGTGCTGATGGTTACCAAAATTTAAGCAGCTATTTATAAGCCAGATAAATGTAAAGACACCCCTCTGGATATTTAATTCTTTGTTAACTTATGATAGCCTTCTTCTGAATAGAATATTGATAGTCTTCTTACATGCGATTGGCCATGTGACTGTATTGACTTTTGGCCTTGTATCGCCTACATATGCCTTGTTTTACATACATAGACCATCGGGCATTCTCTCATACGATGACTCAGCAACTTGTAACTGATTATTTACATCTGTCTTTGTCACGCTAGGCGTAGCTATGGGATCTCTTTAATGGTCCTGAAGTTCTATCTACCCAATTTCAGGAACAGAGCCTTGTCATGTTTAACATAGAATTAAGAGTAGGATCAGTCTAAATGCATATACACAAGTGCAGAGTTATCGTTATTGAGATTATAGATAGAAGTCCAGTTATCTGAGTTTATAACCATTAGACCCCATCCAAGATCGCTCCCAAGGAGCTTCCCACCGCATTTGAGTAAATAACTCTAAAACGCTCATGAAACGCGCGCCAACATGCACCATTAATAACTGCACATCACAACATAATTCCGCGCGTGTTTGCGTGTTCTGCGCGCTCGTAAAGCGGGATTGGCCACCTTCCTTTATTAGGTAAACAATAGGTATGTTTCCTATGAAATTATTAATAAAGAAATGGATAAAATTCCTCACCCGGGTGGGAATCGAACCCACGACCTTTGCATACCGTGCTAGCGTCAATTATTACTGAATTTTACCATCTCTTTTCTAAATTACGAGTACTTATTGGCAACGTCATTTTTCATCCCAATTGCTATACTCTAACCAAATCTCGGCAAACAAAGCTGAATCCGTATCTGAAGCTGAATCTGAATCAGCACAATGTTTAAAGATAAAACGATCAACCATATCCTAACGGATTATATTAATAGAGAAGTGTTTTTTATAAATTTTTCTTAGTTAAGATATTATACATTATAAAATTATTAATAAAGAAATGGAAAAAATTCCTCACCCAAGTGGGAATCGAACCCAAAAGAAATATCTTTCACCATTGAAAAGTTTTTTAACCCTATCTTTCTTATCGGCCCTAAATTTAACCATTTCAAATACTACAAGTGCGACATATGGGACCTAGATAACTGAAATAATTTATTAACGAAATTGGTCAGATTTGACCTAATATAACCTGTGAATCTCAATCTATAATATTTGAGTGGCAGAACTGACAATCGTGTAACTACATATATCAGTGTATACAGAGTGTAACAGAAAGGGTATATTAAGCGAAAAGCTATCTAAATAGCCCACTATAAAGAACCTATTTCCAAAATTTGAGACTCGAAATCACATGTTTATTTTTCAAGATTGTATGAACATTCCTGAATTGTTTAGGAATTCTCCATACTATCTGGAAAAATAAACATGCCATTTCGAGTCTGAAATTTTGGAAATAGGTTCTCTATAGTGGGATTGTACATAGCTTTTCGCTTAACATACCCTTTCCGTTACACCCTGTATAGGTTTGTATTGTCAAATGGGGTAGCCACAACTGCAGGATCTCGAAGAATAGTATACAACCACGTTAAGTATAGCGGGATCAGATTTGTCTAGTGGGTAGTCGCAGTGGGTACCCTACCTGCGACGCCATAGGTCTGGGTTCGAATCCCGGTAGGTGCAAACATTGGTATGATGAATATCGATGTTTGTTTCCGAGTCATGGATGTTTCTATACTTATCTATGTATACCGTAGCTTAGTACCTTAGGGATCTTAATGTGGGACTAGGTTAATGTGTTGTGTGTGGAATATTTATTTATATATTTATATTTAAAAGCTAATGTCTAAGATGACAATTTGCTAGCTCATGTAAATATTTTGATTGAAAAAGGCAGTTATGTATGATAGAAAAATAGGTAAAACAAACAAATAGAGAGTGGTCAACATAGCAGGTACTAGCAAATATAAGTTTTTTTTTTTTTTTAATTCAATATAATTCAAGCAGGTATGTATCCCCGGATAAATATTAAATTCCTTATTAAAGCAGATGTCGGCGGGTTGATATTTCCAATAGGAAAGCGGAAGATGCAGTGGACGAAGATTTTTCCAATAAGCTCTCACTTGTCGCGGGGAAAGCGGGAAAAATTATTTATATAAACTTTCCTAGTTTTTTTATTTTTATTAATCACAGATTAACAGTAATGATGATTTGTGTGTAACGATATTATGATATGCTTGATTCAAATTCTTGTGTTCATGAAAATGTATTATGTGATCGCACCAAAATATCTTCTAGCTGTTAATTATATACCTATAATATAATAAAAAATTTAGACCCTAATATATGTATATGCCTATGTATCAATTATTAAAATATTGAAGTGTGAAATGTAACAAATCTGAAAAAAAATAACGATATTTTCTACATCGATATATCTCTCTACTAAATTTATCAAATATGTTAAGGGCCATTTATAAAAACTAGACACTTTGATAACTTTCTACAAAACTCAATAGACCGCGACACGGAAATAAGGACGGGCTGTTGTTTAGCATTATTAAAATATCTCTCTACGGCGCAGGAGCTTTAGTACATTTTCAAATTAGCGTTTTAGATGTTTTTTACGTTTTGTGTCTAATGTATATTGTAAAAAAAAATAATTTGACATATTTTTTGTTATAGTATAGGTAAGGTTATAAAGCTACATAGGTAGGTACATTGCTAAACAAGCAACACAGTTTTGCACTTTTTCAGTAACGCATTTCTATTAAAATTATATTTACATCAAGCAAATGTCGAAAAGTGAGAGCCCCGCCTCTTTCGATGTTATGGGCGTGACTGTATATAATATTTATATTAACATTTTTGTGTTACACTACTCATATTTTGTGTATACAACATATTTACACGTAAATTGAATCTCTCATCGATATAGATTGACGGCTGAATATGCGTAGCTGTATACGGAACTGCTAAGTAGACAGCAATATACAACAATCATAACCATCATTACCTGTGAATTATGGACTATAGCGAAAACGTACCGTTTTACATTTTCAATAGGGTGACAACAACTTTAGATCTAAATTTATTAATTTGTTCTTTATTCTACAAAACCAAGGTTTAAGGCTCAAGCACACCGGATGCGTGTGCGTTCACGTAAGCGTAGACGTGCACGTACCTCTGATTAATAGAACTTGCTTGACGTCTTTACGTCTACGCATATGCATCCGGTCGGCCCGTGCCTATACAGTTCCATACATTACAACTCAGATGTACGTATACGTCTACGCTTACGTGCACGCACACGCATCGGTTGCGCTCGAGCCTTTAAAAATCACGGTGATTCAGTTTAAGAAAATATGGCATGTAGGTACTCTAGGAAATAACGAAATAAACTTTTCTACTCTTTTTGAGGTGCATGGTGCGCTTGCGCATTTTATATTATTTACTAGTTGGTATCCTAGTACGATTGTTATTATTTCAGAGACCATTATAAGTATTGATTTTCAATATAAAGTCTTAAAATATTATATTATATTCTATGCTGCTCTGGTAGTGAAAAAAAAACGTATAATACTACAGTTGCTTCTCTTCCCGGGCATACTGTACGTACAAGTCAGTAGAGAGACAAGAGGTTTGGTGTTTTGTAGGCGATTGACCACCTGTACTAACCGAACTTGTACATGTCAAATATACCCTTAAAAGGTCAGTGGCACCATTGATGTCTATCGGCCCTTGGTGCTCTGCCTACACCGTAAGGGATAAAGGCGTGATTATATATATGTAAAATATTATACCATCCAAAATATGTACCTATATTACACAAATCAAAACCATTTTCCAACAGTCTTTCACATACACCAATCCATGGTCGGCCTACAATTTGGCACGTATACTGGCCGGTCGCCAACTTCGACTATTTGCTTATAATTCGGAATCAATATGCCAGCACACGTGCGTCGGCCTCTCGTAAAACGTTGTTGCCGCCGTAACTCACGCACAATTGCAATCTAACCCAAGTCTAGACTGCTAGAATTGCCTGGATAACCTAATTTTAGACCTGGTTGGGAAGAACTCGGAACTAGTTATGTCTTTGCCCAGGTGTTAGCTTGGCATGATGTGGCATACCGTCACGACGTAAGTTCTATTTATAAATGCTTCTATTGTTGATATTGTCTACCTTTATTACATTGTCTCCTCGCTTGCAACATTGGTGGTTTCTAATTATTTCTTAAGACCGGTTATTAATGAAATACACACGTACAGGGTGATTTTTGGTCGTCAATGTTCCCGAAAACTACGGAATCTCCTCATCATTATGATCATTTTTCTCCATGGAAGTGTAACTGGGAAGTGTCTGGTTTCCAAAATATTAGGATCCAAAGTCGAGTAAATAGACTGTGTTTTTCTGCATAAATGCACATTGATGCATCTAGCAAGATTTTTCACGAGAAATAATTAATAGATGTCTATGAAAAAACTAGCATAAACACTGGACACTATAAATTTCGCCCGAACAAGTAATTTTTTTTTCAACATATTTACATCGTTTTCCAGCATTTTTTTATATCTTACTCGTACTTTGCGAACTTAATTTTTCATTATAAAAAGTCAATACACAATTATTAATCTACGTTTGCGTCCTTGCATATTCCACATTCCTCTCTTTCACACCTCCCAGCCCGTCCATTTCCCAGAAAGAAAAAACAACATCATGTCGCTCAACAAAGCCGAGTTTCCTGTACAAATGTATTGTTGATCGCGGCCCGTTGACAGGTGACAGGTGTCGCGACTGAGAATAGAATGCAACCAACGGTAGTTTTTAACCGGCTGACTTAGGCGATAAACACACTGCCACGCACCACGCTGCATGTGACGGTTGGGCTGACTTTTGGTGGGTATTTTGGGGTGAAAGGATAAGTAATGGTTGGTAAGGAATCTAATGGGTAACTGTAAAATCAAAGCAATAAAGAAATTTTTTTCAAAAAATTTACAAACAGTTATCAATCTTCTTTTAAGCTTTATATGTACGGGAAATGCTAGTTATCTACTTAAATAATATATAATAAATAACTAAATAAATGTAGGCAGATCATTATTGCATCACATTACATGACTGTCTTATAGCTATCAATGTTTAATACCTACTTACTTGTCATAATATCTTCTATCTATACATATAATAAAAAAATGTTAACGGATCGCTGTCTGTACATGGAAGATACATAAGAAAAAATATTATAGGAGACCTTTATCAACGCAATAGTACCCAAAAGCATGATTTTTGGAATTTTTGTCTGTTTATCGGTTTGTCTGTGCGTTTGTGCACGCTAATCTCAGAAACGGCTGAACCGATTTTGATGCAGTTTTCAGGAATATATTGTGACAGGTCCCACTTAACATATAGGCTACTTTTTATCCCGGGAATTTTTTTTATCCAGGATAATTTCGACATTTTGTTTTTTCTGTAGTCCACGCGGACGGAGTCGCGGACTTCCACTGGTAGACATACGAGTATACCCGTAAACTCGGTTATGTTCCCAAAATTAGCTTAATATGGTACAACAACGTATGGGACTTTGTACAGAATGTTTTTTTGTGGCCACCTTTAACGAAGGGTACGTATTCTTACATGAAATAATTAATATGGTATCGTGCGAAATTATAGTGTCATAGACGTGAAAAAATCCTGCTACGCGCGCTATGTGCATTTATGTCTATTTACTCAAATTTGGACCCTAATATTTACTTCCCTATGCTTCCATGGAGAAAAATGATCGTGATGATGAGGAGATTCCGTAGTTTTCGGGAACGTTGACGACATACCTACACAGTACCTAAGGGTTTTATATACGTGTAACGTAAATTGTAGTTTGTCTTCGAAATCAGATAAGTTAGTATCTAGTACCTGTTGGGAACATGCCATCGCTCCAGGTTGACAGACAGACGGACGGAGATCTCGTTTAGATGTCTCCGACGACGATAGATTGCATGATATCGTATAGAGCTGATTGCAGGGGGATACGTCAAAGAGGATTCGGAGTTAGCTAAGTTTTTGATATTTCCTATAAACTAAGCTAGCTTTGTAGAAATTTAATTTATTATTTTTAATTATAGATCCTCTTGAAGTTCAAAGTTTTATGACGCAGTATATTGTTGTAGAAATATGCAAATAAAAATATATCAAACGAAGTACATACAGGAAACAATATAATAGAAGTATTTGCTGAAGTCAAAGTCAATCCGATCTTCTAGTCTAGCGTGTCAAAAATTATCATTTCTACACTTTTCTACGTGCCTAATGACAGTTTACTATTCAATCATTTCCGGTGCACAAAACTCCGGAATCTATTTTAAAATAGAACGACGTTATAACGAATGGGCGGAGATGACCCAACATTTTCCTATGTCTTCTCGAATTAAAAAAAAGTATAGTAACTTCCCAGCGAATCGAAGTTTAGAAAGCGACAGTAAAGTATTTTAGTATACATTGCGCATTTTGTGAGAAGTCTGGTGAGAAAATTTAAAGTTTTCACGCAGTGGATGTTTTTTTGCTGTGTTATCGTGTGTTCGTATTATTTTTCAGAGGCAAAGGTGTTACGATATGCAGCCCACGTCGTGAACTCTTTTGACTTGTTACTTTGTTTGACAGTTCGCGAAATTGGTTGAAAAGTAATTAATAGGTGTTCTCGTTGGAAAATTTAAAATGTTGGACACAATTTATTATGTATTTAGTTATGAAAACATTTTTATTTTTGTAATTCTCTGGTTGTGACGACGTCGGTAGAGTTATGTGTGTTTAGGTTAGCCGAAAGGTTAGTGTTAGGTTTTGAATAGAAAAAAACATGTTGTCGTCAGCCTATTGCAGTCCACTGCTGGACGTAGGTCTCCCCCAGTGTACTCGTACGCCACATGGCTCGTTCTCCCGTTTTTGCCATCCAGTCACTACCAGCCGTCCTCTTTAAGTCATCGGTCCATCTGGTCGGAGGGCGCCCAACGCTATGCTAGAAAACATGTATGTGCACGCTATTACTTGTAGAGTAAAATTTATCCGTGTTAGAACTCTGCCCCAAAAACATCGAAAATTACAAAGACATTAAAAATTTTCTCGGTTAGATTTTGATAACTTGAGTCGTACCTACTTACATAGGTAAACAAGAATGAGACGTGTTAGAAGTGTGTATTAGAGGGCTGGCCACAATTCTAGTCTATTCGACATTTTCTACTAAATTTAATTAGTGATATCTTAACATATAAAACAGCAAACGAGCTATGGTTTACGATCAACTGACCAACCAACAGGTGACAACCTTAAAAACCATAATAATACCTACTATTTTATATATGTCAAAAGCATTAATGCTGACCTACAAAGGTCCATCATAAATTTAAACAAATTATTAATAGCCCATGGTTTAGAAATGTAAAAACCGGTAAAGTCAACAACCTCAGCATTAATTCCACATAAACATTTGGTGGATAATCCGAAAAACTCCGGCCATCCATAACGCCCACACGGATCCAATAGATCCCTAATCTCTTGGCAAAACATCAAAATTGGTGAACACCTAGTTTTTATACGTGACGATTTTTTGATTAACTATCTAAAATAATTTCAGAATTTAACGCAGATATCTATCTATCCGGATCCAGATATCTAGGTATATCTATCTATCGGGCAGCAACGCCTCCCGTGCTGAAAACATAGTCCAAAAATCAGACTGCGGTCACCAACCCGCCTGCCCAGCAGCGTGGTGACTATGAACAAAAACCTTCCATGGCAGTAACGTTGTGGCGTGCCTACGTCCAGCAGTGGACTATCTATATCTATCTATTTATCCATTATATTCGCTTGCCTTATTTTGGAGTTATCGTGATGTTCACACTTTCCATGTACCCTTAACAGAGCCTGTTATTACCTAAAGTTTCTTTGGATAGATATAAAAAGTCTTAAACATTGCCGGAATTATTGTACCCCACACAAAAGAGGCATAGATCAAAATCTATAGAATAGAGCCAAAGATATCCGAAGTTACCGATATTTCTCGATGTTCCTAAACCTATAAAAATTTATGATTTCTGTAGGTTAGGTACATTAATGAGTTCCGAGTTTCACAAAGGGTCAAAGCTTTGCAAGTATGAACTATGCCAAATAACGTCAAAAATATCGGAAGTGACAGATTTTCATGTTTACAGGATCGATAGAGCTCCGCTATCCCATAAGTTAGTTCTTCTTTTTTTAAAAAAAAACTTAGTCCTAAAGTCTCCTATATATATATATAGATATTGACAGAATTACTATAATATATGTTATACGATTAATCGTATTGTATTTATATCGTGTAGTCTAAATTATAAAAAGGTAACTAAATACGAAAGAATTTTCATATGTATGCACTATGGTTTTTTTATTGTTTTTTTTTTTGCATAACATTCTGTGTACAGTTTATTGTGGTAGGGTATTAAACTGTTTTGATTTTTGTAAGATATATTTTTTTACGTTATTTCTGGTTAATCTAGGTAAACGTCGAAAAAATTTTGAACAAACCTTTAACGAACGTAGGTACCTACATTTTTCTAAATAATACGAGTTTCAAATTATTTTTTACAATAATTTTAGCTATGTACGCTAACTACTTTTAATACATAGATAGGTATAGCGTAGTAAAGTAGGTACCTAAGAGCTAAACACACACATCTTACGCATTGGTTTCGATTTAGCTGGTTTTGTAATTCTTTAAGTACACATATAATTAAATCCTTAATTGGCTTAATTTTATGTTTATTTTTAATTTGCAACTGTAAGAGTGCTGTGATTTTTTTTTTTCATTTCAAAAAAGAAAAAAAAATCCCAATTATTTAAACCTGATATTTTGGAACAACGAAATTTTTTAAATAATCATGTATAAAATTTTTGGTGAGCGCCAACATTAGTAGGTACCTACTTGTAATAAAAGATGCAAAAAACTCAATACATAACATATCTATTTTGTCAAATGAGTCTAAATAAGCTACAAATCATTAAATCCCTTTACCTATGGCTACATGAAGAAATCATATAGCCATAGGTGTACTAGCTGCTCAAAACAAATCGTAGCCGCAATGAACTAACCTGTGTTCAGAAATAAGTGGTTTTCTTTCCCCACTAAAACAACACGCGCTGGCCGCAAACACAGCAATTCAAAGCTCGTTCGAAAACCGTTAATAAGTTCAAATTAGGAACGTTTGCATTGTTCCACGAATAGAAGTCAGGTACCGAACATAAATCGTGATCACACGACGCTTACCCACATTCCCGCACCTATACTACGACTCTGCAATTACAGCACTAAAACTACAATAGAAACTTTGAACGGAACCAGTTATACTCTATCTTTAATGTGCTAGAGATCAGTTTGAATAACGTAACTTAAAAGTTGCAGTTGAGTTTCAAACGTATACAGTTTTCAGTGCAGGCATGGTTCTAAATTTACATGTAACCGGCGTTCTAAATAAAAACTGAATAGGTGGGTTCGTGACGAGTGATTTTTTTTTTATGGAAATACTTTTTTAGAAAGGTGTTTTAAGAAAACAAGATAACAAGCAGAGTCAGTTGGGTAACACAGATAGGCTGTGTTTGTTACATAAGTACGAGTAAATAAGCATATAAACGTCACTCCCATATTTTATTTTTTATTTCATTGATGTTTTTATGTAAGTACAAAGTGCTAAATCTTGATAATAATATAACCTCAAAGTATCGTAACAAGTTTTACAATATTTTTATTCACAATTTTATTTGTTCACAGAATAATGTTTATACCTATAATAATAATAAAATGGGCGCTATTAGTATAGAATAGAATAGAATAGATTTTTATTTGAAAATTACACATACACGAACAGAAGTAACATAGTACCCAAATTTGCTTTTTTTCTATTTTTTTATCCTTTACCCTTTTGGTAAAGACTGGTCACATTAAATAAAATATAGTTCAAATAAAGCTTGTATGGACGTGATAGGCTAACTAGTGAAGTGGGTGTGAAGATATATATTTTTGCCCAAGTTCAAGAGTAGTTCAAGGGTTTAACTATGTACCTACGTACCTTATAGGTGCAGGGTGCGAGTGAAAAACTGAAATGCTGGACTGGCAAGTGTCATAATGTTGAGACAATGAAATGCATTATTAATTTGGTTAGGTATTACTTACAATAGGAAATTACTAAAGAAATCTAGTGATGATTTTATATAGAAATTCACATGTATTTTCAGCGAAACAATATAAAAAGCTCTAGTAATCTTGTAAGAAGAATCAGTAAAAATAAACCAGGTTTATGATGACCAGGTGTTGGGAAGGTAAAACAGTTTTATGACCTATTAATTGCTTTTACTGGAATTTCCGATTTTTCTCGATTTTTCTACTTTTATTATTTTTAACATAGGTTTTCATAATAAATTGAGAAAGAAAACGCGCCTTTGTTCATCTTCTATACATATAATAAAAATGTAACGGATCGCTGTCTGTACATGGAAGATATATAAGAAAAAATATTATAGAATACCTTGATCAACGCAATAGTACTCAATGATTTTTGGAATTTTCTTCTGTTTGTCGGTTTGTTTGTGCGTTTGTGCACGCTAATCTCAGAAACGGCTGAACCGATTTCGATGCAGTTTTTCAGGAATATATTGTGACAGATCCACTTAACATATAGGCTAATTTTTATCCCGGGAAAATGTTTTTATCCCGGATAATTTCGATATTTTGTTTTTTTTTTCTGTAGTCCACGCGGACGGAGTCGCGGGCGTCCACTAGTTATCAATGTAAACTGTTATTCTTTATAAATTAGTTGTATTAGTACAATAATGATGGCCGATGGAGTCGGAAAGTTCTAGAGTGGATACCACGTATCGGCAAACGCAGCGTGGGGAAGGCCACCCGCGAGGTGGACGGACGGCCTGGCCAAGGTCGCGGGAGTCGGTTGGATGCAGGCTGCTTCCGACCGGTCGGAGTGGAGGTTGTTGGGAGAGGCCTATGTCCAACAGTGGACTTCTCAGGGCTGTAAATGATGATGAAGTACAATAATATCAGCCGGCATTTCTATAGGCATGCATTATTTATTACTAGTGTTTGTTTTAGCGTATAAGCTATCAAAATCCGCTCAGTAGTTACAATATTGCTAAGATTAAATATTAATAAATTACAAGTATTGATAATGATTTAGTAATATTATAGTTTAACCTAGTTCCTCGATAACTAATACTAGAAGAACAGCTGTCCGTCTGTCCGTCTAGTTTAATGTGAACGGAAATACATAACATTCACACGGGACGGACTTTGCGGTAAAGAACCAAGAATAAAGTACATCTTACTCGTATTTGTCTTTAATCAGGTGTGATAATTTATTTAAAGTATATTTAAGGACATAATATACCAGAGAGCACAAGGTCAGATAATACTAAATATTATAATTACTTTTTAGTTCATGTAATATTGGCTCAACATGCGGTTTCCTTCGCCTCACCCGGCTCCCGACGGACCGGCTTTGCATCGAGACATCATCGCGCGCGCCGCCAGTCCACCGCTGACCGATCTCACAGACGCTCCTTGCTATATACATATTTGTATATATTGTTATACTATTACCAATAAACCTTCGTTACCAATATTCATTTATGCTACCGTACGTTTTAAGGATTTTGGCTAGAATATACATAAGGTCTTTAAAAAACTAGTGATTATCTTTTGAGATGAAACTAGAGTTGTTTCGTTTAAAGTTTTCAGTTTCATCTCAAAAGATAATCAATAATTTTGAAAAGACCTTATATAGATATAAAGTAAATTAAAACAGACAGAAGACTACTTATTTTGTTAATAATTTAATATTTATAATAACAGAAGCGCTGTATACTAGACATAATTAAACATTAATTCACAAACTAAAACTTTACTATGAACTATTTAGGCAGGATTCTGTGGAAGGGAGAGACAGTGGTTCGGCAACGCAGCCGTGTGCGTGTTTTTTGTATATGTATATAAAGTATCACTGTCATAAAATTCATACATTGTCTAAACACTGTAGCACCTGAGGTATCTCGTCGAACATCATCCACAAATCGGACAGGCGTGTTTACGCATGTATTCGCGCTCACAATCCACCTCAATGCATCTTTCATAACGCTGCATATACGCCGTCTCCTGGCCCCTGATGATGAAGGATGATGGAGTTGCTAATATAAGGATATAATAAGTAGTATAGAGATATATGCAGCTGGACAGGCGGTCACCAACCAGTGACTATGGACAAAAACTCCCCATGGCAGTAGCTTTGTGGCGTGCCCCGGGGTAGGCTACGTCCAGCAGTGGACTGCAATAGGCTGAAGAAGAAGAAGATAGAGATATATATGTACATACACTCGGTTATGTTTCCAATATGGGTTAGCCTTAGGTTATAATCTGCAGGATCACGAAACAGTAGAAGATGTAAAAGACAGTGACAAGTTGCTAGCTCATCGCCTGAGGGAACGTCCTTTGGTTCCAGTCGACTCTTTCGAATTTATTTAAAGGCATAATTTAAAATAAAGCCTCGAGCACACCGGATGCGTATGCGTACACGTAAGCGTAGACGTATGAACACGTACCTCTGAGTTTATGTACGGAACTGTATAGGCACGGGCAGACCGGATGCGTATGCGTAGACGTAAGCATAGACGTCAAGCGGTGACAGTTCCATACATAAAAGTCAGAGTTACGTATACGCTTCAGCGCACGCATACGCATCCGATGTGCTCGAGGCTAAATTGTTGACTCCTTCTTACACTTTAAAATCGAGTTTGTATTAAGTCGTAATTATTTCGTTTGTTTAATACACGTATTCTATATTTTATACTCTATTATGCATTGAAGAGTAATTCACACGGCTAAATATGATGAGGGTAGCTAAAGTAACATGGATTCGCATTAGTAAATATGTGCTCAAATTGTCATAATTTTTCGCTGATAAGACAATATCTTATTGTAATTATCTTACCAATATCCTGCTATCTACTCAACTGGTGGTCAACCAATAGTTTGACATCACCAGCAAGCTATCACTATGTCTTAAGAACCGAAAGACAATCATGTGAATAAGGTGTGTGTCACCGACGTGACTATGTTATCCCGGAGTACAACTCCTTTGTCAGTTCCACCTCCATGTCTGGCCCCAAATACCTGACGACTTCCTCCGCCCGATCACCTTTGATCTAGATGTGTTTGAATTTGGATGTTTGTGGCGGATGAACCAGTTTTTCTGAGGTTAAAGAAATATTCTAGGTACCTAATGGTATTTTTTTATTCGAGTAAATAATCTGTAAACTAACTAGACGACATTTTGCAAATGCTAAGTAGAGTAATTTTACTACATGTTATAGGAGTTCGATTGATTGTAATTACACGACATGCGTATGCTAGGAACGCGGCTATGTGTACTCGTATATGTAAGTATGTATGTCACTTTTTCGAGGTAAAAATAGCGCAATCTAACCAGTGCCAGTTAAAAAGCGTGTAACTACAGAATCCTCCAAATCTGACAGAACTAAATCTTCGCCTATTTTGAGATATGAGCCAACTAATCTACACGGTTTCGCCCACGGCGTGTTTGTTTTCAATTTTTTTCATAATGTTGTTAGTTTTGGACGCCATGATGTCGGTGTATGGATCTTAAGTGCAAGTCTTGGGAAATGCAGTGGTTCTGCATGTGTCTTGTCATTTTTATCTGTTATAAAGTTTTTATTTTTTATATTATATTACACCTGATTATCTACGAGATCTTCCGATGACCTAATTATCTGAAATTATATATCTAACTTATTACTAAGAAAGCACAAATTATGTTGAAATATTAAATATCTCTAAATTAAATTATTATTATTATTAATAAATACAATAACGAATAACTCCTTAACAAAACTACGCCATTATTTATAAATAATTATAGTATAAAAATTAAAACTATTAAATAAAAATAGTACTTGTTCTTAATCCATTATAATATATGGGAGGTTGAAAGTGTATTACAGTTATCAAAGTTTTCTATAACTTTATAAAATTCAATGAGTATTCCAATACAAACATACTAATTATGATATTGTATTAACTCGCAAAAAGGTTTTCTATTAACCACTTTTATCTCACTGAACTCTAGATCAAGACTCGTGTACATATGCCATAATAGATTGCGGTTTAAGTGCTTTATTTTAAGTGTTGACGATATTGTTTTGTCTGCCCTGGCGCCGCTTGATGCCAAGGTGTGGAAATTGTACTTTCGTACTTAAGCACTTTTGCGCTGACGCGGTCGATGACAGACTCCTTGGATCCTTTTGATGTTGCAGTTATTATGTTTAGTCTATGATTGCATGTTTGTTTATAGATAGTTGTTTTCTTGGTGTTAAGTTTGATGTTATATTTGAGGGATTTGGTAAATAAATCTTTTTATTTATTGACTTACTAGTAGGTTGTGTATAAATTGTTATTTTTCTTATCGTTAGCTACGTTTATTAGGATAATGAAATACTTCAAAATAAAGCACTCTGATTATTATCAGTCGTGAAATCAAACTTCAATCTAAAACAAAGTACTACCAATCTCTCACTCCAGTGACCTCAAGGGAAAAATTATCACTGAGAATAAGAGCTGGGATGCTGATAAAAAAAAATAAGTCAATAAATTTATCAGCAGTGACATGAGTTCCGTAAGTTTTTACGAAAAATAAAATAATCCGATATCCGCGACAATGTCCAAAATGTGACAGGTAGATATTAAACTTAGTTTTGTTATTAAAATGACTAGACTTGACACTTAAATTGAAATACTACTTTCACTAAAAAGATGACAGAACAAAATCTGGAGACGATAAAATATCAAAGAGATTCGGGTTTTACGGCCTAGGTGAAATAGCGCATAGCAAATAGTCGGACAACTGTATCCGAAGTATTCAGAACATTTAATAGGCGTAGGCAGGTTTTTATTGTAATTATAAATTTAGCTAACATGACAGTGAATTAATGTAAGTACCTAAAATAGTTGAGTTTGCTGTTGAAGCTTTTAAAGTTATTGATGAGGCAGGTATTGAATTTACAGTTGTGCTAAAATCATGTGAAACAAATATTGATTTGTTTAGCAATAAACGTTATTTAAATACTAACAATGACATTAACAAATGCACGTTATTTAAGAAATGGATAACGTTTTTTTCTTTTACATTTTCACAATAATTTTGTAGACAGCAGTGGCTAATTTTTTACATGATTTTGATTACTTTTTTATTACAATTAATTTGAATTCTAAAAATTAAAGTACTGTCACATTATTCGAAAAATGTATCTCTTGAAATCTCTTCCCATGAAATCATAACTTAAAACAGATATTTTTATCTTTATGGTAGAATATCTATATCTACATGATTTTTCTCTACTCACAATTTCTCTAAGAATATAAACTCAAAATAAACATGGCAGCTTTCAACACAACGAAACAACCGCAACAGTAGCAGAGCATCATAAAATAGAAAACAATCAAAAATCCTCCCTCGCCCAATTTAAAAAGGCCAAAAAGCCCACCACGCAATACCTTACCCGTATCGTTAATAAAATACTAAGAGAGGGCAGCAAGCCAAGCCGCACCGCTTTACGAGTCCCGCCCCCTGTGGTCAGAAATATGAAACCTATCAAAATAGAAATTTCTAGACATTTTATTGAATGACCTAAACTGTTTATGTGCCGCAGCACGCGATGCGTTCCTCGTACGTTCTGAATTTCAGGGCTTTTTGTGGAGACCTATAATTTTGCTGGGCTATTTGTTTTGGCCGCAATTTTTGGTCGTATTATTTAGGGGTTTTGCATGTTTTGCGAGACTAGTCTAAATCTATGTTTGTTGCAATGTTATGGTTGATTTCATCGGGTTATTTATTTATTATTTTACTTTGAAAAGGAGTGCGGGCTATTTGAGACTTATTTTTCTAACAGGGATATAAACGTGATTTTAAAGTACATAATGTGATTATATTTTGCATATATATTGCAAAATGGTGTCAAAAGTGCACTGTTTAAAAATGACATTTGACAGTAGGTACATGGAATAGGTAACTGTCAAAATTAAACAATGTTTAATTGAAAATTATCTGTATTAATATGGTCAAAGTGTTTCAGGCCAATTAAAGGTCTTTTTATTCTGAAACATAATTTCACATCAACAAAAAACTGTAATTATACATTTCTTCAACAGCTTTACGCAATTACGCAAAAGCCAAATCTTTTAAAAAGCCATAACCTAATACCACTCTAAACCTATCAGACAATTATGAAATCGAAAGCAACGTCCAGCACAAAGACTACAAAGGTACCACTCCTGACCGCGGGTGTCCGGCGGCGCTAGTGGACCCACCATGACGCCACAGCGGGCGACCGTCCTAGGTTTTAGTTTAAGTGCTATTAAATAGATTCTACGGGGTTTAAATGCATTTGCAATATTGTGTAGGGTGAGGTAATGCCATGGAGAAGGTATAAAAGAGGAGGTGGGACTATGATCTGAGTCGTGTGGCAATCGTGAGGCCATGACGTCATGATAGAGTCGGAGCTTCAGGGCCAGTGTCTGTATTATCTGTTGTGTTTTACTTATTACCTACAGCGTTTTGCTTAAACAGGCATTTTTTTGAAAAATCAGGCATTTTAGGTACCATGTACCTACAGGCACCCCTCTATTTACATATGGTAACCCTATATGCAAGTAGTTTGGCTAGTCACTACAAGGTGGTTTCTATGTAAATGGGCAGGGCTACAGTGTTAGCATGCTCCCCTCGTCCCATACTTCACCCCCGCTCAGCGGCACACTATTTTTGTATGAAAATATCCTTAGCCGCTGCTCCTCTTTTATTTCTTCTCCATGGGTAATGCTATTAAAATGGTATAGTTTTATTACAGGACGAATAATAAATAGGTAGTCAAGTATATAATAGTTTTAATATGTGTCATTATTTATGTCCGATCTTTTGTAAGTCTAGGAATAGGAGCCCTAGACTAATGGTCAATTTGAATACTAGAGATCAAGCTCAAATTCATATATCAAATAATTATATTTAAATTCTATTAGGTAATGCATTTTTTTATTTGGATTGAAATAATCTGCAGAGCAGACTTATTACGATTGGCCTGTAATTTTCCGTACACAGGAACTAATTAGTCGATATCAACTGAATTCCACCACGTTCAAAATTGGGGTAATTTGTTAAGATTACTTACTCCGAAGCAGTTCATTATATGGGATTAGGTACTTTTGTAGCTGATTTCATAAGTCAGAACTTTTCTTTGCTGGTGACAATTGAACCAATTTTATGGTTAGATAACCTAAGATGTTATTTATGCGTATTTGTATTATACAACATAATATAAATAAGAGCAATATTTAAAAAATCTTTGCTAAGTTTCCTCCTAACCCAATTTTAAACCACGTATATAAAACACGATTCTACTTAATATCATGGACGTAAAAAGAATAACGGACAGAGTGTTGTCAATACACAGAGTGAGGCATTCATAGTAAGCTCCATAACGATATTCCATGGAGTAGGGATGTGTAATGACGCGTTATCCACCCTTACATACAAACCATAGTAAGCTCGGCGCCTACTAGAAAATACGCAAACATGCGCAACGCGCCGCCATTTCGGTGCTTCAATCTGTGCATTGACAGCATTACGTCCGTTGTTTTTTATACGTTCATTAATATGTCAATTAAAATGTCAAAAAACAAGACAACACATACCTATCTATGGCTATTCGCACAGAAATCACGGATACACATTTGGTGCGAGGCTAATTTATGCTTCCAGAATTTCCTCAAGTTTCAAATATCAAAACAAGCTCTAAAAGAATCAAGCTATCCTCAAGTAAAACGTACCAATCAAATGTAAACAGAGAGCGCCCTCCCAGACCGCATTCCCTATCGTGACTGCTTCAGGACCTCCTGAATAATTCGCACAATAAGACGCGGGGCAGAAGGCTGGAGGGCAGCGGAGTTGATAATGAGGTAGAGTGTGATCTCTGCCAGCAATATCTGTACTTGTGGAAGAACGCCACAAGTATGCTCGCAGACTAGGCACTTTTGTAATTTACTAAGGGCAAATTGTTTGATCCGTATCAAAGTTAAATATGAAATGATAAAATCTAAGGCTGTAGTTTTATTAAGATAACTATTGAAAACAATCGCGTAACAAAAAAAAATGTATGGCTAAAAATAAGTGCCTGCTGTGCCTTATAACAGCTGATAAATTAAAATCGTATTTTTAAACGTCGTCGTCGTCAGCCTATTGCAGTCCACTGCTGGACGTAGGCCTCCCCAGAGCACATCACATGGCTCGATCTCCCGTTTTTGCCATCCAGTCACTACCAGCCGTCCTCTTTAAGTCATCGGTCCATCTGGCCGGAGGGCGTCCAACGCTACGCTTGCCGAGGCGCGGTCTCCATTCGAGAACCCGATTTTTAAACGTAGAGCTTTTTAATTGCAGATCTTTTGCCGATTATTAAAAACGTAGTTTATTATAGCACTAATATAGAGTTTTAGAAATAGATACGTATAACCAAAATGTTGAAATTTATGCAAAATGTGCCCTTCCTCTTGCATATCCTAAGAGTCGACTAAGGAACTTGGGCATTCTCTCAGGCGTTGAGCTAGCCACTTATAATTAGCATTAACATCTGTTCTGTTTACTCCATATCGGGTACACAGGCGTGTGTACCTATCTGTGTGTATGTTTCACGCAGAGAAGTATTATATTCATATATATTATATACAGGGATGATTTTTAGTCGTCAACGTTCCCGAAAACTACAGAATCTCCTCATCATCACGATCATTTTTCTCCATGGAAGCATACCTGGGAAGTGTCTGGTTTTCAATATATTACGATCCAAAGTTGAGTAAATAGACTGCGTTTTTCTGCATAAATGCACATAGACGCGCGTAGCAAGATTTATTCACGAGAAATAATTAATATCTGTCTATAAAAAAACTAACATAAACACTAGACACTATAAATTTTGCCCGATCAAGTAATAAAAATAAAAAAAATAAAAATTCCCAGAATTTTTTTTGGCATAAACTTACTTTATTTGATGTATAGAGTACGTACCCTTCGTTAATGGTGCCCACAAAAAAACACCCTGTATATCACATCATCACACTTGTCATTAATATCCTTTTAATCGGCTCAGGGCTTGTCAGGGACAACTCCACCGTATTATACCTCCATGATGCAGAGCACCTTCGAGAGCTGCTTAGCATTTTAATCGAAAACGAGTACAAATACTTAAATGTAGATTGCCATTGCGTGAACCAGAGATAATGCGAATCGCACAATAGCATGGATGGATATACTGCCCCAAACTTATCTGAGCCAATGATTGGTAAATATGCCGGTACGGTTACTACGTCAGTAAACTACAAGTAAGTAAGAGTAGTAGATAAGGGTGGACTAATTGCCGATTTTCCTACATGTCGACAAATTTAGTGGTGTTCTCTCAGGCGGTGATTACTAGCAACTCATTGATCTTTTACATGTAAAGCTATAAACGAAATTGTATTAGGCGTTACAATTTGTATTATCTTGTATGCTAGGTGCTCGGGTCTGGTTTCTCGTGGCGATTGTAGGTAGTGCAAGTGCCTGTTTTCGCGGTTATGAGTTATCAGATCCGAGGGTCAGTGGAGGGTGTAGGGCCCGGTGGTGGGCGCACCCTTAGTGAATGTAAGGCTATGATAAACGTGTCTGTATTCTTCGTTATCCTGTAGGTCGGTTACTAACGTTCTATGTAAATAGCTCACTATAGGGAACCTATCCACAAAATTTGAGACTCGAAATCACATGTTTATTTTTCCATATAGTAAGGAGAATTCCTAAACAACTCAGGAATGTTCATACAATGTTGAAAAATAAACATGTGATTTCGGGTCTCAAATTTTGGAAATAGGTTCTCTATAGTGGGCTATTTACATAGCTTTTCGCTTAACATACCCCTTTTGTTACACCCTGTATAACTATAGCTATATCACCATGTTCAAAGTCTTGTCGTAGATTCTTAATTTCATAGCAATCATGAGTTCATATTGATGAAATTAATTTATCATTTATTTTATATACGGACTGTTGCTTAGTCCCCAGAACATAAGACCTTATATTATAGGTAGGTACTAATAGAAATTAAATATGATCTTACCAACTTAGCAAATATTTTTGCTGCTTTTTAACATGACTCGAGACTTCTTAGTACTTAATTATGCCCTTCGTTGTCGTTTAAATAAGAAGTGGTCCTCGAAAAGCACCTCGAAACCACTTAGCATTTTAATAGAATGTTTGTACGTTTGTAGAGATAGTCAAACGTGGGCTCGTTGCACTGCGAATGTTAATTTTATTAAGCCATGATAAGAAAATGCATGTCCTGTGTTTTGAACACAAAAGATACACTAGTTTAAGAGGTATTATCGAAAACATGGCAATTTAGCCCTCCCAAAATACCTGTGTATTCCGTCCGGGTGGACTGCAGAAAAAACAAAATGTCGAAATTATAGGTTAAAATTATTTTCCCGGGATAAAAAGAAGTCTATGTATTATTCTGATCTGTAAGTTATATTATTGTAAAGTTTCATTAAAATTTTTCATTTAGTAGTTTAGACGTGAAAGAGTAACATCCATCCATCCATACTTTCAAACTTTCGCGTTTATAATATTAGTAGGATCGATTTGTCATAGTATCTAAGATATTAAAAATAATAATTGAAAAGTATGTATTGCTCTTCCCATTATTTTTCATCAATTTACCATTTCACTTCAATTCACTTCATATTATGCCAATGTTTAATCCAAGCCTATCCATTCCATGTACCGAAGTTTCCATTTAAAAAAATACTTAACAGAAGTTGTCAGCGGTCCAACCCGAGTTCGCGATCCCATTAACCGGCAGAAACCGCAGATTAGCTGATAGAGGAAGGGAGATAAAAGTTCTGCCGCGGTGGAATCTACGTCGCGCCATAACTCAGTTTAAACCCTGGTTAATGCCGCTACGGTATAAAGTGGAACCGGTCCTTGTATTTTAAATTGTATTGTGTGTTTTATTGCTGAGTGACTTCTGAGGGAAGTTAGTTATTTAAGGCTGGATGATACTGGGTAGGCTTAATTTAACTGTTGCTTTTAATCGTAGACTCTCCTTCAGTTAAATTGAGAATTTTTTAAACGCTTTTACTGAAAATTGTAACCTTAACAAACTTTATAAAATATCAAATTAATTATGTAGTATAAGCAAGGCTATTATATACTATCGTACACGAAAAAAAAACGTATAATACTACAGCTGCTTCTCTTCCCGGGCATACTGTACAAGTCAGTAGAGGGACAAGAGGGTCTTAGTGTTTTGTAGGCGATGGGCTGACCACCTGTCATTCATTAGTCATTACAAACCAAACTCGTACATCTCAACTATACCCTCAAAATTGGTCAGAAGTGGCACCATGTGATTATTATATTATATGATTAGTGATCTGCCTACCCCGTAAGGGATAAAGGCGTGATTATATTACTATATATACACCTTCTTTTATTTCTAAGCTTTTATTTTTTTAACCAACTTCAAAAATGAGAGGTGCTTTTTTGTAAATCTTATGTTATTTTTCAGTAGGTTCGTGCTAAATTAATCTTTACAGTTATATATTTCCTCTGTATTCAAAAAGCGTCGTTTCAGACTATTAGAATTAATTTCATAGTCACTGCATCACGGTCACCAAATAAATTAACTGTCCAAACACCTGAGTTAAATGCGTGACACAAACTTTCTTATACCCGTGGCAGCAAACCGAACTACAAGTTTTCCTTTGTTTTCTCATACAGTGACGAAGACACAAGCGCACTGACGACGCAGATGCTGATGTGAACACAAACTTATTTTTAGACGTCGTACTAAATGTGAAACGTGTGTATCTAGACAAGACATAATTTATTGCACTTCAGTATATTTTATTGAGAAACGAAAAGTTTTAATTTAGAAATAAAAACGAAGGTGAAAGGAATTTTTACAGGAAACATACAATTATAGACGTTTGGAATGTTTTATGTGGTCTCCGCGGATTATCCAACTTCTATCTCCTGTGACATAGAAAAAAAAAACGTATTTTAGGTCGAACACACAAATAGTCTTACTAATATTACCCACATTGTACTCGTAATTAGGTATGTAAAAGTTTGTATGTTTGTTACTCTTTCAAGAAAAGTACATATTTTGATAAAACTTTGCAATTAAGTACCTCACTTACCTATACATTAGAATATTAGGAATTAGAACACCCAAGTTAAACATACATACATATAATCACGCCTGTATCCCTTACGGGGTAGGCAGAGCACCAAGGGCCGATAGGACCACATGATGCCACTTCTGAGTTAAAGTAAGTTAAACAACTGAAAAAAAATTAAATGCAGCATAGTTTAATTCAAATCCGAATAATCATTATTTTATTTATATTGACATGAAGCACTTTAACATGTAATTTACATGAGATTTTAAATAGCCAATAGGGACGGCAAATACACTAATAATCTATTTTCTAGCATCGTTTTATCACAAACGCTTCGCATTCCCCTAAATAAATCCGGAATTTCCCGCCATCTCCAAAAATCCCGCCAAGTCCCGTTTATTAAGATCCCTTAGTAAAATATTCATTAATTGATTGCACCCCATACCCCTTATTACTGGGGTTGATTAAGCGAAACAACCTGGATATACGTGGGAGAGTCAAAAAGGATATTTAGAACTCACGATTAAATTATCGTACATACGATTTTTTTATTTAGTGGTATAAGAAACTTCAAAAATTCTAAAGTTATGGAATGTGCTAAATCATCTAAATGGGCATCTGTAGCCTCTGTCTACTTTAATAGACATGTTTCTATTAAGCAAAATTGTTGCTTTTCAAAAGAGCAGAAATGCAGGAAAACAGAATGTTTAAATTGTTTGGTTCAAAGTATGAAAATATAACATATAAAATAACTGGCTAGCTGACACCTGTAACCGAAATATACAGATGTTTGAGAGTATTTTCATTACTTACCTACATATATCAGATAGAATCAATGATACTAGTAATTATAAATCGGTGTTTCGTTCTCGATTTAATTTACGCATAAAAGGTACATACAGGGTGTTTTTTTGGTGGCCACCCTTAACGAAGGGTACGTACTCTATACATCAAATAAACTAAGTTAATGGCAAAAAAATGCTGGGAAACAATGTAAATTTTTTTTTTTTTTTTTTATTCCATGATCGGGCAAAATTTATAGTGTCTAGTATTTATGCTAGTTTTTTCATAGACAGTTATTAATTATTTCTCGTGAAAAAATCTAGCTACACGCGTCAATGTGCATTTATGCAGAAAAACGCAGTCTATTTACTCAACTTTGGACCCTAATATTTTGGAAACCAGACACTTCCCAGGTATGCTTCAATGGAGAAAAATGATCGTGATGATGAGGAGATTCCGTAGTTTTCGGGAACGTTGACAACCAAAAATCATCCTGTATATAAGGTACACAGGTACAGGACGATACGACATCGTATTCTTGATTGTTTTCGATAAAAATCGGGTGTTATAAATAACATCACTAGGTAAAGAAAGACAACGCGTGTAGACGGAAGCTGCGCGCCGCTAATGGGTTGATGTCATTTCATAGCGAGAGACGAACAGGGGAGCGGTGAAGCCGAACTTTGGAGATAAGATATTTTTGTAATACGCAATATTTGCTAGTTTTATCATTATAATTAGCGATTACAACTATGACAAATTTAGAGTTCCCGTTAAATTTCTTGTTCCTTTTTTATGAAATGCCTACGTCGTCGTGCATAAAACAGGTTCAGGACAAAATAGTTTATCTATATATGTACCTACATTGCATTACGGTTCTGTACACATTAGCTAAAGCCGATAGGCTGTGATGATCAGTGGAGTATTGTAAAAAGTAATTAAACTTTAAAACACATAGACAATAGCGCTAATGTTGATTTTGTGGCACTTTTCATAGTTTTTTCAAGAATACGAGTATCACAAAACTACGACTCTAAGGATGTACGAATATTACCGGAGGATATTAATTAGAGGTAAACAAGATGCTCCGGAGGTTCTCACATCTCGGCTACAGAGTCGTGACGTCACGTACGCTGACGTCACATGCATACGCGTGTACCTTACCGGAAAATACCGTGTTTTTGCCCACCTATGCTTGGAGCTACTTTTCATAGGGGTTGACATTGCCTATTACAAAATATAGCTAGATAAAATTTGTACTGTAGATGAGTACCAGTAGCCACAAATAGCAGCTACGAATAGACTGAAAAAAATAACTGTAGCTTATTGAATTGAGAAGTGAACTATTAGTATACATACAGAGTGTAACAAAAGGGGTATGTTAAGCGAAAAGCTATGTAAATAGCCCACTATAGAGAACCTATCCACAAAATTCGAGACTCGAAAACACATGTTTATTTTTCACGATAGTATGGAGAATTTTTAAATATCTCAGGAATTTTCATACAATCTTGAAAAATAAACATGTGATTTCGAGTCTCAAATTTTGTGGATAGGTTCTCTATAGTGGGCTATTTACATAGCTTTTCGCTTAACATACAAACTTTCTGTTACATCCTGTAGATAGTTAGAAAAAATAAGGGTATCATTGTTATATCGCACTTTTTGTCCGTTCGTCTGTCATGAACCGTGATGGCTAAACAATTGAAATCCATAGATGATGTACCTACTTATTTCTGTTGTCAAACAGCAAATAATAACAAATACTTAGTGTAAAATAATTATGTAATATATAATTTTATTTTACTGTTTACTAACATAATAAAATATATAACCACTATGTAATATTAATATATAATTAAGATTTAAGCACTTAAACGTTACAGTTTTAATATTATTATGTTCGCACATCACATCATCATCATCAGCCTATTGCAGTCCACTGCTGGACGTAGGCCTCCCCCAGGGCACGCCACAAGACTGCCATGGGGGGTATTTGCCCATAGTCACCACGCTGGGCAGGCGGGTTGGTGACCGCAGTTTGTATTTTGGACTATGTTGTCAACACGGGAGGCGCTGCTGCCCACTTAATCGCCTCGTACGATACCCACGGGCAGACATGGGGTGGTACGAATTCTACTCTGCCGGCACCACGCGGCCTGATCTGTTAAAATATATTTCAAAATGTGTAAGCTCTAATCATGTCATCCTACTGGTATAGCATACATCTCATAGATAATATCTGATATTATATTATATTTGCGCTATCAATACCCACTGAGGTGCGACTAATTACCTTCGTCATCTGTATTAATTGATTATCTGTGGGCTGAGTGCGAGCTATAATTATGATCGTAATCAAAGGTAGAGCTTGCAGTTTATTCTTGAGACCAAACTCAATCTCAACTAGAAGTCAAAAAAGATGACAATGCTCAGTTTCTGAATACTGACACGGAGCATAGACGTGAGGTAATATTATTGTACTGAAATTTTTTATCGAAGAAATGCACGAATTTAAAAGTTAACCTCATTGCATCTGATCCCAATTTTAGATATTATTCTCCTAAAATATGCGCAAACCTACATCAATTTAATGTATTGGCATTATTGGTTACCGATATGTATAAATAGAAATCCTCTTTTAATTAAAGTATATGAAACATGAACTGATGTGTTCTTGATTTTATCATGCAGTATATTATGTATCGTGTCTTCTTTGTGTTTGATTTTAGATTGAGATTCGAATCGTTTTCAGTATTAAGGCTTCTCTTGTTATAAAGTTTACAAGTTTGATCCTGGGGTTGATAATGACAGGAGGGGAAATAATAAATTGAAAGACATAACTTCGGTATAATGTTTTAATGATAGGGTAATGTCTTAGAATGCTATTCATGTTGTGTCATTGATTTTGGATATTTTGAATCCATACATTTATCATTGTTCTTACTTAGTTTGTGGAAAAGTTTCTTAAAGGTAAAGTATTGAAGTTACAGAAGAGTAATGTTAATCGAAATGCTATGAAAATAGATATACAGAATCTTACCACGAAATTTTGTTTTTTGTAGATACTATGATGATGATGAACTACGACCGTATTTCGACCAAGGCGACCAATCTCTACGGAGATTGACCAGGTACGCAGGAGATATTATAGTGCACAAGTGTGTGCGCAAACACAGATGCACTCTCTATTCCGTTACTCTCATAGTCCGATGGGACGAAAAGCCGACACGACCGGAGAGAGATCAGGCGCAGGACCAACGGTTTTACGTGCTTTCCGAGGCACGAGCTAAGTGACAATTTTGCAACATTAAAATCTGTACATGAAATAAATTCACTAGTTTTTATTATATGTATAAATAGATTAACCTATAATTCTTATTACTTATTAAAATCCTGTCCATCACAACATATAAACTGTGCAATATACTCAAAATATTAACTTTTTCTCGGAATTGTGACGACAACTTCCATATTAAAGATACTTACGTGAATTTAATGAAAATTTTATGAGGTTTGTTTAATGGGAATCGAATCGAATTATTTAGTGGTGTTTTGTAGTAATAAGAATCAAAATTAAACATGCTATTTCTACCCGCGCATTATGTCCGAGTATGTTTCGGATAACAAGGTACAAACTAAAAGTATTTTTTACTAATATAATATATATTCTTCTTTTATGTCTATTCTATTATAGGTATATAGAAGAAAACCTATTTCTTTACATAATATTTTAGCTATAAAAACCTTTTTTGTTTCAGATTATATCCCGCTACCATAATCAAGCTAAGGTAAGTAAGTTTTATACTATACTGTAAAATATGTACTACCTAAGTATTAAGGCAACGAAATTTTTTAATTGTGATGGTACATTTTGCTTTGGTAACTTCTTTAAAACTTTTATACTTTAGATACAAAACTCCGCTCTTCTCACCGGTAGCGAACGGGAATCGTGCCAATTTATTTTCATTGACTACGGTGAATCGACGGTGGCGCTCCTAGCGTCGAGTAGCGGTACTTCCCTTTGGTTCATAGTTCGTGTTGTGGTTCGTATAAGTAGTTGCATGGTTGTTTTCATTTATTTGGTTATTCCGTTGTCCAAAGGACTCTATAATGTTAACAGGTACACTATTTTTATTTATTAGTCATTGAAGGATACATGACAGTAACTTGGTGCTGTTTTATCTACAAAATATCTAATCTTCCTTACCTATTTGTATTTATTTTGTGAAATTTTCAGAAAAACTATAAAAAATTTGAGGCCAAGTTACCCGAAATCTGGTAAAATCAGCATTATCTACAAATTATCCACAATTTATTTATACTCTAATCCCACTTCCTGAGGCGACAACAAATAAAAAAAACCTTCAATACAATAAACAATAGCTACACAAGGGTCCAATCCCGGTTTATATTGCCGGCACACGTAGTCGTACCCATTCACCTTTATTGCTTTATAATCCCGGGAATATAAAATAAATAAAATCTGCAATAACTAGATGACCGTTATGCCCGCGGTGGGATTTAAGTTGGTGAAGCGAGATGTGTGTGTTTTTTTGTAATGATTTCGTATGTTATAGGCACACTTTAAAAAAAATATAAGAAATAGTTGTCCATATGTACTAACACCTACTTAGGCACTTTGACTCACCAACACTTAGATGATGATGCTTGAATAGAAACTGCTGAAAATATACCTACTTATATAAAAGGAGAAAAACTTTTTAGCTAATAGTGACTAGTACTTGACTTGGTTGATGCAAATCCTAATCTATTTCGAGTTCTTATAATAAATAAATAATAAATAAATATTCACACACTACACAACACATTAACCTAGTCCCACATTAAGATCCCTAAGGTCTTGTGTCGTGGGTACTAAGCAACGGTATATAAATACATAGATAAGTGTAGAAACATCCATGACTCGGAAACAAACATCAATATTCATCATATCAATGTTTGCAACTACCGGGAATTCGAACCCAGGACCTATGGCGTCGCAGGCAGGGTCACTACCTACTAGACCAAGCGGCCGTCTGATAAACTATAACTACAGATTCTTTCAGTGCTTTTTATTCAGTAAAACGTAAAACATATCCAAGCAGAGAACAGCTAAATTAAATCAAACTCGACCAAAATAATCTAAATCAGACAGAAATATTAAACTTACGATTTGCAAGAAATAAATAATTAACTAGGGAACCCTAAACTAAAACTATTTACGTAAAGTAAAATAAATAAACCACGGCGGAGGTGAGCTCAAAATTAAAAGTTGGCAGAACAATATACCCCTTCGCCCGGGGGTGTAATAATAAGGGTAGGAGAACGGGCTATCGAGTGTATACTGTATGCTTGGTTTTACCAGCAAATATAAGCTCGTAATTTTACCAGCTTAACTCCAAATTTTTTTTTTATAGTTGCTTAGTTGAACTTTTTAATTATTGACATAGAGACTAATTTGTATTAACAAACTTATAAGTAAACGTTTGGTTAACTTAAGCTGGTGTATAATTATTAGTGTGTCACATGTTTTATAAGAATTCAAGTTGGACTTTAAGGCGTTTATGTAAAGTTCAGTTTAAGTTTGTCAAAGTGTAGATAAAAGAGGGTGAAATTAGAATGTTGATGTGGTTAAGTTTGCTAAGTTAATGGTCGAGGAAATTATCGGAAGCTTAAATATAAGTACATAAGTATTATAATATAATATAATAAAGTCTCATCTTCCATTTTTTAGGTACATATTATACACGAAATAATTTTTTCAATGCCTACTTATTATTACAGTATAACACTTGACTATTTTTTAATAGCCGTAATGATGGAGTGCCACTGCTTGGCATCCTCCTTTGAAAGATATATGTATTTATATTATTTTATTTATTTTATTCACGATGTCTTCAGCTAGTGTTCTACGGCCATTTTGAGCATAATATCTTCATCACGTGAAGAACGCGCGACAATGAAGGCTTACCTATTGCAGATAATGTGTGATCAGACCTGTGTAGATTCGAAAAGATATATTACTATAAGGCCGATCCAAAGATAATAACAACTTATTTAGAGGCAATATTTCTATCTTCGCCTTCCTAGCCTCATTAATCCTCCCTCCGAACAAAACTGCATCAAATCTGACACAAGTACCTGAGCTAACAGGATTCGCATGCAATTTGACGGTAGTTGACCACTGTCAGGGAAGACACGACTCTATTACTATAAGACATAAGGCGAATGCCGACATGTGGTCATAGAAGGGACGGCGGTTAGTACTCTGATGAGGAATGCGATTGATTTTATTTCCATCCTATTAATAAAGGTTTGTTCAAAGTTTGTTTCTAAAACAATAGTGAAAATTTTTACTATGCAAGAATTCAATTTGATCAATTTATACAATGTTAATATATAAAATCACGTAAACGTTGTTTTATATCAGTTTGCTGCTGTCAAATGTCATTTTATACAGTGTCTAATTTAAAAACCGGATTTGTAATAAAACAGTAGTAATAATTTCTAAAAGTAGATCAAATATTGCTTATGAAATATCCTTGTTTACTGTTACAAAATTACATAGATACCTAATTAGTTCCAGAAAAATATCATTTTCACCTTTCAGAATAAGACTAATTTCTTATGTTGAAGTACAAAGTGGCGACTCTGTTTTGTTTTCGATTGCGAATAGTGCTGTACATACATTGTTGCAAATCGTAGGAACAACGTGCGTTACGCCGTATACATCATCAATGGGCCATGGCTTGTGATTCTTACACCGTGTACAAAGGTGGATTTTATTTTATCGATAAATGTTTATGGGATATCGATATATTAATAAAACCGTTATTATATTCACAACGATACCTAAAAGATACATTAAGGATGCGAAAGTGAATTCAACCAAAGCTAACTAACAACTTATTTTAAGGTGGAGGTAAGTACCTACTTTTATTATAATTAAGTTCTTAGAGATTATACGAAATGATATACAAAAATTCAAACAGAAGGAGTTAATAAAATATTTAAAATGCCTGAAAACCCACCCATAACTCAGATCCATGGTCATTCTTGTAGCCTAATAAAAGTATTGTTATAAATGTATATTCATATACAGGATGATTTTTGGTCGTCAACGTTCCCGAAAACTACGGAATCTCCTCATCATCACGATCATTTTTCTCCATGGAAGCATACCTGGGAAGTGTCTGGTTTCCAAAATATTAGGGTCCAAAGTTGAGTAAATAGACTGCGTTTTTCTGCATAAATGCACATAGACGCGCGTAGCAGGATTTTTTCACGAAAAATAATTAATATCTGTCTATAAAAAAACTAACATAAACACTAGACACTATAAATTTCGCACGACCAAGGAATTTAAAATTAAAAAAAAAAAAATCCCAACATTTTTTTGGCATAAACTTACTTTATTTCATGTATAGAGTACGTACCCTTCGTTAAAGGTGGCCACAAAAAAACATCCTGTATATACAGACAGCTACAGCCACGTTAAGGATAGTGAACCGGTAGAATATAATCTTGAACCTTTTCACTCGTCGTAACGCTATCGACTCGCAATCAAAATCTATGAGATATGACAGTTTGACGATAGCTTTACAGACTATCGGGAGGTTTGTGCTTACCCTACAGATCTAAGATCTAAAAAAATACTATCGATAGAGCAACCCACATCACTATCCCGTCGTACATCAATGATGTTTAGCTTGGATCACCTAGATCATTAGCCACCTTAGAAGGTGAGCTATAATTGTACCGTTTGATGATAGCATCGCTGGCGGTGATTTGTGCACCATAGACAATACATAATTAAACCATTATCGCGATTGCTATAAATCGCTATACTATTTGCTTTTGTTCGGCCGAAGCTTATTTTTGGTGGGCTTTGTAATTGGTAAGCAATCAGGCGTCTGTGAGAGTAACTACTAATACACATGTATAGTATGCACTTGTGTAGTTTTCATGTTAAAATGCCAAATATATAGGTAGAAGAGATGGAAATGATTTTGAATATTTGATACCGTTGTGTTTTTTAAATATACTTCACTAGAACGAATACCCCTTATTTTGGCAATGCCGTACATATACATAAGGGTAACCAGATCTACAGAATAAGAATACAGTTATGTATAGCATAGAGGGCGAGATGTTGTGTTATCCGCTAGCTCATCACTTCCAAGCGGGAGGCGGAAGTTCGATCCCAGTCACGGGCCAGTACCAATGAAGTTATTTCATGTGCAGATTTTAATGTTGCAAAATTGTCACTTAGCTCATGCCTCGGAAAGCACGTAAAACCGTTGGTCCTGAGCCTGATCTCTCTCCGGTCGTGTCGGGTTTCCATCCCATCGGACTATGAGAGTAACAGAATAGAGAGTGCATCTGTGTTTGCGCAAATACTTGTGCACTATAATATCTTCTGCGTACCTGGTCAATCTTCGTAGAGATTGGTCGCCTTGGCCGAAATACGGTCAGAGATCATCATCATCATCACTTGAAAGTATGCATCTGAGTTCCTAGGTTGACTCTTTACACATGCACGATAAGAGATGCAGCTGATGTAATATAGTGAATCCCGCATCGGTACAAGCAGTGCCGTAGTTTGGCAAAAACTATCTATTTTTATTATTTGAATGAAAAGTATCAAGTTAGTGGGTACTTTAATTATGATGCATCTATTCATATTAAAATTTCTCGAGGATAAAACACAGATCTTTTAAAGAAATAAAAAGAGATTGGCACGGTTTGCAGTGGTCGCCCACCGGGCCCTACACCCACATCAAGACCCTGGTTCCTCGACAACAGTCCCACAATCGCCATCGGGTATTTTAGAAGAATGTTTTTTAGATAATTCCATAATATCAGCCCAACATAAATGTTTCGCCAACACCGTTCCTCAGGATTCAAATTTATTAATAATTTTGTAAAGAAATAAGCACATAAATAATTACCCACCATTAGCGCACAACTATATTTAAGACGAATGCACACGTTTTGTCGGTGTCAAATAGTATTGGGTGAAGTTCCCTTTTATACATTTAAATTTAAAATTCAAAACTAATTAGAGTTATACAAACATCCACAGGGCGAACCACGTTCAGAATAAATACAACATATATATTTTGAAGAGCATACAAGATCAAAGCTACCCTTCCGTATACAAACACATACCGCGTGACAAACTGTCGGACATTTGTCAGCGATACCTCCCGGTAGTGACTTCTGAAAAACAAAATTTTACGCAACACATATCATAGTGGACAAGGGTCTTGGGGACACACTGGTATGGAGAAACGCTGTTGTTATATACCTTATGATTTAATATTATCAAAATGTGAGCTTTACATTATCCATGTAGTTACGATGTAGTCGCATCATAGATACAGAGTGATTTTTGGTCGTCAACGTTCCCGAAAACTATGGAATCTCCTCATCATCACGATCATTTTTCTCCATGGAAGCATACCTGGGAAGTGTATACCTGGTTTCCAAAATATTAGGGTCCTAAAAGTTGAGTAAATAGACTTAACGAGAAATAATTAATATTTGTCCATGAAAAAAATTGCAGAAACACTGGACACTATAAATTTCGCCCGATTTTTTTTTTTTAATTTACATCGTTTCCCAGCTTTACTTGGCATAAACTTACTTTATTTGATGTATGTACGTACCCTTCGTTAATGGTGGCAACGAAAAAACATCCCGTATACCTATAGCTAGCCCATTAGCGCAATGAAAGCTGAATACCCGTCTTTCGACTCCATAAGTGTAATCAACCTACATTCCTTTTAATGTAGTTCTCAAGTTGATGAAGAAAAATGATGGAGTAGCCAGACTTACGAGGGCACACTAGAGATCTCAATAGTCACGTTCAGCATAGCACGGCACGTTAACGATCAGTGATCAATTACTATCTCTAGGCCCTAAGAAATTTCCAAACAGTACGTACTTACATGTCCAGTATATTTCCCAAGATTATATCATTATAAGATTATATTATATATATACAGGATGTTTTTTTGTGGCCACCGTTAACGAAGGGTGCGTACTCTATACATAAAATAAAGTAAGTTTATGCCCAAAAAAATGCAGCGAAATTTATAGTGTCTAGTGTTTATGGTTTTTTATAGACAGATATTAACTATTTTTCGTGAAAAAATCTGCTACGCGCGTCTATGTGCATTTATGCAGAAAAACGCAGTCTATTTACTCAACTTTGGACCCTAATATTTTGGAAACCAGACACTTCCCAGGTATGCTTCCATGGAGAAAAATGATCTTTGAAATGAGGAGATTCCGTAGTTTTCGGGAACGTTGACGAAAAAATCACCCTGTATATACTTTTGTTCTTCAAAATGTCTTCCTTGCGCGATCATAGAAGGCTGCATGATATTGTGTTCCTCTACAAGATTGTCAGGGGTTATAGTCAATGTCCTGAAATTTTGGAACAGATACGATTTAACGTCCCCAGAACACTGCCACGACATCCTATAAATAAAGTTTTCAGTTCTCCTTTTGTGCGAACTAATATAGGAAAGAACTCGCCAATTTTTAGGATAGCCAATCAATTTAATATTATTAGTAACGCATTGCCAGATATAGATGTTCATTTTGACTCATATCACAAATTCCGTTCTAAAATCAAAGATTCTCTCTAGTTCCTGGCTCTTTATTATTTTATTGTATGTCATACTATATAGAACGTTATATTTAAGGTGCAATACGAACATGCCCATAATTGGTATGCGCATAAGACAAAATACCTTATTGCCTGTAATTATTTAATTTATATGTGTATACTGTTGGTGTGTCTTAGTAATAAATAAAAAAAAAAATCAGTATTATACAGGTGTAATAAAAGAGGTGTGTTAAGAGAAAAGCTATGAATATAGCCTACTATCAAAAATCCACAAAACCCCACTCTCGAGACTCAAAATCACATGTTTATTTTTCGAGTTAGTAAGTACCTATAGAGAATTCCTAACCAACTCAGGAATGTTCATACAATCTTGAAAAATAAACATGCTTTTTTTAGGTTCTCTACAGTAGGTTATTTTTATAGTATTTCGCTTTACATACCCTTTTTGTTACATACATACATAACCTCACGCCTATATCCCATAGGGGTAGGCAGAGACTACAGATCCATTTAGTACGTTCCAAACATACCTCTTTCGCCTCATCCACATTCATAAAATTCTTCATACATGCTCGCCGGTTTCGGGTGATCTTTTTGTTACACCCTGTATATTGTAATATTTATTTAGCCTTTGGCAATATTTCGCCAAGTGGTTATGGTTATATTAGTTTTCCAAAAACGCAGCGTTTCTGTCACTTCTAGCCCAAGATACAGGGGTACCGACACGGTGGGTGCGCGCGCTCTAAAGAACTGAATAAATCTGCCGGACGCACGACAAGGTGAATATAAATATAAAGAATTCGCGGACTCACTTCCGGGAGGGTAGGGTTGAACCGTTTCTTCAATATAAAAAGAATAATCTATGTAAATTAATCCATTAGTTTCCTAATTTATATGGTTATCTGATTGGGCAGCGCTCCTACAGCCTTTTCAGTAGATACTCATAGTTTAGGAGCTTCTAGTCATATGCTAGGGTAAACGGTATTCTACACAACCGTGATACACGCACAATACCTAATAGAGAATGGCGAGTATGCTGTAAGATCGTGTTTTAATATTTTTACCCGACTGCGCTTCAGGGTGGGTTATGTTTTTCGAGTGTATGTATGTATGTATATCTCTTTTGCATGGTCTAACAAAAGCCTAAATGGCTTATCGAATGTAAGCTTAGGTATCATTAGATTAATCTTAATCGTGAGAGTGACAATATTTTAGGAGTCGAATTTATTCCTTCAAGAAATTTATTTGAGTGTACAGATTAATCAGGATTTTTCACACGTATTCTTATATTATTTAACTTGTTTCTCCTCAAGGCTTGTAGTTGTGGTATTTTTTGTGGCAGCCCTACGCTCCGGGGCGCGGCAGAGCGGTCACCGTGAAAGGCTAGGTGATCATAAAGCCTCGCGCATGTTCTTACATAATAATATTCTTGAAATATACCCCTGAGTCCCCACGGGGAAAACTCAATGTAGAACAAAGATAGTGTAGAGTCGGTTTGCTGTAAATACCCTAATGTGCGAATTTTTCAAAAGCTTAAGTTCATCTAGACGTTAATAGTTATTCCGATATTCTCTCAAAGTACCTGTTACGGTAAAATACAGTAGACTTATAGCTTACCTTATTTCGTGAGCTACTACATAGGTCTTAGATATATAAAATCTACCTTAAAATTTAAAATATTTACTCATTACTTAAAAGTTGGTGACAAACATTGTTCATTCGTATGATATAGTTTCCGCTACTTTTACTGATATTGAGGATAAAAATTCTTGATAATTTGCATAACTTATCTTCTACTGACACGATTTTTATTTTCAAAATAAATAAATAGTCACCCTCTCCACCCCAACCCTGTTCATCTACCGAGGGTCAGGCAGGAAGCGGTCATCGTGGAGACAAACTACTCCGGCAGCGCGCCGCGACACGCGTCATAACGCACCGTCGGACAGACTTACCTTATTTTAAAACTGTTTTTGTGGATTCCGGGAATGTAATACGCTTGTTTGGTGTAACTTTTAGAAAAAAAAACCAGGGGTTTGTTATTTTGACATTTTAAATAGATTCTCTGTTCCAATGTAAATCTTAACGAGACATTGAGATGACAGACAGACAGATTTTCTAAATAATTTGTCAAGCATCTAACACATAACTACAATATAACTAAAGCGAGTTTGTTGCTAAATATTATTGGCGTCAGGCAGGCTACACGAAGACTATCGAAAAAAATAAACATAATGAGGCCTAGGCCAAGTTAATAGGCAAGCTTTAGCAAGGTAAATACAGGCATGTAGATAATTAAGTACAACAGTTAACTGTTACTGGTTACAAATCTATCCCTGCCATGCTAAACGTGACTATATGATCTCTTTCCTGATCCTGCAGTTCTATGTCATGTATTGTATTTATAAATCTTAAGTGGCAACACAATGTGCGCAACAATGCAACATACGCTGCAGTTTCTCAACATCAAATAGTCATCGTAAAATACCACCAGCGAAGTAAAAACCATCAGTTATTCTCAAAAGAGAAACCATATCAAAGGACACCGGGTGTGTTGACAAAATGCGACGTGAACGAGCCGTGCTGCCAATCGTGCGACACAGAATTACATGAACTGTTGACATTCCGCCACGGCTTGTGGCTTCACGCCTTTGACTGCTCGTCTCATCGTGTTCAATGTCGATCTCGACCACACAGGTTATATCTTTGTTTCAAATTGCTTCACAATATTTGATTAACTAGCTTTGGTTAGTGGTAAGAAAGAGCTGTACATATTGTTACCTGATTTTTAGTATTTGCGTGCGATATTTTCTTACGCACCTAATTATTGTTGTCCACTGCTGGGCATAGGCCTCCCCCAGGGTACACCATAAGGCTTTTGACATAGGGGTTTTCTTGGCCGATTGTTATATAGGTATTGTCTGTGTCCATGCTGTTTCTCTATTATGACACTCTTACCCTTATAGTTGAGTTTAAAGTTGTCATTAAAATAGCCATCGCTCATTAGATCTATCCAAACAGCGGATATTAAAATCCAGTGCCGATAAAATGAAACATGTAAAATCGCATTTATTTTTAAGCAGAAAGTACTAATATCCTACCTGATTTGTGTGTGTCCCACGCATAAAAACACAAAATAAACCATCAGATACCTTCAAATGAAAACCCAAAGGGGCACCTTTTTTCTCTGCTGTGAAGCCGCAATCACACACTTATTCAAACATTTTGCTTTGACTTTCTTTTTATAAACAAGGGTGTGGTGCGGCGTAATAACGGGATTTTTCATCAAGAGCTCTTTACAAATGTGGAACTGGATGCTCTCACTTATGCAAGCCTGGTACGTGCTTTTGATATCAAATTTTATCTGCAATGACATTAATTTAGTTTAGTATATAATCAACTGAGATATTTATAATTATTTTAGACGGTATTACTATCAGCAAAAGTCGACTTCCCCTTGGAAATATCACTTAAACACTTGACGAAACTCTTTTATAAATAGAGAATACTCAACCATTTAACGGAAGCACTGTACACACTTAGGTAAGCACAAAGCTTAAACCAGAATAGACAAAACATTAAGTCACGGACAATAAAAACTCTACGCCCAATTAATTGTTCATTTGCATACCCTTCTTAATTACCTGTCTCATAATCATTTCTCCAAACAGACTTTTACCGAAAACTCATTACGACATGCGACAATCTCCATTATTTACCTTCAGCGCTAATTAATTCCTTACCATGCTTTTTGCTGCGTCGTTTGAGTTATATCTTCACGACTGACAAAGACAGGTATTCCACTATCTTGCAAGTTAGAGCAGGAGGAAGCCACTTCACCGATACCTGATTACCATCTTTTGGCAATTAGTAAAACACACAAAACTCCACCCTTGGCGTGTTCTGGTCCCCTGGTAGGTGAAGCTTAATATTCACCAGTAAATTACTTGAAAACTTAGTGCCAAGGTAGCTCTAGATTTAAATTTAAATGCATTTGGACGGATGCGGCAGATAAGGTGGTCCCAAAGTCTGGTAATTAATGGTCGTGTACATTGCTCGCTAGTGGGAATTCTAATTTGTGGGAAATCTTCAATTTAAATTGAAAAGTTTACTGCCTTACCGCTGGAGTTTTGGTCATAAATCAAATAGTTTGTGTTTTGTTTTCATGTGTATTTACTCGTACTACTAATACAGGTACATCTTGTTTTATGGGAACTGGATATATCGGGGATAGAGCGAAAGCTGGACTAAATAAATAAATATTCACACACTACATAACACATTAACCTAGTCTCACATTAAGATCCCTAAGGTCTTGTGTCGTGGGTACTAAGCAACGGTATATAAATACATAGATAAGTATAGAAACATCCATGACTCGAAACAAACATCGATATTCATCATATAAATGTTTGCACCTACCGGGATTCGAACCCAGAACCTATGGCGTCGCAAGCAGGGTCACTACCTACTAGACCAATCGGCCGTCAGACTATAGGCAATGAAAATAATCTTTAGAAGTCAAATTTTTTTATCAAAATTCCTTTAAGATACATCCTATCGTAAGAGTCGTAACGTGGAAGTAAATTCTACAATGAACATTGGCATGCAAATTAAAATACCTTTAGCACAATGTGAAACATCACAAAGTATTTAAATTAATTTAATTTATTTTTTTCTCCAATTCACATTATCGACGCGACCTTTTTGTAATCAATCTGGAATTCTGAATTTTCCACGCGGTCAAATGTGAAAAAGTTGGAGAACCCGATGGTCATTGGTTTATGTAATTAAATCCATAATGGCCGATGAATGTGCTTTTTGGTTTCCCTTGGTGACCGAGCTGGAAACTGGGGTGGCAATTGGGAATTTTAATTTATACTTAAAATAATTCCTATATAATGTTACGTAAAAATAATTTTCCAAAAGTATAATTATCTGTTTATCTATTTATTTACGCTATACTTAATTAATAAGGTAACTATATATTTGATGCAAAGCAGTGCTGTTTCCCTTTTTAATCATCCACCAATTAAGTTACCACTAAGTTACCATTAAATTACCACTAAAAACAAACCAACAGTGCGACAAAAACATAGTTTTATCATAATCAGGGTAGTCAACACAGGCTAATCTGTGATTACTAACATGGCTGGAAAAACACTGGTGTCCAGGCTGATTTTCAGGACATCTTTCTAATAATCTCTTAAAAACTATAACAGATACCTACTTCTAATACACCGGTATAAACGCCCAGTAGAACTGTTATAGCGCTATCGATCCCAAACTCCACTTGAGGTGCTCTTGTACCGCAAAACTGAGGGGAATGCAACTCGGATCGTATTCAGATGTAGGAATAAATGGATGTTCCATTTTTGCAATACTTGTTGATTTTATGGTACAAAAATCCACAAATAAACGATAAAATTCGCTAGGATTTGGTAGTTAGCAATTCACTGCAATATTTTTATTATGTTTAGCAATGACCGAATATTTCGGAGAGTTCCTTTTCTGATATGATTGAATATCCATTCATCATCGTTTTGAAGAAATTAATGTGTATCCCCGATCTCCGAATATCTTAGTTTCTATTTTGACCATACTATTTCTGCGACACATTTTTTGGTTACATACTTACTATTATATGAATATACAGTTTTAAAGCTATACGAGTACATACATAAACTGTTACTTTCTACCTATATCTATTTCAAAATACCTCTAGGGGTATCTTGAAACACATCCATTGTTATCACCCCTAGTAACTCCCAGTTTTTACCTTTTTATCATCGACAATAGCACTCGAAGCCGCGGGCGTCGACAGATGTACGTACTTATGGACGCACGTTCGATTGCCTACGTATATTAAATCTGCAGTTTTTTGATTAGGGCAAATTATATTTCAAGTACTTTAATACAAAGGTGAAAGCTATTCAGATTTGGAAGCAAATATTTTTGGAACATTTTAAATTTGGCTCAGTGTGTTACCCATACTACTTGTACATACATTACTTTAATCAATAAGAATGAAACTGTTCTCTATTAGCTTGACCGACTTCAAACGTAACATTACATACGTGTGATCAGATAATTCAGCTTCTTTTAATATTGTGAGGTATTTACCAAAATTTAAACTTAAAACATCAAATTCAAACAAAATATCTGGAGAGTTGTCTTAATACCAGATTAAAACCAAGACCAGAACAAATATAATTCTACAATCGCTTAGAGCTCTATGACGATGACATCAAAGATTAGTATCCTCAGCATCAGATGCAGGAGACTTGTTGAAGCTCATCAATCAAGCAGGACAGTGATGGAGAAGTAGACACCACAAACTTAACTGGACCAGCGGAAAAACACTCAAATTCATGTCGCTACATATATATGGGTTACTTGCGTAGACTGTAGCGACACTGTTCATCGACTTTGTTGTGTGTAATCTAGTTTGTCCGGTGGTAAGTCGGTTTTTGATTCTAAGCTCAGGTGCAAAGTTAAGAAGGTATGGTATGTTTATATTGAAATAATAATACATTACAGTGATTATTAAATATACTAAATTAGTTAAATCAACTGGTAGCTCTATTGAGGTCAATTCACATAGTCAAGTTTTTTAAAGGTTTGATAATGAAGAAAATTACAGTGTTCAGTAAATACTTAACAGTATAATAAGCATACCAGGATGATTGCGAAGTAGTTTTTAAATAGAGCAACTATTACATCTATTAGGTACCAAACGTTTTGGGTAAATTCAGAAAAAAATCTATTTCATTGTTTTTGCCGTCTAAGTGGGCTTTTCTTAACCAATCTAATTATCTTGACAGACATTAACCTGACCCATTAAGTGTCTAGACGTATCTTAATAAGCTTTTTATATAGCAATTACAACAATAAATACATTTAAATGGTAATGTGACGACCCTGGGGTAGTACACAATTACACTGAAACACAAACTTATTCTCGCACTCGCAAATTGTCTACAATAAACTGCTGACTTATCTTCAACTTTAATATCATGGTATTAAGATGTATTAAACCATATAAGTGATCTGACAATCGCAAAGCTATGTTGGTAAGATGGAGTGCATATAAAAACTATGTGATTTTGAAAGTCGTTTTTGTTTCGGATAAGATCTATTGTAACACCCTGTATCGAAAATGATTTATATTTTATTTATTTCGAGGGAGCCTTATCGGCGATCGGTGCAGTTCGAGTAAAGTACCTATGCTGCAGTAAAAGCAATTTTCGGGGATAGTTTTTTTTTTGTGGATTCTACGAGATTAGAGAAGTCAATATCTATGGCAATGTATGAGATGCATAATATAACTACACAGACATTACCTAAGATTATTAATAAAGCAATAATTGTATAAAAGATAGATACTACCTAACACTAGATTAAGTGAATCACAAGATCTTTTAAAAGGAGAAATACAATAATGTTTTCTTGACATTAACCCAAGCGCGCACTTGCGGCCAAGCAGCAGCGGCCAGTAATGCGACCAAGCCGCAAGTGTCGCGGCCAAGCGTGCAACCAGAATTGCGGCCAAAATTGTCAGTTCAGAGTACCTCTCTGTGTTAAAAGACATCACGATGTATAAGCCGCGCAGATAAAGAACTGATCTGTAAATGGCGTCCGCTCGCATGCTATCTCGCTCACATCTATCGCGCGCCTATGGCCACACAGTGAAGTACGCACTGCAAAAAAAAATGTCTGGTATCGCTTTGACTAATCTCATTGCTGTTAATCGTCTGAAAGCTAATTACTTTGAGGTTACTCTTTCTAAGTTAATTTCCAGCGTATTTTTTTGCTAAAACGTGCTTATTAGAGTCTCTTTTATATAATGTTTAGTAATGGTTTTACCAACCATACCTTCCGTCACCGACGCCATTTTCAGATCAATTCTTTATCTATGCGACTTATAATTTCCACACTCTGTAAACAAGTACCGGCTGCCGCGGCGGCCAGTGCGCACACATTGGCGCACGATCCTACAATTCTTCGAATCCCAGTGGTCGCGGCGGCCAGCGGCCAATACGGGTCTCAGGTTACGTCGTAATGATCCCACTGGCCGCTTGCGACCAAATGCGCGCACTAATGTTACAATGCATATATTTCGGTGAACTCGGTGGCCGCCGCGGCCTGGCCGCAAGTGCGCGCTTGGGCTTAGAGTTAAATCCTAACTTCCTTTCTACTTTAAATAAAACTAACAATACATTTTTTTTTAACTTATAAGCATCCAATAAATCTAAATTATACTAATCGACTGCAGAGTATTAATGAATTCTCTTTAATTTTATGTAGGTGATGTAGGTGATATGTGTATGATCTGAATAACATATACGAGTAATACATACGTAAATCACATAATACTGCATCACCTCAAGTATATATTATTCGGGCCCAACTTAACCTAACCAATGTCCGTACTAATACCAATTTGTAAAGGCCACTGAAAAACAACGACTGTATGACAAATCGCGCTAGAACCATACTGTTAATTAGAGGAGCAAATATCTTGTAGATTAATTGCTTTCTGTAGGGTATCCGTGAGATAAATTATCCTCCGTATAGCAGACAATAGCAAGGTATGCGTACTCGGAAACTTAGGTCTTAAGCAGCAAGATGAATTATAGTTAGACACTTCGCTTGTAGAACAAGACAAATTGATAGCATTTTGTTTGGAATGTGACTATTGGAATGGCAAGACGATGAGGCCCGTTATATACGGGTATCTAAAACTAAATCTGATACCCATACAGATTCAGGTAATATAAATATAAAGATAAAGAACATGCTCTACCTTTTATCTTTAAATAAAAACCAGCAAAGTGCAAGCCTGACTCGGTCACAAGGGTTTCTTACAAACACGTATAAGTATAACTGAAAGTTAAGATAGGTTTATTGGTAAATACAAAAAAAAACATGCCTACAGACAGATTAAGAGAAATATCGTTTTAGTTTATATTGCTTTTTAAAAAGGCTCCCAATATTTATTTCCTGCTATATCTCCAGTTTACAAATAAATTTAGTTACAGATTTATTATTATGTAAAGATAATTTGTACAGTACCTAACGCCATCTGTTGAAGAAATATATTTATGTAGCGTCAACATCAAGACGGCCATCCTTGTAGTGCCTAAACCGCAGAACGCCTAATTACCTCACACGTGTGTTTGATTAATGTGCACAATAGTCGCTAATATAACTGCTATCTACTCCACATAGCTAAGATATATAATTGTATCCGCTTTCTTACGAAACAGACCTATTTAGGAGTGCCAACTGTAATAATAAAAACTTTTCTTGATATCACCATCGTCATTTCAGCCATCAGAAGTCTGCTGACATAGGTCTCCCCCAATGTCTTCCACTATGGCCGACTGGAAGCAGCAGAAACTCGTAACTCTCTGGGTAATCTACAAACATTATTAATTAAGTAATTGTGTATAGATTCCGTATGTTGTCGGTAGAATAACACCATCCTATATCTGCCCGTGAGTATCGTTATTAAGGGTTACCTAGAGGTGAGCAGCAGCACCTCCCATGGTGACAACATAGCCCGAAAATCACACAGCAGTCACCAATCTGCAAAGCGTGGTAACTATGGGCAAACCCCGGCTATGGCAGTAACCTTGTGGCGTGCCCTGGGGGAGGCCTACGTCCAGGAATACAATAGGTTGATGTGTGTATGTATGTAACTGCAACAAAAAAGAGTACAAAGTGAGCCACTGATGCTTCATCATACCTTATTCCATAGGTATTTTATCCGTTAATAGGTTTGAAATAAATCGGCATTAGGTTTTCACGGTCACGGCGGCCACATCAAAGAGTTGGGGTGCCCTGGAGGGGTCCGACTGACCCTGCGGAGGTGAATGCAGCTCATACAACAAATATAGGTGCAACTTGTAAAATATCACCTAGTACTAGTGGCAAATTCGTGTGAATGTTGCAAGTATAACTCTTTTTAAACAGGGTGTTCATGAGTGAAAGTCCGAACAAGTACCATTATGTCGAGTCAGTATTTCAATTGCCTGGCCGTCACTCGTAAATAGGTGTGTTGAAATGATGTTTGGCATTGGAGATATGTACATACGAAATCTAAATATTAAAAACTTACTACAGTTTCATGGGCTGGTAGATTATGAAAAACGTATTATAGTTCTAAAATACATGACCAAATATTAATTGCTAAAAAAAGTTTGTTAAAGATGATTGTGAGATTTTGTTTTAACCGAGCGTTAAAATGTGCCTCCATATATTTTGATAGTTGGAAAGTTCTCATTACCACATACCTACTAGCTTAGTATAATACTTTTGTCACGCAACCTATCAGATCAATAATTACACAATGCAACTTCAAAATTATGATTCCTAAAGTACCTACCTACTTTCCTTTCCTCCATAATATTACGAGTAGAAGATGGGCTAAACTACCAATTTTTAGCACAAACGTGCACCTAAACGCACCTACATTCAGCGCATGCAGAACCGAAGGGCCCGGCCGGTGCATGGCGCACAGAATCGCGATTCGACACCTGAGTACACTGCACCCCTACGTTTTAACGTGGGGGACCACGAGTTCACTAGTATGGAATAGGCTTGTGTTAGCTACTGCTTGATACGTTCAATTTTTTATTAAATCCTTTTGTTCACCTCACAAAACGGTAAATCAAACATGTGAAGAAAGAAAAGTTAAGCAATTAATCCACATGATGCAACATCTATTCAAATTATACGTAATATTTTATGCTGTGGATGGGAATTTTAAACAGCGCATAATTTATAGTTAGCTTCATCCATTTTAAACAATGGTATTACCTAAAATTCAGGGCATAATATCTCAGTAACTAGCATTTGCATTAGTGTCACAAATCTCTGACATCTAAATCTTTTGATCTCTTCTTCTTTGGCCTGTTCTGCGCTAGGATGATCTATCCTAGATTGTTTTTTCAGGCAGATGGGCAAAATAACTCAATGAAATGCTGTTCCACCCTCTCATACCCGTTTAAACATATTCGATCCAGCATTAGGGGGCGGGAGCTAAAAAATTGTCACAGAACAATTACAGCGGCATCTGTCGGCCGAATGTGTACTGATTGGATTTACTGAGATGCACGGGGAATATATTACTCACATTACCCGTAATGGAACACATGGCATGGTCTCGTAAGGTAGAAGTGACCAGGGGGCTACTATGAACTCACAAAGCAGGATTATTTGTATGAAAATGAGATGTCATAATAAATTATGTAGCTGCGGCTCATTTCGAAAGAATACTGTGACCAGTTGATGGTGACCCCCCAGATTTATTTCTGGGGGGTCACCATCAACTTTGATTTCGAGGCATTTTGTGAACAGGTTCACTGTAGTGGACTTTTCGTAAGTCCTGTATCCCATTAACATTTTATTCCTAAACTTTAAGTTGAAAAATGACGTCATCTTGGGAAACAATTTTGAAGCCGTAGATATGTCGCAGTAAGATAGATAAATCCGTAACATAGTTATACGAAAGCGATTCATTACCATCTCTATCTCACTAGGAATATAGTTATAAAACGGTTTATCGTCTTCGACTTAAACATGTAACCTAACACCGAAGAAATCGGCGGCCTCATTCTTCTAACCTATATTGCCAGATTCGGATCCGCCCAAACAGGTAACCATAAGCAAATAATTAAACTTTCCGCAGAGAGATTCCTAGTGAGATAGTAATGAATCGCTTTCGTATAACTATGTTACGGCTTTATCTATCTTACTGCGACAGATACATGGTATGTACAAGTATTGATTTAGATTCAAAAAGTTGATAATTAAATGACCGGCATGTGCGTACTATATATTTTTTAAAATGTTTCTTGGTTCGTGCCTTGGAAAGTGCGTCGTTGTCGTCGTCGTGAAAGTCCGTTGGTCCTGCTCCCTGATCTCGCTCCGGTCGTTTCGGATTTCCGTCCCATATGACTATGAGAATGAGGTAATAGAGATAATATGTCGTGCGCAGCTGGTCAATCCTAAGCGCGCGCTAGCGCGCTTCGGGTTGCGGGCCTTAGGGTTGCCCTGTGCCCGGGCAAAGTCTCGGCGCGCGACATCACTATAATCGGAGGCCGCGCTGCCTCGGCTTAGTCACCGAGGCAGCGAAGGACAAAAAAAACTATACTATTATATTGAGTAGGCATGGGGGAATACCCATGCACTCTAAAAGAATGGGACGACACAGTTGTCGGTATGACGGCCAGACATGTAGATCCGCCGATCGGTCGGTGACGAGGAGATTTTGCCCCGCCCTCGGCGATCGAACCCCCGCCCGCTACCGCCGCCCTACCGAGAGACTAGACTAACACGAGAGTAAAGCTATTATGTACAATATATAAACTAGGGACGGACAATAGTAAAAGGGACATCACAAGTAAGAAGGACTTCACAATGAGGTAGAATTTATAATAAATTGTGCCACCTGGGCAAGAAAACTATGTACATTTGTGTAGGCGCATATGGTCGGATGGAACGATCGCATTGCGCCTACCTGTGAGTCAGTCCAGTATCAATTGGTCAAAGAAGGCCCGGCATCGCTGTCGAGTGGAATACTCAACAGCTCCCTCGGCTGTGGGCGGCCGTCTGGCGGCCTCGCATGAAGCGGAGCTAGCCCGGGAGAGAAGCGGCCCGTTGTCGGCGCGGTCGAACATTCGACGCGCCATTCGGGCCACGAATTGCTCCACTTTCGTTTTTGAGGTCCCGAGCGATGACGTCATTACGGACGTACCGCCCGGCCCTCGCAATGCTGCGGAGGGTGGAGCTCTGCAAGGCCTCAATCCTCTTTCTGTTTGAAACAGAGCAAAGTTGGAACCAGGCCGGGGCCGCGTACGTGAGACGCGGCCGAACATAATAACTTGTACATGTTCAATGCCTGGTTCGGAGGGGAAGCGTGGACTGCATGACAGGCCGCAGCAGGGCGCGCGCGGTTTTCGCGTGGCAGCACGTGCTCAACCATCCCAGTCATCCGCAGCCCACGATCGATTTGGCAGCCTAGATACCTGACAGTATTCTGCCAGGCTATCGGCTGCCCTCGAAGCGTGAGCCTGGGAGGGAGCTCTCGCTGCTGACCCGTCAGCAGGGCAACGGTCTTTTTGGCCGACATCCGCCATCTGTCAAGCCAGTCCGGAAGAAGATTGAGACCCTTTGCATTTGATCCACCGCCAGTGGGGAGCTGCGCGATGTGGCAAAGTACGCGCTATCGTCCGCGTACAGTGCCAACATGCCTTCAAATTCCCATGGGAAGACCACCTTTACGGTCGGTATGTCATCTGTGTAGATGGCATACAAGACCGGGGAGAGGCAACTGCCTTGAGGGACGCCGGCCAATATGGGGTGGAGTTGCGAACTCGCGTTTTCCACCCCTACGAAGAACCGCCGGTCATTTAGAAATGACGCGACGATTCTTATGAGGGCCGGCGGCAGTCCCTGGCCAATGAGCTTGCGCAGCAGACCTGGGTGCGCAGCTGGTCAATCAATTACATACATACATATAATCACGCCTTTATCCCTTACGGGGTAGGCAGAGCACCAAGGGCTGATATGACCACATGGTGCCACTTCTGACCAATTTTGAGAGTATAGTTGAGATGTATAAGTTCGGTTAATAGTGACAGATGGTCAGCTCATCGCCTACAAAACACCAAGAACCTCCTGTCCCTCTACTGACTTGTACAGTAAGCCCGGGAAGAGAAGCAGCTGTAGTATTATACTTTTTTTTTTCACTACCAGAGTAGCATAGAAGAATAATTCAATTAATATTTAATTAATCGCCGAGACTAAAATACGATGTTCCAATGCATGTGAAAATATTTATAAAACCAACCTCAAAAGCCATAGCTCCAATAAAAATATCTATTTATACGGTAGCTGCTAAACCATGGTAATAATGAGCAGCTTGCCTGAATCGATATGGAAACAATAGTCCGCACGCGCTCGTAAATACCTGCGTTTTATCGCGCGAGGTGAGCGTGCTGCCTCGTTTGAACTACTGGCTAGGCTGGAGAAGGCAAGTGGAAAGTAGCTAAACGACAATTACTATAAAAACGTTAGGTGAGAAATGAGTACTTATTGATTTTTTTGATGTGATTCAAATAGCCCCTATATAATAGAAAGTTATATTAAATAGGTGCTGACAATATGTTACAATCGTAGGTCAACCCTACGTCTTTGGTTTGGCCAGTTAAGTCTACAATCAACTCCGTGATTATTGCTCGAAAATCAAGTTATCACTCCTATGCCAGCATGATTGATGATATTTCAGGCTGTGTTCCTGAAGGAAGGTACCCAGAACTGCAGGATCATAAATAAGACCCCACAGCCACGTTCAGTATAGCAGGGGCAGATGTAAGTGATCAGTGATAAGATAACCTCTGCTTGAGAAAATCCCCGAGTTCCTCAGTCGACTTTTACGGCTTGAGGAAGGCGATGCAGCTGAGGTGTTCTAGTTAAGCCCCGAATAAGCATAGAACGAAAATTAAATAATTAAGTAAATTGTCCTACAAATCTAAACTACAAACGAGCCTGAAAATGATGTGTACTACCTGCCGCGCCACAGTATCGGGCGGAAAGCTGGCCCCCTGCCAGCGTTGTTATGGCTCTGTGTGTCTGTGTGTCCACGTAATGCCATTCTGTCTGCTTGTGCGGAAAATTACTTGCCAGGATAATCCTAGAGGATGCAGAGGTAAGCAGGTATTTAACTAATGACTGATTTCATCTTCTAGTTGGTTCTGATTTCATGTGTTTAGGCCCACTGGACACTGTTTTTCGCCGCTATACAGGGTGTAACAGAAAGGGTATGTTAAGCGAAAAGCTGTATAAATAGCCCACTATAGAGAACCTATTCCCAAAATTTGAGACTCGAAATCACATTTTTAATTTTCAAGATTGTATGAAAATTCCTGAGATATTTAAAAATTCTCCATACTATCGGGAAAAGTAAACATGTGATTTCGGATCTCAAATTTTGTGGATAGGTTCTCTATAGTGGGCTATTTACATAGCTTTTCGCTTAACATACCCTTTTTGTTACACTCTGTATAATTGTAGATTTTAAAGGGAAAAGTAAAAAGTTTGTAAAATTAACCCACGGTACGTATGTATTAAACTCTCGTTTCTTTAGCTGAAAATTCAGGTACACTAATGGCTCGAGCAGACCGGATGCGTGTGCGTGCACGTAAGCGTAGACGTGCACGTGCCGCTGAGTTGCAAAGTATGGAACTGTATAGGCACGGGCAGACCGCATGCGTATGCGTAGACGTAAGCATAGACGTCAAGCGGTGACAGTTCCTATACATTAAACTCAGAGGTACGTGTACGTCTACGCTTACGTGCACGCATACGCATCCGGTGTGCTCGAGCCTTAATCACTAAATGTGATAACTCTTATATCCGTAAAGAAATAAAACCTTCCTGCATAATGCTCTCAAAATTTCTTGTATCCCACGAATGTGAATCGGTAATTTTAAGAACAGGGGTCCAATTCTCGAAAAGTTTCGAGTTGGAACGAAGCCGAAACGGAACCGTTGTAGGCGCTCAGAACAAAACAATAATTACTTTATTGTGACGTAATTAGACACATTTCAGCACGAGATAGATATTTGTTTTTATTCTGTCAGCGACCGATGTGTGCTAAAATTTCCCTTATTACCCAAACGGTATGTATATATTGCTTGACAACGCGTTTCGTTAACGGTTCGTTAGTAGTTGCGTTTCGGCTCAAAAATTTTCAAGAATTGCTTCCCAGGATAGGTACGAAATCCTACACATAAAATACAGGACAGAAACTGCACGCATGTAAAACAATTTCAGACGCAACTAATGTCACCGAAGAAACTGCAATAAACCGACTAATAACCTACTGCAGCCATTGGATAATTAAACACGAAATAATATTAATGACCGGTTATACTCGTAACTTGTGTGAATAAATCAATTAGGTTTTACGAGGGAGAAGCACCTAGGTCTTGACTTTAATACCATGCATTAAACATGATGGTTGATTGACTAAATAATTTTAGTGAATGGACAGCAAGGAACTAATTGTAGCATCGATAGACTGGAACGTAAAAGTTTTTGTACCCACTATAAATAAAACTTGAGCCGTGTATAGGAGTACAGTTGTCTGAAGATAAAATTGGGCAAAGCAACACATCGAAAATAAACGTTCAATACTACAAATTTTTAAAAGAAATATTAGTCGCAAAAACACTTCTAAATTTCAACTTTATCACAAACATACCACTATAATAATAAATCAATGTCTTTTCTAAGAAAAGCAAATAAGCAAGTAAATATAAAGTAATATTTAAGAATTGTGGGTGAGGAATTAGCGCATGTATTTTTATGATTAAACAATTAATGATGATTCTGTCCATGTATACATTGTACACAGTTTTTTACTGTAAAAGAACATTTCAAGGTTCGCTGGAATAAAAAGAGTCACCCTGTTGTTGTTACTCACGAATCACTTAAACTGTCCGCCTATTAGTAACTAATTTAAAATATATAGAGTTGGGTTTGTTATGTAGGTTAAAATACACATAGCTACACTTATTGTTTTCAAATGTTAACATACCAATGTACAAACATACGTACATTGTCTACAATCGGCTCTACGTGTTTCCGAAATCGGGTAATACCTAAGTTCGGCAGAAATATAAAGGAGATACTCACAGCGGCGTTTAACAAAGCAGGGAGAGATGTTAATGGTCAGTAACAAGTTGCTTACTCATCGCCTGGGAGAATACCCGAGTTCCTCAGTCAACGACATTTGTTTATACATCTGCGTAAATTCATCATACTATGCTGTTTTACGAGTAAGTATATGCCAAAAAGCACTCGTTTTATAGGTGTAAAGTTTTATGACCGTCGCGAGTCGTTATTGGTGGAATATTAATTATATTAAGATTTCCGGTGCCGAAGATAGAGAAGGTAGACTTTGTTATTATTCAAACATATTATAAATTATATTTTATGAATATTGAATAAAACTAACCAGCTACCTAACGAATAGTCAATATTCCACCAGAAACTTAGGAACTAAAAACATTATTTAATATAGGTAATAAATACATCTATATGCTCAAAATGGGGGAACTGCAGGATGACGAAGAGGCCAGATGTAGAAGATTAGTGACAAGATACTAACTCAACGTCCTTGGGTTTCTTAGTCGACATGCAAGGAAAACATATGATGGAAAATAAATTGATTCCACAAAAGTCGATAATACTACTCGTACCACAACAGTACTCCACTAGGATTTTTCAGCTAGCTTACTAAATAATTAAATAAATTGGTAGCAACATATAGATTTTCAGTATCTTCCTTATCTATTTAATTCTAAAAGTAGATACAGTAGAAAGCAAAACGGCCACGTGCCGTTTACGCCAGGTGTGCAAACCGCAAACCTCTAAATTTAACGTCTTTATTTTCATTTCTGACTGTACTGTACAATCTTCCACGTAACCAGCTTCTCCCAAATCGCATTTCTTTATGCTACAATTCTTAATGGTATATTGATGAGAGCTGACGTCCGTACCTTCAATGTTTTTCCTTCCATTTGCTAAACCGTATCCAAATTGGGGTTTATTTTAAAATAACTTGACTTATTTCTGAATCACCTATAACTGCGACATCGTTTCGATGCGTTTTACATGACTCTTATTTCTAATATAATAAGGTTTTCAGTTACATGTTTCAGGTGGTATAATTAGCAAGAGTTTATGAGCGTGATATTATTGTTTTTAAAGGGTGTTATTACAAAGGGCCAACACCTGGCTGCCTGCGCCTGATTTACAACAAGCATAATTTAATATGAGAGGATAAACATTGCTAGCTTTTGATACACGTTTACCGTGCGGTAGATTTATTTCAAGTGTTTGAATATTAATATCCCCCAGGTCTTGAGCTTTCATATAGTACGATAGATATGATTGCACTACTATAGAAAATAAATCAATTTATCAAATTATAGGTAAGCTAGATTATAGACATGACGAGATCTTGTGAGATTATGAATATCAATCTCGATATATTTCGTACATTTTGAATTTACGAGAATGCTTATAGTAGGTATAATATTTCTAAGGTCTTGTGTCACTTGTACTAACCAACAACAGTTTATTCATCAACTACATAGCAAAAATTATACAGGGTGTAACAAAAAGGGTATGTGAAGCGAAAAGCTATGTAAATAGCCCACTATAGAGAACCTATCTACAAAATTTGAGACTCGAAATCACATTTTTATTTTTCAAGATTGTATGAAAATTTCTGAGATATTTAAAAATTCTCCATACTATCGGGAAAAATAAACATGTAATTTCATGTCTCAAATTTTGTGGATAGGTTCTCTACAGTGGGCTATTTACGTAGCTTTTCGCTTAACATACCCTTTTTGTTACATCCTGTATACCTACGACCTACATGAGTTCGCTTTGTAATCATTCTACACAGAACTTTAGACAATTTCCAATGCCTACGATATGTACCACTATTCACATTTTTCTATTAGACCATTGCAAGATCAGGAAAAAATATAAGTCACCTACCTAAAACTAAAAGCAGTTCCAAAAAGCACACTCTGACCGCAAAACTCGCCAAGTCGTGAATTTGCAAATTCCTCAACAAGGTAATTAAACTCGCCGAGATAGGGCATTAATATTTGATAACACAATTAATTCGAGAGGGCACCGTAAAATTTTCAATTTGCTACTTACGAAGTTTTACCTGATAACCGTGGAGTTTGGCGGCGAAAATTCTTTGAAGATAAGAACGATGGTGGGGGGCGGGGCTAATTACATTCCGCGAGGTATGTAATTATAATTTTGTAACCTTGTTTCGAATATTTCGGTGGAAAATTTTAGGGGAAGGGTTAAAAAGTATGCTAATCTTGTGCATTTTACATTTCGTAGATTAGTCAACTATGCTTAAAAATTCTTTAAAGAGATTTCTCGCTATTTTTGTAATTAACATAATTGCGGAATGATAATTAAGTGCATTTTCACTGTCATTGAAAAACTTTTTAAATAATAGGTATTATATTTTACTATTTCAGTACCTACCTACCTACACCTAATGCCATTTGACACGTTTGTGTTGAAAAGGTGGTTAGAGGTTCATCAATTTTGACCAAAGTGAATTTACCTTATCTTTCTAACGTGTCCATCGACAACTAATTTTAAAACACCTGAACCGAAACTTGGCGCCCATCGGCTCGTCAATCACACCTCAGCACGACACTGCGTCGCGCCACAAAGCACGCGGGGCACGCGGCGAATTCGCCTCACGCCACGCATCCGCGTCGCGCGGCGAATCTTCGCCACGTCGCGTATTCAAAGTCAAGAACTACGAGTCGCAATTAACGAGAATGGCTATTCCATCAATGTGGATTATTTTAGCATTTTTTTGCAGTAGGTATGCTATCGATTAATAATTAGTAGGAATATTATAAAAATTAAACAAAAAAATGCTTTTAGTCACGTACATATTTAATATTTCCAGTTTTTAACTTTACAAATCAAAAAACAAAAGCAAAGTCATTTCGGTCTATCTATTCAATCCCACCTCATAAAAACTCGACGAAAATTACTTACAGGTAAATAAAACATTTGGTCTATTTTATAATCCGTTAAAAATATTCCCAGCGACGTGATTATATTGCGTGATATATATACATATATATATATATATATAAAAGAAATTATAAACATAACACGAAAAATCACGGAAATCTTTAAGTATAGGTATGCCAACGAAATCGTAGGCGGCCGCTAGTCTAGCATATTTGTACTTGTAAGTCCACTAGGACAAAACTGCGCTCGCTCCGCTCGGCATCCCGCATCGTGACGACAGGTGAGCCCTCAACGATTTATAGCTTCTAAATCGTTGGGAAAGGTGAACTCTAATTCTTGATTGGCTTAGAAACCAGGTATGTACTATACATAGACTGTAACTTTGTTTTATTTGCGTAGGTGTTGATTGGAAGCCAATTTGGACGGACCATTTAGCAGTGTGTTATGTTATTTTATGATTGTAATGTGTTCTGTCGGTTAATTGGCATGCAACGCTTATTAGTTTGTGTATTAATTGCTAGTAGTAGGTTTGTTTGGTTAATGTAATGAAAAGTTAATTACCTATATCTATCAAAATTAATAATATAAATTCATCTTTTATGCTGCTCTGGGAGTGAAAAAAAAACTATAATACTACAGCTGTTTCTCTTCCCGTGCATACTGTACAAGTCAGTAGAGCGACAAGAGGGTCTTGGCGTTTTGTAGGCGATGGGCTGACCACCTGTCACTACTAACCGAACTTGTTCATCTCAACTATACCCTCAAAATTGGTCAGAAGTGGCACCATGTGGTTCTATCGGCCCTTGGTGTTCTGCCTACCCCGTAAGGTATAAAGGTGTGATTATATGTATATATGTATGTATATAAATTCGTGGTAAGGTCTATTATTTCCGCCTTTGCGTACTCATATTAGTATTGTTATATGGAGGAAGATCTGATGCGAGGCTTCACTAGAATTCATCAGCATATGAGTCGTGTCAATAGGAAGTAAGGAACATTCTTTCAATTGGCGATGTGCTAGCAACTTGTCAATGACTTGCTATGCTAAATGTAACTGTAAATATCTTTTCTGTGATACTAAAGTTTTGGCTACCCCATATTTAGGAACATAGCCGAGTGTGTGTATATTAACAAGTACAAAAATCGATCTATTCCGTTCCGATCCCAGCAAGTGATCCCGCAAAGGGTCAGTTTTATTTAATTTTATAATTTTATTCCTATCCGATCCCGACGCGGGATCAGATGAATATTTCATTTATTTTGTATTCCGTTCTGACCCCGTGTGTCTTCTCAATGATTTTTAGTACTGTTAGCAAGTAAAACAGTAGATACATACAATATTGTTTTTCGAATGATTGTTGATTTTTACTAAGAGATCGAGACTATTTTACTAATTGTTATTTTATTTTTTCTTAACTTTGTCGTTCTTCAATAAAATAACTTATAGAATTTTCATTATTTGATTTCTTATTTTATTTTCTGACCTTACACATTAAAAAAGAACTCCACGGGATCAGACCGGCATCTAAAAATTGTTTTAGTAAAAAAGGATTAGTTTAAGGGATCGGACCGGAATATATCCAAAAATCTGTTATAATCTTGACTTTCCACTTTCGTAGATCTTTAAGAGTTACGGATAATATGTAAGTATATTCTAAAAATGACGCTACTTAGATGATAGAAAGAACTAACAGACCTGAGTTGTCTTTCAAAATCTACTATTTCAATCAAATTTCAAACTCTATGGGTCGTATCGGTTCAAAAATTGTATTTATTTTATAAGCATATCGTAAACATCTTTTGCTATTATTATACCTGCAAAAAAAAATGGAGAAATGTTTACACGTCTACCTATCAACGGAAATGATTTCCAACATTTTGAATCAAAATACAGGTGTTGCCGCTTAAACAATAATAAAATCTCATCATCATCGACCGGACTTCGAAAATAAATAGATTTAGTTCGAAAATAAACAGTATTACCAGCGCGGCTGTAAATTACCTGTTGGTTTTACTGAATGTTTGATGCGTGCGCGCATGATCGACATGAGAGTACTGCGACTGAAGCGTTTTGATAGTAAATAATTAATTTTACAGCTCTTTGGACAACCAACTAACTTATAAAACAGATATTCGATCATACTGGTTATAGTTCGACAACGGAGATGTAGCGGAGTGGACTTACGCTTTCAATTGATTCTGCACGATTTGGGAATTAACAATTTTATACATTGAGCAGCTACAAGGCACCGCTGTTCAAAGGAATTATTAAGTGAAGCACTCTCTGTAGAGGGTTGGAGCCATGCTTCTTGTTTTCTCCATTTGTCAGTTTTCTCGGCTTACCATGCTTCCAAATAAGCTTAACGAAAAATAATATGACTTTTTTACCTATATTTATTCGCGGGAAAGGTATCATTCTTGGTCGTTAAAATGAAATTTGTAAAAAGTATCAAAAAGTCTCATCCGCAGTACTTACCTAACCACTAGGCCATGTGGTTCTCGTTGCGCGTGCGCCGCAGTCCGTGCGCAATCCTACCTGAACAGATATTTTTATGCGCGCTATTTCAAAAACATTAACGCTTATGCTGTTTGCTTTTGATGGGAGAATTTGGTTTTATTACGTTTTTAAATAGGATAAAAAAAATTGAGGTAGAGAGCTTTTTTATTACGTAAAGGTATGTGCCCTCATTACCTAACGGCTGTACAGGATGTTTGTATTTAAGAATAACATGTGCGAATACTGCGATTATTGCTGTGGATTGTCTAGGAAAGAGTTTCAAGGTATACCCATGAACGTATGAAGAATAACGGACAGAGTGTTGTCTATACACAGAGTGAAGTATTCATAGTAAGCTCGGTAACGATATTCCATGGAGTAGGGATGTGTATTGACGCGTTATCCACCCACACATACAAACCATAGTAAGCTCGGCGCCTACTAGAAAATACGCATTAATGCGCAAAGCGCCGCCATTACGGTGCTTCAATCTGTGCTTTGACAGCATTACGTCCGTTTTTCTTTATACGTTCATGCGTATACCTACCTAGACGAAATTATACAATAGACCTAGATAAATGATAGACAATTTTCGAATTTAGTTATGTAATATAAAGTTCTCGGTGTACCTAAATTTGTCATTTATCTCTATAACAAATAGGCTGGTTATTTTGTAAGATGTGCTCATATTCCATCATAGTTTGTAGCGTGATCGCGTTTCTAGCTTTTTCTTTTACTTATTTACTAATTTACTCTTTCTTTGGCTGTGAGATTTTCTTTATGACCCTGCAGTTTTGGTTAGAGTAAATCAACCTTATAAGGAATACAGCAGTTTGTATACGTATGTTAATCTTTCTACTTCTTTTAGTCGCTCCTCGTATACGTAATATACGAACTAATATACGAATGAAATACTAAGAACCGGCGTCATCATGATGTGTCCGGAAGCTTAATATTATTTTAGACCGTATCCTAACCATTATTAGAAACAATATTATTTTCACCTGTTTCCAGAAACAGTTAGTCCAACTTGGTTAAATGTGAAACACTTAAAATTCATAGTTAAAGCCCAAACACCGTTAAGGAATACGGCTAGTGTTGTAACTCAGACGTGGAATGTATCGATGTTTGGCGAAATATTTAATGAAAAAAGAAATCACTGAAATATTTAGACTAAAGCAAAGCGATGTCATGATTATGATTTAAAAAATAATAATTTAATTATATTTTTATTTTCAAATACATACCTGCATTTATATAACGACTAATAGGTACCTGCTTATATTGCTCAACAGGAGCTGAACTACTCAAATTAGCCGTTGTATAAAAAGGTTAATAATGTTTTTCATTAATGTATCTCTATAATTAATTTTCGATATTTTGTAGGTATTTATAAAATTTCAAACACATACTAAGTAATGGTAATAGTGTCCTCGCATAAATATGAGACTGATATAACCTACTTACTTAATACCGTTTATCGATAATGTATTTCCCATCACTACCAACACATTAGGGTTGTCACATAATGAAATTATACAAAGACCCACCTACGCACTTGTAATAACACGGCGTTTATTTTGTTCAAATATCCTAAGTGCATTGCCAGAGCAACTTTGACTTTAGGCCCAAGGTTCTAAGAGTTATACTGTCATAATTAGAATGGCACAGTAAAGTAAGTACAATCTGTTTCGCGAGTGAGTTAATTCCTTTTATCTCGAGGTGACGCGATGCGGGATATTATTTCTGGAGAGATGCTTGGAATAATAACGGATAGAAAGCTGGGATGTGTGTTTCAAATTGTGCAACCTATTAGGTTCAAGCTCCTTGTCTACAATCATTTAGAAGTGTGATTAGTACTTTGTATCTGAAGTGGTATTTAATAAATTTAAAAATAATTTCTACTTGGTCAAGATAAATTCAAATTAATTACATCTGTTCTCGATATGCTGAACTATACTGCAGTTTTGGTTACTTCATTTCGCAAACCCAGCCCTGTGTATATGTATAGATACTGTCAAAAATTTTTTTAGAGAGAGAACTATTTTAAGAGATTAGATTTTTTTTTAAATCCATGACGATCGTTTTTTAAGTCCTTCTGTGAGTTTTTATTCCCATGATACTGGTAATTCTGTTTAAGGATGTCGTATGTATGTTTATTATAATGTGTTTGGACCAAGACGATTTTATGTTATTCTACTCGTAAACTAAGATACATAGCTGATTATTTAACAGAGGAACTCTCGGCATGTGCTTTTACCTTTGATCTCGTATTAATAATATGTGATCATTAAATATACTATCATATTAAAATCAAATATAGGCCCACACAGTGGCATCCCTTTGTACTATTAAAGAAATAAATATAAATTTTTACAAACTTTAATAATTCAAAGGCCTACTTTTATGTATTGTCTTACCTCAAAAATTCTGCATTCAAAATTCATGTTATGTTTTACGTATATGAAAATTGAATGGCGCCTTGGTGTAGGTAAAGTAAGCAATAATACAAATAATACAATGGTACATAAATAAACAAACATCTATATTCATCACATCAACATCCTACTAAGCTTCCAACTCATTACTGTTCAAGAATTACAGCAATCGTCAAATAAAATAATAGTACTCGTACAATCCATTCGTAACCATATTTTAATGAGACACAAAGAAAATAAAGCCATCAATCACTGCACCGATGTATTTATCGCTGACATAAATCACCACGGTAATCACAACATGTACTTAATTTCAAGTCGCAAGCGCCATAAGTCATAGTTTAGCTAAGGGCTTAAAACTGCCGGACTAACCTACAAACGTGACTATTTACAGAAGTGAGAAGTAGAGGTGCACATACTTGACATTTTGAAGGTACTTGAACCTTGGAATAGATTTTCGCTTACTAAATTTCCTGAAAAGTGAACTGAAGGTCATAATTCTCGTGAAAAACTTATTGGAATAGAAATTGGAACCTTATACCAAACAGTAGTTATAAAATAAATACGATCAATAATTAAATAAGTCAAATTAAAATTGTATAAATAATATAAAAAGGTACCTATGCAACTAAAGAAATAGATCCCCTGGTTCATGTACCTTATTGGTATTTGAAACTGGAATATATAGTTTATGCCAAAAAAAATGCTGGGAAACGAACTAAATTTTTTTGGAAAAAAAAAACTTGATCGGGCGAAATTTATGGTGTCCAGTATTTATTTTTCAAAGACAGATATTAATTATTTCTCGTGAAAAAATCTTGCTACGAGCGTCTATGTGCATTTACGCAGAAAAACTCAGTCTATTTACTTAACTTTGGACCCTAATATCTACGGAACCAGACACTTCCCAGGAATGCTTCCATGGAGAAAAATGATCGTGATGATGAGGAAATTCCGTAGTTTTCGGGAACGTTGACGACTAAAAAACACCCTGTATACCTAGTATCGTGGTCAGTGGGGTATGCATGAACCTCTCGATAATCCGTAACTATCGTCACATTGTCATTTTCATAGATGTTCCTTACGCGTCGATAGTACAGACAGGAGCCAATTGTCACATTTTTTTATTCCAACTTTGAAATGATGTATGAAAACAATTGAAGATTTAATCTGTGGTATACCAAAAATCTCTTAACATTGAGCTATACCATATACAGCTAGATATGTACTATTGCAATAACATTATATCTAGTGAAAATTTAATAATATTCCCATAGCAAATAGGCAAATAAAAGGCTAAATCTAATTCGAGGCGTTAACCTGTTGAATTAATCGTCGATTACTCTTCATTAGTCGGCTCAGGCTAATAGTTACTAATAGTGGTGGAACAGCACTCGGCTTAGTACTGTCGCCTAGTACTGATTACGAACTGTTTACGATGAGCTGGTATTGTACTAGAGTAATATGTGCTCTGAGTATTGAGAGTACTAGCAGGGTACTAGCTTAGTATCTCCATACTAATATTATATGTATAGAGATAAAGTTAGTAAGCTACGAGTATAGGCGTTGGTTTTACTACTTGCCTTTAAGTTTTGGATAATCGATCTATTCCGGTCCGATCCCTTAAAATAATCCTTTTTTTACTTTAAAGAAAAATCCACAACAAATTCCGATCTGATACCAAAAAAAATTATATTCCGGTCTGATCCCGTGGAGTTTTTTAATTTGTAAAGTCAGAAAATAAAATATTAATTTATTTTTATTTATAATTATTATATAATTAAAATAGGAAATAAAAGAATGAAAATTATACTTGTTGTTTTATTGAAGAACGACAAAGTTAAGAAAAATAAAAAATATAAAATTATTAATAAAGAAAATGGAAAAAATAGTAAAATAGTCTCGATCTCTTAGTAGAAATCAACAATCATTCGAAAAACAACATTGTATGTGTCTACTGATTTACTTGCTAACTGTACTAAAAAATCATTGATAAGACACACGGGATCAGAACGGAATACAAAATAAATGAAATATTATCTGATCCCGCAACGGGATCGGATAAGAATAAAATTAAATAAAACGGATCCGTTGCGGGATCACTAGCTGGGATCGGAACGGAATAGCTCGGATAACCTAACTGGCACTGGTAGATACATTTACCCGTCAGAAAGAAGTCAGTTAGGTCATCCGGCACCTAATAAGTGGTGAAACTGGGATTCAAAGAAACGAATATTTTATAAACTAGTGGACGCCCGAGACTCCGTCCGCGTGGACTACAGAAAAAACAAAATGTCGAAATTATCCGGAATAAAAAGTAGCCTATATGTTAAGTGGGACCTGTCACAATATATTCCTGAAAACTGCATCGAAATCGGTTCAGCCGTTTCTGAGATTAGCGTGCACAAACGCACAAACAGACAACAATTCCAAAAATCATTATTTTGGGTACTATTGGCGTTGGATAAAGGTCTCCTATAATATTTTTCTCCATGTACAGACAGCAATCCGTTACATTTTTATTATATGTATAGATGTATTTCATTCATGTATTGTATATAAAAACCTTTTATGAATATGTATTTATAACATCTACCTACATATTATACATATTAGCCACCCTGTTGTCCCGTCCTGGATAAAATATTGGGTTTTCGCGAAATGTGACATGTTCACAGATTTTAGTTTAGAAATGCTACTTTTATATTTGTCAATTTCCAAAAATATTATTTTCAAGAGTTTAATTCCGTGCTTGAAATACTTGTCTTAGCTAATGAATTGTTTTATATTTTTCTCAAGCATACTTTTTGTAAGAAAGAGAGACGTGATAGAGGTCAACCTAGTTTAACACTTTAGATATTTTAAAAAAATAATATTTTTATTAACTCTAAAGTTAATCCTTCTCTAATCGCCCGCACAATATCTCGCAAAGGATGTGAGCAGGTGTCCATGGGACAGCGCATTTGTATCAGCTCAAACCGAACCGAAGTCTTGGGTGGTCTTAGACAGGAGGGGTGTTCGTTCATATGGAAGCAGCCCATCAAGGAAGAATATCTGAAATACAAAAAATCTCTCGGATCGGTTATTGTGGCCTAATAACTTATGTTCGTAGAAAAAAATCTGGATAATATGACGCTTGAAAAACCCTTAATTCTGCGCAGAACGTTTATTTAATAATAATACTATCGACGTATAATGCTAATTCCGGAAACTTAATAAGTACTAGACATGATAAAGAATCTCTTATAATTTGATTTTGATAACAATAAATCTTTTAAATTCCAAGTTTGAAATTTTGTATGAAAAACGGAATGGAACGTGGTGAATGATTTGTTAACAGATAGGTATCGAGGGGTATGAAATATACGCAAAAAATCTCTCGAGATCGGTTATTGAAATTGGCTGTAAGTAAATGTTGTCGACCTGTGAACACTTCTCTTGTGAATGAGAGAGCAAGTTGTCGTAAGCAGTGTAAAAGATTTGTGTCCCGAAAATGATGATCCTTGTTTGCCATTTTCTGGATAAGTGATATTCCTGGTCCTGACGCTTGAAAAACTCTTAATTCTGCGAAATATTTATTTTTCACATTAACTAGAAATATGCGTTGTATTGAATAATAATATGACATCGACTGTATAATGACAAATCTCCCAACAACCTCCACTCCGACCGGTCGTGCATCCAACCAACGCCCGCGACCGTGGCCAGGTCGTCCGTCACCTCGCGGTGCCTTTCCAATCTGCGCTTGCCGATGTGTATCCAATCTAACTTCCGATCCGGAAGTTCTTCGACTATGTGCTCATTGACTTCAGCTTGCTGGACCGTTGACATGTCGGTATCTTTTCATAACATTATATTATTAATTAAAATTGATATCAAAATATATAAATAAAATTATCATGTTCTACAAGTCCTGAACCAGCTCAGGGGGGGGTCCAACCCCCAATCCCCTGCTCATTTCATGATTAGTCCGTTGATCCATAACGATATCGCATCTCCTGTATGTTCTTCCTTCGTGGTTCTGTCCTAACTAAGCTTCTAGTCTATTTGGTAGGTTAAATTAGTGCATAAAGATCATGTTATAAGATCTGACAAACCCTGTAATTGCTGTTAAATACGCGACAGGAGCTTTTACTGCGCACCTTTCATTTATTCTTGTCTCTTTAGATAAGATTTAGGTACGTGAATTGCACTGAAAACATGATACGAAAACTGAATTATACTTATTTATGTTAATTGATCTATTTATTACAATTATGCTATGATAGCTTGAGAAATATCATGAAAATTAATATAATAATGTATAAGACAAGGTATCTGCTTATTGAAAGCAGTGAAAAGTAGTCATACCTTATCACATATACATATAATCACGCCTTTATCCCTTACGGGGTAGGCAGAGCACCAAGGGCCGATAGGACCACATGGTGCCACTTCTGACCAATTTTGAGGGTATAGTTGAGATGTACAACTTCGGTTAGTAGTGACAGGTGGTCAGCCCATCGCCTACAAAACACTAAGACCCTCTTGTCCCTCTACTGACTTGTACAGTATGCCCTTATACCTTATTACCTATATTTGAGTACCTTTGTCATAATAAGTGTATAAGTGGGTTTATTTTGCAGGAAAATAAAAATATTTTATATTATTTGCAAAACAACAACAGTCCAAATTATCTAATAGAACATAAATTCAGAATTATTCAAAATTGCTGACAATTTATTTCTATTTTCGCAAAATAAATTTGAGAGTTTGTCTGTCAGATTATAATTTGATACTGTTTATGATGTACAGTAGTAAAATTATATTATTTTTCAATAAAACAATGCAGTCTTTAAAACCGGAAAGTGAAAACGATTCATTTCATTAACCAACATGCGCCAACGAGTTTGCAAGTTGGATCAAATCAGGCGGTTATTTGTACGAATGCATTCGACCATAACCGATCGCGTGTTCCCAAAATTGCGCCGGTAAAAGGTTTCAATGGTTTTTTGTTCGATCCCGCGGTTTTGACAGCGCCTATGTCTGTTGAGCCTGCATATTGAGTTGTTCAGCAATGTATCGAAATAGTAACTATTGAACAAAAGATACGCCTATTAGTCCAAAAACTTTAGAAAATCATGTATTTCTATAGGTAGGTATAATGTCACCAAGAATACTTATATTTTTATGTTATTACAGTTATGTAGCGAAAATTAAATAAATGCAAGCCGCCATAAGCCTTATAATCGTATGCTTTTGCCCTTGAAAGAATTGTGCTTTTGGTGTGAAATATACAGGGCGATTTTTGGTCGTCAACGTTCCCGAAAACTACGGAATCTCCTCATCATCACGATCATTTTTCTCCATGGAAGCATACCTGGGAAGTGTCTGGTTTCCAAAATATTAGGGTCCAAAGTTGAGTAACATAGACTGCGTTTTTATGTTATAAATGCACATATGTAGCGAAAAATAATTAATATATAAATAAACTGCAACATACTAGCCTTATTTACGATCGATTTAAAATTCCCAGCTTTTTTTTTGCATAAACTTACTTTATTTCATGTATATAATACGTACCCTTCGTTAAAGGTGGCCACAAATAAACACCCTGTATTTTTGGATAGTCGTGTATGACTGAAGCTTGAGTAATAGCTAAATGCTTAGTAATTTAGTTACAAAAACAATATAATCCATGTTAAAACTTGTATGTTCTTTATGCATATTGCAATTGCTATTTAACACTGATCAGACTAATTCCTGGTTTATATTGCTATAAAAGCGGATTACCAACTAATTTCGCGTCCACATTTGGTATTGCCATTTGCCATATTGACAAAATAGAGTATATTTGCCCGCAATGAGATTGTGAAATTAACCAGGAATGAGCTCGCGACGGCGAGCAATCAGAGCGAATGCTCAATCACTGATGCTGACACAGAGTAGTGATTAGAGTGCTTCAACCTTCAAATTTGAATTTGGAAGACAGGCAGGCAGAGATCACGGAACTTTTAAAAACACATAAGTAGTTACGATTAGTTAATTAATGACAGAAACATAACTTATTAGAAATTGCAGGAAATAGTTAGTCAAGCAATTAGATTAATCCAGCTTTTTAAAGGTATTACCTATATACTTAGCTAAATAAAGAATACTAATAATATGTAAGAGAATGTGATTTTAATGATTACAGAAAATTATAAATATAGTTTAATTTACATTTTAACCAAAAGCATTGCGACCACAACTCTCCAATGAGTTAGCTGTAATGTTTAAAACCAAAAGCAGTTGCCTCGTGAGATCTTACTTCACTGTTTTTAAATACTTTTTAATTTTATTTATACTGTGTCTCATTGAAAGCTTAATTGCATTACAAATACATCGACGAATTCATCGCATTTAGATACATGAGGTGATATTACACCAGCTTGTGACAGTCTAATTATATTATAGCCAAGTACTTCCATTTCGATATCCAATTATTTGTTATTGTGGCTTTATAGACTTAAATTAAGTCCAAAACGGTAACGGTAAACTCCCCTAAAAGTTAACAGTAAATGTATATCTTAATCTAAACTAGGTGCTTGGACAATGTAACGTCGTAGGTCATCGACGTTCTTTGTCGCAACACTTCCACCGATAGCGAATGAAATTGATCACGTGACTTCACGAACGCGCGAAATAAAAGGCTTCCTATTGGACCAAACATGGCTGTAAGTCACAGACTGGCTAACATCTGTCATTTCGATCGAGACATAATATAGCTAGGTACTACTGTGTATCTAGATATCTTTTGTACGTATTCAAATTATTCAAAATTCAACATATTTTAATAAAATGTTTTACTAAGATAAGTGAGATACATGATTAAATAGTGGCAATGTGTTAGTACCAAACCCAAATCATATTGGCAATTACTTGCCGTAATTTAATGCAGAAATTATTTTCAGCTCCGAAATCACACGTTTATTTCACTTTGAGCTTTTTATAGATAATCATCTTAATTATGCACACCTTTCAGAGGCTCGCAATAATATGGCGTCAGGAAATATATTTTATCCCGTTATTATGTACTAAATATGTCGTTTTATGGAAATCATGCTGTCTGTATGACATCTTATGAGGTTCGAGAGACAGTTTTGAAGTGCAGAAATGAAGAAGAAACGATGACCAAAACAAACACAACGCGTAGGTATGTAATATATTTGCGGTGATATTCAAATATATCGAGGGCTGAAAGACTATTTGGGATAAGCGCCATATATATAAATGGCGCTTATCCCAAATAGCCTTTCACCCCTCGATATTTATATACCTAGGTATTTAAAACTAGTGAACGCTCGTACCTCCATCCGCGTAGAGTACAGTAGTTTCGGAGACAATTTGCTACAAACAAACAAAAAAAAAACTCTAAATCTTAAGAGATGCCCATCACAATTATTTAAAGTTTAAATGTTACTACTAATAAAACCAGTATTGAATTGCAAAACAATAATCGAAGACGACTATCACTGAAGTCACAGGTGCAATTTTAACTAAAGTTTCTTCTAAAAACTCCATCCCATAAACCAATCACACCCCGCATTAACCTCAGAACTCTAAGTAAGAGAGCAATACAGTGTCGAAGTAACGTAAAAAACTAAAAGTAGGATTAGGTATAGGGGGTTAAGGTGGGTACACGCGAAACCACTCAGTGGGCTATTAGCCCCCGTGTGTGCGACGCTTTAGTTAGGTCGAGGTATAGTTATGCTTCTTTGGACTGAGGTGACACTTTTAAATAAAAATTGTCCATTCGCAGACAAGTTTCAGAATTAGATCTATTTTTCTTCTAAACTTACAAACTTATTTTTGGTAAGTATCTGTCTAAATTTTTTATTCTTCTATTCTGCTCTGGGAGTGAAAAAAACATATAATACTACAGCTGCTTCTCTTCCCGGGCATATTGTACAAGTCAGTAGAGGGACAAGAGGGTCTTGGTGTTTTGTAGGCGATGGGCTGACCACCTGTCACTACTAACCGAACTTGTACATCTCAACTATACCCTCAAAATTGGTCAGAAGTGGCACCATGTGGTTCTATCGGCCCTTGGTGCTCTGCCTACCCCGTAAGGGATAAAGGCGTGATTATATGTATGTATGTTTGTATGTATTATTTATTTATTTGGAGATAAACAGACATAAATGGATATACAAAAGGTAGAACTTAAATCTAATAACATTTATGTCCTTCGAAACATCTCTAAGGAACAATTTATGAAAAAACGAGACACTAATGATTCCATACTTCAATCATGATTTTTTTTTATTGTTCTGTTTGTGTGCCTTCCTCTTATATTTCTCTTTCATGACTGGTTTGCTGGAAGAAATCTCTCTAAGAGATAAGCACGCCTTTGTACATCTTCCTTGTCATAAACTTTATTTGTGAATACTTTACTCTGTACAATAAAGAATAAGAATAAAAAACTTTGCTTCTGTTATAAAAGGAAGTGAAGAATTACTTTTTCACGGAAACATAGAACGTAAATAATGTACACTTTAAATACCAGACACATCATTATGTTTTACGTGTTGAGATTGTGGTTATTCTGAGTAACGATAAAATACAGTTTTCGGCATCAACATTTAGGCATGTGGTTTATAAGTACCTATAAATTAATATTGAATTACCTTATTTGAGCTATGAATATTGTAACACTTTCACGTCAATGAAGCATAAATTTAAAAAAAATCATCGTTTACAGACGTTTTTATTTGAATGAGAAAACAGTATTAAATAGTAGATAAATGAAAACATTGAATGGTTTATTTTTATATCAAGTTTTCCAGGCGTTTCGAAAATTGGGAACTTATTATGTATAATCTTTCCTTTCACCTTTGTGACCTACGTCTCTATATTAACGAATATTCTCGTTACAATCTCGGTCTCAGAATAACCGCCGCCTATATATCTGTCGCGTCCAGTATCGTGTCCTTCTAGCACTAATTATGATATCAAGATGAAAGCGATTCAGAAACCACAAAGAAAAATGTCTAACTATCCCATTAAAATTACTATGTTTTTAGGTCACTTGTATAGAGTAAAATAATGTAATTGGCATATTTTCTAGGTTTTTCTATGTGATACGTTATCGTCGGCCCAACGATCAAAATGCGTAACTCCATAAAAAAAAAACGAAATTTTACTTTTAATGCCGTAGTATCGTGTTACTTTCCTGTTAGAATATTACTTAAAACTTTGAATTTTTTTTTTTTGGAGTTGCGCGTTTTGGTAATTAGACCGACGTTATGTTTCTTTACGTCAGTTGGGTTACACTTTTCTTTTCTTAAAACTGCGTAGTACATACAGGAATAATTTAAAAAATTGTGTGAAAATATTATTTTTCAAATATACACCTCTATATGACTGCCAGATTTAATTAAAAATACATTGATCTGTCAGGTCATTAAAATCAACTGCAGACAAACATAGTCACAAGAAATTACGTTAATTTACCTGAGAGTGAAATTATAATAATTATTAATGATAGTTAGCTAAACATCACATAAATCTGCACTAGTAAATGACGGCAGCTCCGCTCGTACATCACGCCGGCGCCTGTGCTTTAAAGTACTGGTATAATAAAATGTACACGCATGTTTTATAGCCGCACACGATTTATTGAGCACAACTTTTTGGTTCGCACTTATATTAGTATAGGATTTTTAAACGAACCGCTTTTTAAAATGTAAATAGATACATATATATACACCCTAGCGAACCGAAGAACTAATAACGAGATCCCTCAGCCACGTTTTCCATGACCACGGGTATAGATGAAAATGATCAATAACAAAGCTACTAGCTTATCGCCTGAAGAAGACCCAAGTTCCTTAGTCGATATTTACGACATTAATGCAGCTAATCTAATCTAGTGAAAAAAAAAGATGATGACATGAGGGTAAAGAATAACTTCGAAATTTTATGCATATATTCTCTATAGTGAGCTATTTTGATAACATAACGCTTAACATACCCTTTTGTAACATCCTGTAGGGCTTATGACACTAACATTTTATTACCTTAAGCTACTAAAAATAAAGGTGTAAACACACTACGCGATTTATCAGTACAATTAAGCCGCGCATTAGCGACTAGCGTTTGAACTTCTTAGCGCTAAATATAAGTTCTTGTCGGCTGCTCGTCGCAAATCTGCGGGGTAGGCGAGAGGGAAGGCGGCTTTTACAAGTCTACGAGTATGTTAATATCTATTTGCAAGTTTTGGTTATTTTTATACATTCACCAATTATAACGGCATAATAAAAAAATACTAACATTTTTTACTTTTTCTCTTTTTTCTACCCAACGTCTAAGGCGTAATATAAAATAATAATGATTGATACAAATAAAATAGTATTTTTTAATTTAATTATTATTTATTTAAAATATAAGCATGTAAAAAAGTGTTAAATCGGAAAGCCATATCATTATGTTTTCATCTAAGGCCATATCCTCACCAACCTACCCGCTGCAACTTTTAATTGTGCAACCTCAGGAGTCAGGTTGCGAAGTTTGTGCCAAGCAAAATAGGGAACTGAATACTATTATTATATTATATAAGTTGGCACACAAACTAACCCATTTTCCATCTTAACCCAACACCATAAAGCTTGCAAAATCGGTCAAAAGTTATTTGGAACTGCAGTTCTTGACACAGAGTAGGGAATATGTTTAGTTGTGTTGGCATAAGGTATGTTTTAGGGGTATTTTCGTGAGTTAGGAGAAGAGTATGTTCGCGACATCTGCTTTTAGAGATTGTGTGTTACCTTACAGGTGAGCTTTGTCTAAGTTTAAGTGTTTCGGATATCGGATTTTATGATGTGTGCATGTTGTAGATAGACAAGATGTCTACAATTTATTTAATATTGTGTGTAAATTTGGCTATATAATATCATCATCATCGTTTACAGCCCTTGGAAGTCCACTGTCGGACATAGGCCTCACCCAACAACCTCCACTCCGAACGACCGGTCGGAAGCAGGCTAGAGTAGCAATATATGATTTCGGGACTAAATTTTTATGGATAGGTTTTCTATAAACAATATGGATAATATCCCCGACAACTCCACTTAACAAGTACAGAATCATTAAATTGACTCACACCTCGAAGTTTTCATTCGTATATTACTCAAACAATTGTCGAATTGTGCTTAGCTCAATACCCAAATGCCATACCACCATATGCCATATCTTATTGCTGCCACTTACCTAATAGGCCACATATATCAGACAGCTATGGCCACCGCTACCTACACACCTAGAACGGTGTCATTACCAACAGTTGGTGGCCATAAACACCAGTCATTAGACAGTAGTGTCAGACAGCATAGTGGAGTTGACAAAAAGTCTAGTAGTGTGCGACGTATTTACTACATCGACGAGTCATGGAGCATAGTGGAGTTGACAAAGAGAAATTAAACGCTTACGTTAAAAGCCATGAAAATGAGTAGATTTCTAAATATTTTAGACAATTGCGATTATGGCCATGTAAGATTTTAGAGTTATTTACGAGCACCTACATGATTTTGCTACAGCTGTAGGTACTTAACTTAGATTGTAACGTAAACAGGCACTTATTTGCCTTTTTATTTAGTTACTTAGCCTTTAGCCGATGTTATTTATAGTTGTCAAGTTACATACTACGAGTGTAAAAATAAGTTCATAGCACTTACGCGCACTATCCCAAAAAGTGGTTGGGCATCGTGTTAAAAGTATCCAGTATTTATTGATTCATTTGGCAATGTAATTCGTGATAGTGTCTTGGTTAGAAATATCAACTCCGAAACACTATATCCTTCTTATCCATGCCGGTGGCTCCTATATTAATATTATTACATATGAATAGGTGTTTATAGGCCTAGTGATATAATATTGTAGAGGAAGGAAGGTTAAAGACAATTGAAGTAGGATAAAGTAGCTACAGGTATTGTGTTTCAAATTTGAGGTAGCCAGCTTAGCCTTTTTCTTTGCTATTAGCAAGTTTCATGCTTTCTTCTATAGCTATAAATTATGACTTTAATCCACTACATGCTTTAGGTTTTGAATTGTTTAAAGTTGCTTATGCTTAAAAGAAATAGGGGTAGGCAACATAAAAGGTATTCATCACATCAGCTTGTTGCAGTCCACTGCAACCTGGACATCTCCCAGGGCACGCCACAAGGCTCGATCGTCATAAAAGGATGAAATTGAGATGGCCGGAAAGGCCAAGGCTTGGACCAGACTGGTGTACTTTAGAGAGGAATGGAAAAGTATGATTATATTAAGTAAGTATGAGTATATTAAAAATTATACATGTATTTTTAAAAGAATAGTTACATATGAATAACATAGAAAATCCATCAAAAACACCATTATATGTTATCGTTTTTTCTCATTTATAGGCCCCTGAAGCGTTTTCACCTCACCCCTCGCTCACCTTCCAGATCCACAGATAAAAAATAAATAGCTTGAGATTTATGGTGTGCCCACCGATAAATAGTTGTTTTAGGTAGGGGGGGGGGCGTGGCCCCCTCATTTTTCCAAAGGTATTGCCTTTTTTGCTGATAAAGAGATGACGAATGAAGTAGGTGCTCGATGGGTACGATTTATGATGCCATGCTTTATTACGGAGCTTTTTGTGCACCGTGTTTGATTTTTGTTCGGGATTTCTTTGTTTTGGTATTTAAGGTAATCCGATTTTAACAAGATTTTGCTGTGAAATAAATTAATATATAAAGCATCAATAAAGTTTGCCCCTGGGTTCTTTAGTCGACTCTTACGATGCACGGATGAAGATGCAGTTTGATGTATTCTAGGAAGCCCCGGATCAGTTCGGAGAGTTTTATATACCATATTATTATAAAGACAATATAAACATTCTTTTACCTAAACATTGTCCAAATTTGACAGATATTCCATTCATTTTGTTGTCTAATGTCATTTTAAACAGTGTCTACCTATGGGCACGGCAGGCTGATTATCTAACACGCAACCGGTCGCAATCGCTAGATAATCGCTGTCAAACATGACATTTGGTATTATCTACTACTAGCTAGATAAAAAGTCTGCCCCACACTCATAAATTACAAAATAGGGTTCATTGAATCAGGCGCGTAGTCTTCTTTTGACGTTTAGCGACCGGTTGCCCACCAATCGCAAGTTACTCGTAGTAAATAAGCCTGCGGTTATGTAATAGGACTGTTAAAGATAATACTTATCATTACTCTATGCTTATATGACTGCTTCAAAAATGAAATTGATACCTAAATTACACCTCTATACAGCCTTTATAGGAGTTCTGAAAACTGTCAAAACTCAGCCGTAACTCCTGTTACTCATTGTGGTGATCTCAGGAGTACGCGTGACTCGTTACCGACTCGACGCGACGCTTCCGCCGCGTTTGATGTCGCGGGAACAAAGGTTCAACTTAACGTTAAACAGTTACTTAACTAAGATAATGTATAGGGTGATGGTTATTCTTCAGACGGCAGATAATTTTATATTGATATTTTCATGACAAAATTGGTGATCATACTTGTATCGTATGTTGTGTCGTAAGTTTAAATGACCGACATATTTCTAAAAGGAGAAGATTTTGCATTTAAATGTTAATGTTTGTAAACCGTCAATCTAAATGCGAAAGTAATTTTGTTTGTTTGTTACCTCTTAACGGTTTATTTACTCATCAGATCGACTATCGTCTACAATAATCTATTACATAGTTTTATAATACCTTTTTGCGTCGTATAGTGGTACTATAAAAGACTTGACTTATGTCACTATACAAAGAGCATACCACATTAATTTAGTCCTTTTTCAAATAATTGTGATGATAATATTGTGGTCACCCTGTATCTCCTCACCTCCATTGTAACTCCCGTGCGAATGACAGTAACTTTTTAACGAGCCACTTGATGGTATCTCCATTGAAATCTCACCATTCCCGGATAAGTATCGCTTCGCCTAATTTTCTTTGTTTTAAATAACTATGCCGTATATTTTTGAAAAAAAATCTGAGTTCGCAATCAACTGCGCCAGAAAGGAGGTTATGTTTTTCAAGTGTATCCTACTAATATTATAAACGTGAAAATATGTGAGGATGTATGTTAATATGTTTGTTGCTCTTTCACGCAAAAACTACTGAATAAATTTTGATAAAACTTCACTATAACATAGCTTACATATCAGAATAAAACATAGGCTACAATTCATTATCTCGGATTTTTTCGACATTTTGTTTTTTCTACAGTCCACGCGGATGGAGTCCGGACGGAATAGAAGGTAGGATTACACAGCATCAATAAAGAGATAGGCAGTGGCTTCTCAACTCGTTCATGTAGCACCTTCAAGTTGCTGTAGCAATTCATCTATCCATAAGGTTGCATATCTTAATATACTATAAACGTATATCGTCTTCAGCCTATCTTGTACATCTCAACTATGCCCTCAAAATTGGTCAGAAGTGGCACCATGTGGTTCTATCGGCCCTTGGTGCTCTGCCTACCCCGTAAGGGATACAGGCGTGATTGTATGCATGTATGTCTTCAGCCTATTGTAGTCCACTGCTGGACGTAGGCCTCTCCCAGAGCACGCTACAACGCTACTGCCATAAACGTATATACTCTATGAAAACTACCTCAAAGTAATTTACTAGGTAAGGTTAGGTTTACTGTGTAAGATACACGTAACCAAACAAAGCCTCTCACCTCGTCGCAGTCCCTCAAGTATTTGCGAGATAAAGATCACAAAGCGAAGAAGCAAGGGAGATGTTACCTAAACAAAATACTTCACCTCATCCACCGCGGATAAAACAAAACAACCCCTCATTACACCCCCATACATTATGTTACATAGAGGTTAATAAGTTCAGAGTTGTGGAAATATTTGTATTAAGTTTGTTTTTAGTCATTTGCTATAAGTGATAATAATATTATAAGGAAATACAAGCCAGTAGAGGGACAAAAGGTCTTGGTGTTTGTAGGCGATTTGACCACCTATCACTTTGTAAAAATCAGAAGTAAATCGGCCCTTAGTGCTCTGCTAAGGGATAAGGCGTGATTATATAATAATATTATAAGTATATTTCCTGTTGTAAGTAATCCATTTATATAAAAAAGGCGTTGTATATTAATATATAAAAAATTATATAAACCGTTCCCGTGCAAAGGAATTCATTATTAAAAATGTTGTATTTTTGGTCGTATCCCGAAAACTACGGAATCTCCTATATCACGATCATTTTTCTTAATACCTGGGAATCGTTTCCAATAGGTTCCAAAGTTGAGTAAACTGCGTTTTTCCATAAATGCTAGACCCGTAGCAGGATTTTTTCAGAAAAATAATTATATGTCTATAAAAAAACTACATAAACACTCATTATTTTAAAAAAAAAAAAAATTTTTTTTGTATAATTTTTCATTTTATATATATTTGGGCACTACCTTCAAACTGTTCTCCACTAGTACTGGTTAACTGGAAGAGAACGCTATGTAGCATTAAGTTCGCCTTTGTATAACTTTATAGTGCAATAAAGAATTTCCTATATATCTATCTAAAGATACTGAAACGTTTTTCCGCTATTACACCATAAATAGTCAAAAGAAACAGCAAACTTTTACATTATAACAGAAAAATATGTACTTACCGCAATAAAACATTTATTGCATTGCAAAGTACATATTTTTAATTTTATTTATTTATTTTCAGGTTGCTCCACGAACAAAGACACGAAAATGCCCACCTTTTAAAACTTACATCATAAAGCATACTCCTATTAATATGAGAATTCACTATTAAAAATATTAACCTTAATCTAGACTTTTCCTCACAAAATTACACTTTTTTACAATATGACGTTTATTGTTATATTTATTTAGTTAGTCTTTCTCTAACATTCTTTATCTCTATGTAATTGTGAATCCACACTCGTTCATACACAAAGCCACTTGATGCCCGCAATTAAAATCTTAACGTATAGGATTAATAAACACTACCTTGTAGGGATGGGGCCGGCTAAGATATATCGATAAAATTCTTAAGAAAATTTTCTACATGTGTTTTGTGTTCTATATGATAATAATAATAATATATATTATTTCAAGAAATCTTATTTTTCACAATAATATTTTCTCAACTCGCTATATTGCATACTTGATACCATTTTAGTTAATATATCAATACAATAACGTAATGGATGTACGTACCTAGTTGAAAAGTCTAGCCAGTATTGTAAGTAATGACTCGTGGAAATAAAATATGTTATGTTACAATTTTTTTTAATGTATCGATCATGGTGTCCCACTGCTGGGCCTTACCCTTTTGGTTTCACAGGTCTCGCTTCTTGACTAACTCTGTCCACCCTGGCAGAATCATATAAACCTGATATTACAATTAGATCATCGATATTCCTATCGATAATTTCACATCCTTTCAAGCCCATAGGTGGGGCGTGTTAGAATTAAATTATACCTCAGCAGTGTCGCTAACTCCAAACAATAATCTTTAACATTTGCGCCCCCTGCCCCACCCCCACCCTTCATCCCTTGAACTAAGTCCTTTATGACGCGTTGTAGCGTCTTGCTAACTAGAGATAAGTCGATAGTGATGTTTATTCGAGGTGTTGACGCAAACTGCTGGATTAAAGTAAAGGAAATAGTCTACAGAAAGACATACACATATACAGGGTGTAATAGAAGGGGTCGTAGGTATGTTAAGCGAAATGGCGCACTATAGAGATCATGTCCATATATGCGACTCAAAATCAATTTTTGGCTAGTTTATACAAACATTTATAAGTATAACTGAGTACTCAATATGTGTAGACATAATTGTCCAAATATCCATGACATCTAGAAAAATAAATTAAATTTTATTTCATCTTACAAATTATACAGGATGATTTTTGGTCGTCAACGTTCCCGAAAACTACGGAATCTCCTCATCATCACGATCATTTTTCTCCATGGAAGCATACCTGGGCTAATTTTTCAAGTGTCACGCGCCGGCCTGGTTTCCAAAATATTAGGAATCGTACCAACTTTCGTTTCATTGGAGCGCGAGCGTTGAGTAAGACGAACGCGTAGGCATATTGACTGCGTGGTTGGGAGTGCACTGTACCAGCGCTCCTTTTTCTGCATTTAGAGTAGAGGTTTGCAAACTAATTTCGGTTAACGCCCACATTGAAAATAGACGCCCCCCATTTTTATTCCACCTTAAAAATTTCACCTACGAGGGGGCGTATCGCCCACTTTGGGAAAGACAGGTTTAGAGTTAACTAAATGAACCTAACCATGAAAAATATTAATGCCACCCTTCTGTCTATGCTGGGAAACGAAATTTTTTTTGATTTTTTTAAACTACTTGATCGGGCGAAATTTATATAGCGTTTAACACATATAAATATTAATAAGCGTCACAGGGATACAAGGCAAATTTAAAATTTTTTTCTAAAAAAAAAAAAATTCCCAGCATTTTTTTGGACATATAACTTACATTTCGACATTTCATGTATACAGACATCTACGTCTGAACCCTTCGTGGATAAAGACGTGGCAATTCACCCTATCCCAAATTTAACCACATTCTGTATAGGTCGGTCCGCAATATCTAGGAACCCACCTTTAGTGGGCTATTTATATAGCATTTTGCATACAAACATGCCGACCGATTGTGTTACATCCTGTACACATTTACTATGTAGATTAACCATACGAAAGCATATAAATGGTGACTTTAATTAATATTATACTCGTATTTTATGATAATTTTGTAGTAAGTTATAGTGTCAGGGTATCAACCTAAAACGTTGCATGAAGGGTTCTACGTACACCTTATACATTCAAAAAATATTCGTAGTTAATAACCAAATATGTTAAAATCTAAATGGAACAATTTCTTCTAACTTGTTGGCCCTTTGATCTTCCTAGAATCATGTGGATAGAAGTAAAATAATTCACATTGTGCCAATAATTGCAAATATTCAATATCCGATGACTATAATAGTTAATTAATTAATTCAATTAACCTTTAGACAATTAACAAGCTAATCCAAAATGCCATCCAAATGGACCCAAAACAGCAACAAAGGTGCCTCTTAAACGGACCTTACGTGACCTTTAAAATTATAGGTGTACCCGCCAAACGCCAAAACAATCAACACCTTACACCAACAATATAAAACTCAAATTGCAACTCCATGTACCTAAGGGTGAGGTATTATTGCTAAATTGGCCCTGCAAGGGTTCCAATGATCTTAATTATTAGTAAGGTGCTTAAGGGTTGAATTTACGACGTGTTAATACGACCTGATGTACGTCGCCGACTATTAAGGGTACTAAATTAATTTCACCTGCCGCTATGAGACCTTTTGGGTCAAATTGAATTGTTTGAGAATGGTCTCAATTGTGGTCGAACTAAAGTTGTTACAGGATGAAAAGCGATATAGATAAACTAATTTGATGACCGATTCGCGTAGTTGGTAGTGAGGATGCCTGCGATGCTATAGGTCCTGTGTTCGAATCCCGGTAGGTGCAAACATAATGTTTGTACCCACATCATGGATGTTTCTATAATTAGCTATTATACACCGTTGCTTATCCACAATGCAAAAGAGTATGGATCTTAGTGTGGGACTAGGTGAGTATGGCGACATTTTTGACAAAATAATTTTTTTCTTGAATTGAAAAATTGCTTTTTCCATTCGCAAATTTTCCCAATTTGCTATTTTCTATATATCGAATTCCCCGGTTTCCTTTTTTCTCAATAGTAATAATTCCATTCGTAAAATTGAACAGAACAATCTTGATAATTCCAAATATATAGCTTATTACAGATATACAGGTACTCTCATGAAGAATCCAAATAAAACAAACCAGGAATACGCTGGTCATATTCAGGCACCAAATGTCGTACTTATAAAGTTCTTAACTGAATTTTGAATGAAAGAGATAATAATTATAATATAATTGGCAGTTCAAATTAAGCTGTACCGAAAGGAAGTTATTTTTCGAAGCTATTGAAAAGACTAAAAGATATATATAAGAAAGATATATAAGATGTATCAAGAATAAATATTGGTAATGTATGCGTATGGAATAATCTCATTTGGTTAAAAGGGATATCAGTAAATTAAACTTCGGCAAAATTCGCGAAATAAACCAAAAACTTAGGTAAATTTCGCGAATGGAAAAATTTGCTTCAAGAAAAAAAATATTTTTGTCAAAAAGTTCACCATACTCTTAGGTTTATGTATGTGTAAAGGTAATATCGATGGTAATAGGGATTTGTTTCTAGTTATTTCTTAACTAATTTGTCCGTGCTACTACTGCATGAGTGTAGCAGATCAGTCTCAGGGTCAGGAAGTACACAATCTCCATGAAGCTGAGCACACTGCAGCCAAGGAACAGCCCTGCCATGCCACCCACTGCCACTGTACATAAGAACATTATTAACATATTATTAACCAAATTCACCCTCTGATCTGGAAACAGGGCTCATGATCACGACCACAGGTAACTAGGTGCTCGGATCTAGTCTCTTATCGTGACGCTAGTTGCCCGTGATCATTTTGTCAGATTCCGTTAACATAGTACTAACATAGTACCTATATATTCTTAATGAATTTATTACATGTACAGATTTTAATGTTGTAAAATTGTCACTTAGCTCGTGCCTCGGAAAGCGCGTAAAACCGTTGGTCCTACGCCTGATCTCTTTCCGGTCGTGTTGGCTTTCCGTCCCATCGGACTATGATAACGGAATAGAGAGTGCATCTGTGTTTGCGCACACACTTGTGCACTATAATATCCCCTGCGTACCTGGCCAATCTCCGTAGAGATTGGTCGCCTTGGCCGAAATACGGTCGGAGATGATCATCATCATTTTCTTAAGGATTTTTTTACATCCTTTTGGTAACTAACCGTCGTAGTTTCACTGACTTACCTAGCACGTCTGTAAATCCGAAAATAATGTCTCTCCTATATCGCATCCTTGGGTACGTCACGATTCCCCACTGCAAGTTGGTGCCGAGAAACCATTCTTGTAACACCTGAAATTTGGAGTTCAGTATGGCGATCGCTTACGTCTTCATGCCTAGTACTCTATCAGGGTGTTTTTTCGTTGCCACCCTTAACGAAGGGTACGTACTCTATACATCAAATAAAGTAAGTTTATGCCAAAAAAAATGCTGGGACATGATGTAAAATTTTTTATTTACTTGATCGGGCGAAATTTATAGTGTCAAGTGCAAATAATAATTTATGCTATGAAATAGTTAGCATAAACTAATTATTTCATAGACAGATATTAATTATTTTTCGTGAAAAAATCTTGCTACACGCGTCAATGTGCTACAGAAAAACGCAGTCTATTTTATTTCATAGACAGATATTGAGGAGATTCCGTATTCGGAAACTTTCTGAGTAAGTTAGAGTGTAACACAAGATTATCTTTCTGTAAATATTAACATCAAAATCGTTAATATTATGTCCCTGGGTCGTTAACTCTACCCAGCTTAACGTGTAATACAGGGTGATTTTTGGTCGTCAACGTGAAAACTACGGAATCTCCTCATCATCACGATCACATGGAAGCATACCTGGGAAGTGTCTGGTTTCCAGGGTCCAAATTTACTCAACTTTGGTCTATAAAAAAACTAACATAAACCTAATATTTTGGAAACCAGCATAAACTTACTTTATTTCATGTATAGAATACGTACCCTTCGTTAAAGGTATGCTTCCATGTTAGTAGTAATATTTATTCATTCCATACCATTCGCTCTCGCATTATGAAGGCTTGGCTGTGAGTAGATGTACCATATGACAATGTTGATGATCACAGTCAAACCTTTTGTCAAACATATTGAGGATGCTGTTTCGGCGCATCAGAGATGTGCACCTTTTCCGCATCACGTGTAGAAACAGTCCATCCGAGCGTCGGCAAACATCCCTGACGCGCTACAGAACCGAGGTACTTCTGTATACCTTATTTGTAAACGGACCACCTGAGTAAGTTAGAGTGTAACACAAGATTATCTTTCTGTAAATATTAACATCAAAATCGTTACATTCACTTTTCTTTATAAGTCAGGCCATGTTCTCGGGCATATTGGTTTCACTATGCCGCATTAACTCTGACAGGACCGATGCGGCTGCCACTGAGCTCGCCGATCACGTTTTTTAGTAAAACTATGTGAACAATAATTCACTTAGATTTATAAAATTATTAATAAAGAAATGGAAAAAATTCTTCACCCGAGTGGGAATCACTTACATTTGACTGTATGACATAATTGACATCATCACAAAGAGGCACACAGCCACAATGCACTTTCTTTTCGCTTTTCTCTTGTAATTTGTATAGTAAATCTGGAACGTCATATCAGTATTTAAATATTAACATTAAACTATGAAACAAAAGATATCTATATTATTCTTATTTGTTGCGGTAAGAATACCTCTGTGTTTTGCCAAACAACGTAATCCCGCTGCATTACAAGTTTTCTCTTCACCTGTGAACAAGTTAACATACAGGATGATTTTTGGTCGTCAACGTTCCCGAAAACTACGGAATCTCCTCATCATCACGATCATTTTTCTCCATGGAAGCATACCTGGGAAGTGTCTGGTTTCCAAAATATTAGGGTCCAAAGTTGAGTAAATAGACTGCGTTTTTCTGCATAAATGCACATAGACGCGCGTAGCAGGATTTTTTCACTAAAAATAATTAATATCTGTCTATAAAAAAACTAACATAAACACTAAACACTATAAATTTCGCACGATCAAAAAAAAAATTTTTTTTCCCAGCATTTTTTTTACGCATAAACTTACTTTACATGTATAGAAAGTACCCTTCGTTAAAGGTGGCCACAAATGCTGGAAAAAGATGTAAATTTTTTTGAAAAAAATTTTAATTACTCGATCGAGCGAAATTTATAGTGCCCAGTGCTTATACTAGTTTTTTCATAGACAGATATTAATTATTTCTCGTGAAAAAATCTTTGTTTGTTTCTAATGCTTTATTGTACACAGTAAAGTTTTCAAAAATAAAGTATATGACAAAGAAAATGTACAAAGGCGTGCTTATCTCTAAAAGAATTTCTTCCAGCAAACCACGTGAAAGAGGAGGTAGGTATGTGTGCAAACAAACAGACCAATAAACTAAATAATTAAATAAAAGAAAAGACATAAACCTAAAATATACAAAAATACCTAAATAGACTACATAAACATAAATACCTAAATAAAACACAAACATAGATAAGCATAGATAAATAGTATACATACTAAAGGATAAAAATAACATCAAATGTAAGTATATTGGTATACAATAGTAAGAAACCAATAATCAGACACTATTAATCAAGAAGATGGGAGAGATAAATAATGGACCTTCAATCTTTTCTTAAAAACATTTTGGACAGTCTCTCACAGAGTGAGGCAGCGTTCCATAGCTTTACCGCATAGACAGTGAAAGAAAAGTTAAAAGCAACTGAATTGTGACGAGGAGTTTTTAGTAAGGAAGCTGTATTGGACCTCAAAGGATGGTCTCTTGAGAGAGATACTCAAATCTTTCACGTAAATACAGGGGAGAGGATCGATCATTTTTAAATAAAAGAGTTAAAATGCGCATTGCGGCGAAGTCTGATTGGGAGCCATCTTAGCTCTTTACGAAATTGAGAAACGTGATCATATTTGCGTAAACCATATATGTAACGGATACCCAGATTCTGGAGTCGTTCCAGTTTATTGAGCAGCTCCTCATTGGCATCAAGATAGCAAACATCAGCATAGTCTAGCAAGGGAAGAAGAAGTGATTGGGCAGAGAGATTTTTGTTTTGAAGGGGAGAAAGTTCTGAAGTCGTTTAAGAGCGTGAAAAGCAGAATGCACCTTCCTACTTACCTCGTTGACCTGAAATGACCAGGAGAGATTATTGTCAAAGATAACTCCAAGATTTTTAGCTTTGTCCGTATAATGAATAACAGCCCCATTATAATAATAGTTGCGGTATGACGGACTGACCTAATAAGCCATGCAGGTGCCTACTGGCTATAATCATTGCCTGGGATCTTCCTACTTGCGTCAATGTGCATTTATGCAGAAAAACGCAGTCTATTTACTCAACTTTGGACCCTAATATTTTTGAAACCAGACACTTCTCAGGTATGCTTCCATGGAGAAAAATGATCGTGATGATGATTACGTAGAACATTGACGATATACGTAACAAAAAGGGTATGTTAAGCGAAAAGCTATGAGCCCACGTTGACGACCATATCTCAGGAATTTTCATACAATCTAAGAGTGGAAATATATATATTTACATAACATAGTTACACCCTGTATACATAACATAGGTACTTAAAATGTACACACGACTGAATTCCCGAAATGGGCTAGCTGTAACACCAAAGGAGATCCTATAACTACGTTTAGTACGAGTATAGCGGGGACATATGTATATTATGTATATATAAAGATCAGTAACTAGGACTGAGAGAACGCCCCTAAGTTCCTTGATCGAGTTGAGTTAAGGAGATGCAGCTGATGTATTCTAGTGAAGCCCCGCATTAGCACAGTTAAATTACAAAATATAATTTACAAAATTAAAATTATTTTCAACACTTTTTATGGTCAAACGGAAATTATAAAGGAAATACATATATTTTTAACCTCTTACCAATGCGCCTATAGAAGTGCGGGATACATCCACAGTATTGCAAACACAGTTTGATACGACACTCCATTCGGCACATCGTGTAGGAGTAGACGGAGTTGTGTTTCAGGCTGTTCTCTTCTGGGAAACGACATCGTCTTTGACCGACACGCAGCCTGAAGGAAAACAAAATGTCGGTAGTTAAAGACATCGTTCATATCGCAACCTAAGTGATGTATTGGCGCAATTAGTAAATTCGATATTTTTTCCATGAAATTAATAAAAGACAGAAAAAAAATTCATTAATGAACTGCGAAATAATTATTCATGGTCTAAAATATTCTTACTTGGCAGCTTCAGGTGCCGTGTAAACAGTGATGGCGGTGACGTATAACTTCATGTAGAAGTCTTGCTCAGAGTGCTGATGCTTTGTGGAAATGTCGGGCACTTCTAATGGACCATGTATATAAACCTGATAAATGAATAAAATGTTATGTAATGTAGTAACAAATCGTTTTGTGTTTTGTAAATATTATGAAATCGAGAATGATTATTTTATCTTCTAAGTTGTAGGCAAGGCCAAAGACATATTAGTTTAACTTGAATAACCATAAACTAGGTAGCGATAATATATCTTACATCATAGGACGTAGATAAGTTGATAACTTGAGCAAAAACTTCACCGTCTAATGGATGTACAAAAAAAGTGTTGTTGTAAGTCTTTATAATATCCCATCTGTTTTTCTGTCTATACCTGAAAATATAAGAAAAACAACAATGACTCGAACTTTGACCGACCGTAAACCTTACTAAACTATACATTGCGGCGTATGAATAAATAAATATTCTTAATCATAAAGTTCTTCCGGTAATATGCAATTTTTCTTAACCAGAAGAGAAATATTCTGAATTTCCAAGATTTAGGGACGCTCTACTTGATGTATGCTTATATTTTCACATGAAAACCACCTTTCATGTCATTTCCGTTGTTCAAAATCTTATTAACCAACAAACACAACAATGAAATAACTCACTCTGGGGAATTATAAAAGGCAACTCTAGAATTAATAGCGTAGCACAACCCCATCTCGGTAATGGTAGGTATGATGTACAGGATTATTCCCGAAGCTCCGATAGTAAGTGTCGGCTTGAACACCGGGGCGAGACTTAGAAGTACATCCATGTACGTATCTGCCGGTATACCGTCGAAATCTGGTATGGTGTCGAATGTATCGTAAGTGGCTTTGGACAATTTTCGTATAAAGTCTTCAGTTTTGTTTGGATCTGGAAATGTGCTGAAAACAATAACATTGTATTAAAAGGTAAAACAATATTTGTAGGTAGCTTATCATAATAATGGGAATATATCTAAGAAATATTTGAAGAAATTTTGGTCGACTCTTACGACACGCACGGAAAAAGATGCAGCTGATGTATTCTAGTAGAGCCCCACATCAGTAAAGGACTACAAATGCTATAATCTATCTGTGATAAAATATCTTGAAAAGGTTAACGATAATTCCAGCAATACAAGAGATTATATTTATACTACCTGGAATTCTAAAGTGCAGCACTAACTAAAATACGTACCTAGCAAAAATAGCAAGTTTCTTATCATCCAGCTGTTTGTCAGGGCAGACGGTGACGCAGGGGAAGGTGGTGTTCCAGGCGAACATGTCCCTGTCCATGGACACTACGGTCGGAGACGACTGGTACCGGGTCCAGGTAGTCCTGGATAGGTATACCGTGCCGAATACTGATAGTGCCACGGTTATGAGCCAGATTAGTCTGGAAAGTTAATTGTATTGATTAAAAAAAAAAAAAATATATTAAAAAAAAATGTTGGAAGCATTGTTGGATCAAGGAATAAAACCAACGTTATTCTTATAATTTTCTTATAATTTTTATGCTCTACTTTACTAGATTTTTTTTGCAATATGAGATCTTTTTCTTCTTCAGCCTATTGCAGTCCACTGCTGGACGTAGGCCTCCTCCAGGGCACGCCACAAGGCTACTGTCACAGGATGCTCACCACGCTTTTGACCGCAGATTTTTTTTGCAATATGAGATATGTGTAATAAATATCTTATTGAAGTTAAGTGAGCGAGACTCTAAATAAACGGGAAGATTAATAATTTCCAACTTACTTCTCAATAGGATGTCTCCTCTTAGCGACAAGATGATTCAAGCCATGAATAGAAGATGTATCCAAAAAGAGTATCAAATACGTTCCAACTCTTCTCTTCAAGACGTGCAGCACTCCTTTATTCTTTTCCTCCGCAAAAGCCCTTCTCCTCAAAGGTTCACGTTTCAAATCATCTTGAATGATTTGTGTTTGATAGGGCGGATCAGGGAACATTTTGAAAATAAGTTTTCGGTATGTAAAAGATGTGATATTTTGTATAATTTATCTAAATACTCTGCTCACAAATCAATAACTTAATGTAAATGTTAATTAACAATGGCATTCAGAAAATTGCACTTATTCGATTTATCATTGTTTTCGACTTCACGCGCGACAAGCCTACCATAAAGCTCGATATTTGTATAAATGTTTGTTTAAATGCCCGTAACAACTTAAAAAATGAATCACAAAACAAAAGCAACGCTAATTCTGGTTATGAACATAATGACAAAATTACTTTCCGTGATATAAGTTCATTATGAAATAGCTATGATTTTGTTACAGCGGGCAATTTAGAAATCAAACCTTTATAATGGATATCAACTATTGTCATTGTAGGAAGTAGCGCCACCTGTGTTTTTTCGTTATTTGTATTACAGTTTTATTCTGTTTATCTATTGAAATCTGTTTTATTATAGTGAAAATATACAAATTATCGGCTTAAATGAGTTCCCACTTCATAGTCACGTCAATTATGTTTTAATGTTACACTTTTATAGATATACATATATATTCTATAACATATTTCATTAATATCTAGGTACATACTAACATCTATTTATTAAAAGTTATTACTAATAAAAAAAAATCTTTCTTTGCTCAATTTGTACGCGTTTTACTACAATCGTATCTGATAGTTAGATGAAATCAAAGATTACTATTTGTACATTTTTATACAAGGTAGAATCAAACTAAACCAGCACCCATTACAGCAAAAAGCACTCGTTTCGAACATATCTAAATCACTTTTACACAAAACTGACACCTTTAATCAATAAAATCTCGTAAAACAAAATTAATAGCAGTTATGACAGCCGACCATCAAACTCCTTTACTTTCGGCGCCATGAAAAAGCTATTTAAAAATACCATAATAAAAACAAAAAAATTAAAGAAAAATGCAGCTTTTGCTACAGGAAATAAGAGTTGGTCGCGTCACTGGCAATAGGGTTGCCAGCTTTAGAAAAATCGTCTCACGTCACCACTTTGACGGTCCACTAACAAAAATTTGGGGCTTTTCTCTAGGTTAAACATAACCACGTTTAAACATGTTTAACACAAGCTTGTGATAAATGATAGCTCTAAAATTGATGTTGATTGACACTGATGTTTAAAGATATTTGTTAGGTAAACTAATATCAATATAGGAGATATTTAAAAGCAGGTACTTATTACTATTGAAATGTAGTATTAGGATTGGTATGTCGCATGTCATAAGTAAAAATATTTGAAGAATTATTTAGATTATTTAACCGGAAAAAAGTTTTACATATGTCTGTCTATTAAATCTCACGTCTATGTAAACCTTCTGTTCCTCGTAAGTATATGAAATTTAATTTCGATTCCTTTAGTTATTTTTATAAAATATTCTTGTAAGTCTTAAATTTAATCAGTAGCACTTAGTTTACTAAACAAAAAAATATATAATTAATTCCAACAAAAAAAATTAATTGAAAAAGCACCAACGCAAATAAACCGCCGCAATAGAAATCAGAACACCTCGTCAAAGGTAAACAGAAAAAAATCCCTTTAAGTCTAATAATTTACGAAGTGTCATGTCGGCCAGAATAAATGAACCGGAGAAAATGAATTTCGTTTAAAAATCACTGAACACCATTATTTTCCTGGGTTTACCTAATTAATTTCTTGTCACCGGCCGTATCGTTCGTTATGGCTGTGACAGCTGATGAGTGGGACAAACTTATGAACTCTACTGTGGAGTAAGTAGGACAGGTAAGTAAAGCGTGTTCTATTACCATCTTAGTTAGTGGAAGTAGACAAGAAGTTAGCACCTCTTAAGTTCTGCGAGCCTAGTACTTTCACTAAAGTTATTTTTGAATTTAAAGAAGATTTAAAATTGTTTTATTAGGCATGCTATTTTGTACTTAGCTGCTTACTCTGAGAAAGTGTATAATTATTAAAATTATGCACCTTAGATAGTATTTCAAAAATAGAAGCTTTTAATTAGATTGTACCTACTTGCAAAAATACATTAACCATAAATAAAAATACTAACTCAGTTTAGTACTTAGTTCCATATAAATTTTGTTAGTTTCTTTTAAATATAATTAAATTACTGTAAACATAATAGAAGTTGATTTTAATGGTTTTAACTATGATGCTTTTTTTGACAGCATAGCCATGTATGTATATAAATTATATTATATCTACGTAACCCTTGATCTCTTTTCTTTTATTTCTTTAAAACTTTCACCAAGATTGTCCTACGTACTTAGGTTGAACACTACTACAACTGCCTCACCTTATAATAGAATTACTATGAAAGTTATATAAATTAACATAATGAATGATATACATATTTAAGATTCCTTTAATTACATTAATTTCAAAGCACAGTCGCGGCAGAGACACCGGTGTAAGGGCCCGAGTACACGGGGCGAGTAAATTAAACAAGCTTAACTCTGTACGAGTTATATTGGCGATGTTTACAGAAAGTCGCGGGTAAATATTGAGCGCCGGCGAAGGTGGAAGACGTGGGCTGGTTGGATAGGGTGGAACAGATTCTATTAGTCTAAAATTGGATAGGTACTCACATAATTTTTTTATAATTATCCACATTACAAAAAGAAATATCCTGGTACTTATAGGTTAGTATGTAGTTTTATGTGTTTTTCTAAAGTATGTATACCTATATAATGGCAGTCGTTAACTTATTTTTCGCATATTGGTGTATCAACAATTTTTTCACCTTGTGAAAATGTAATAGAAAAGCATATTACAAAGATATAATACCACTATTGATGAATAAGTTTATATTATAAAAATATGTAATAACAAAAAGCCTTTTCCATACAATGGCACCAAACCTGCCACTTAATTTGAATACCCAGCAAACGGTGTTTAATAAAACATCCACTTTGATTTACATCCTTACAAATCTGTACCTTTTACTTGTACAGTGTACACAGAGCCTAGCGTTACCTTGACTAATATATCTCTACAGATATCAAAAGTAAGACAATTGTAATTTAACTCTAGCTTTAAATAAGACCTAACGAATTTTTTTATGAACTTTTCATTTTGTTTATTGTGTTTTTAAAACCAGTTTTCTATTGTTTTTTACGACTTGCAACTGTGTGCAAAGATAACATTTAATGTAATTATTCCGTATTGTAATCAGGTGTTACCATTCAGAAGTGCAACATATAGGTACATATACAAGGTGTAACAGAAAGGATATGTTAAGCGAAAAGCTATGTAAATAGCCCACTATAGAGATCCTATTTCCGAAATTTTAAACTCGAAATCACATTTTTATTTTTCAAGATTGTATGGACATTCTTGAGTTGTTTCGGAATTCTTCATACTATCTGAAAAATAAAAACGTGAATTTGAGTATGAAATTTTGGAAATAGGTTCTCCATAGTGGGCTATTTACATAGCTTTTCGCTTAATATACCCTTTTGTTACACCCTGTATATATACTACATAAAATCACGCTTCTTTCCCGGAGAGGTAGGCAGAGATCACGGACATCCATTCGTTACGGTCCTTATACACCTCTTTCGCTTCCTCTACTATCATGATATTGTTCATATATGCCCGTCGCTTTAATAGTTCAATACGTAGGTATAATTATACAGGTGTTTTTTTGTGGCCACCTTTAACGAAGGGTACGTATTCTATACATGAAATAAAGTAAGTTTATGCCAAAAAAAATGCAGGATTTTTTTTATTTTTTATTCCTTGATCGTGCGAAATTTATAGTGTCTAGTGTTTATGTTAGTTTTTTTATAGACAGATATTAATTATTTTTCGTGAAAAAATCCTGCTACGCGCGTCTATGTGCATTTATGCAGAAAAACGCAGTCTATTTACTCAACTTTGGATCCTAATATTTTGGAAACCAGACACTTCCCAGGTATGCTTCCATGGAGAAAAATTATCGTGATGATGAAGAGATTCCGTAGTTTTCGGGAACGTTGACGACCAAAAATCATCCTGTATATAACACGGCTGTGTTTCCAAACTGAGGTAGCTAAAGCTGCAGGATTATTACGAAGATACAGATACGAAGATCCATACAGATGTCAATGAAAATGGTCAATTACAATTCGCTAGCTTACCAGTTCAAATATGAGAATAATGAGCGAAAACTATTTAACTTGCCATTTGTTATTATTGTGCACAGAAATCTTTGCCATCTCTACCTCAGTACGTTACAATTCAGAGGTTAATTTAGATTTCGGCTTTAATTTTGTCGTTTAACTTGTTCTGTAGATTCAATTCGCTGTTCAAGATGTTTCACTTTTGCCGAGTTTTGATTATTTTGTATTTTAATGAATCAGTTGCTATTTGTTTGTTTGTTTAATTACATTTATGTAATTATATAACATAATGAGGCGGTAATATCTCAATACGCAGTCTGTAATGCACCTTTCAGTTGGAGTGAATATGATGTTGACTCTCTTACGCTACATTTAGCATAGCATGTAGAAGACCATTGACAAGTTGCTAGCTCATCGCCTGGAGAACGGAGATGCACAAAAGGAGATGCAGCTAATATATTTCAGCGTAATCCTGCATCAGCATAGGCTGTATAAAGTGTAGGTCATCATCATCCTCGTTTACAGCCCTGAGAAGTCCACTGTTGGAAATAGGCCTCCCCCAACAACCTCCACGCCAAGGAAGCAGCCTGCATCCAACCGACGCCCGCGACCTTAGCCAGGTCGTCCGTCCACCTCGTGGGATGGCCTTCCCACGCTGCGTTTGCCGATACGTGGTATCCACTCTAGGACTTTCCGAATCCATCGGCCATCAGTTCTTCGAGCTATGTGCCCTGCCTATTGCCACTTCAGCTTGCTGGACCGTGTAGGTACTTACCTATAATGTTAGAAATAAATCTCAAATTTAAAATGGACATACAACAAATCGCCTCCTACCCATTAACATTCCTGTGATATTGGACATCGCTTAGTTAATGGTTTGTATGTTTGTTTGCTCATTTAAAGCGGGTACTTGTTAATCAAACGCGGTGAAATGAAGCGTCACCGGCGACGGTCACGAGCCGCTGGCACAGCACAAAGATCACCTGATGGGTCTAGTGATGTACATTTGTCGATATATTTTTATTTACCTATGGATAAAATTGAAAGGTTGCGAATCAACATAGAAAATGCGCTGATTTTTAATCCTGATTCAATCGTACCTCAATCGAAATAAATAATTGATAAAATAAATAGTATTCTTAGATAAAATCTTGTAAAACATCTTAAAATAATCAATGTCTAAATTATTAATATCGAACTGAACTATACCGACTTTTATCCTCAATTTGTTTACTCATGAAATACATCTTCTAAACAATCAACAACATTGCTTTAGTCATCTAAAGGTAATATACAGGATATTTATATTTATTATTATTTATTGTACATCAAAATTTTTTAATATATCTCTTTTAGCGTTAATGAAGAATATCATGAAAGTAGATGAAGCGAACGAGGTGTGTCAGGATCGTAGCAAATGGAGATCCGTGATCTCTGCCTACCCCGTAAGGGATAAAGGCGTGATTATGTATGTATGTTATTTATTTTACATCAAATTTTTTTAATATATCTTTTAGAAATTTTTTTTTTCTGAACTCATCAATAGCATATTTTTCATTCGTATTTTTATCATTTTCATTTCCCGATGCACTTATTATTTCAAATCGATAAAATCCATCGACATGACTGACCTAGATTTCCATCCCTATCCCAGCGCCCTGATTTATCTATCTGTCGGTAGCGTTTCGTGGTTGCACCTCTACCACCGGTCACCTTTATTGGTCGACGCTGAGCGTTTTGATCCACGTCAGCGCAACGATTTGTCAATGCGTTTTGTTCTCTCGTTTTGGGTCGCATTAATTGTACTCTGGCACTGCCGGGTTAAATGATTTGTATTGGGGGAGTCGTTGTTCATCGTATATATAGTTTGGAATAAATTGGCACATCTCTGATTGATGGAATCGATGCTAGAAGTTGATAGAGGCTAAGTTCTAATTGTAAACTTTTTTCACTGTACAAAGACGCCTAATATATTCATTTTTAAAGAACATATCTACTTCTATCATACTATACCCACTATGCCAAACTCAATGGGGGCAATATTTAATCAAACTAAGTAAAATACACCTTTTCTAGGGGAACCAAAATGACCTAGATTTTACAAAGTTTTCCAACGTACATGCGAGTAAAAAAGAGTAAAAGTCCTACATTTCTTTTACTAAGACATTCCGTATTTTTCCCTAAATTTTGTATAATTGAGAATAAATACACTACCCATATTTTCATTTATAACGCATCTCACAGTTACTAAGCCCACATAGTAGTCACTATTGCAGTGTACTCGCACCATTAGATTTGCACCTGCAATCTCTCTGGAACGGCGCCAACCCATTGTTTTGAATATCAAAGTTCAATATTTATGAGGAAATTACATCATCATCTGAGATAATTATAATGATTGTACATTTTAATCCAGACACCTGCATATTACTTTGTACTAACTGCTCCATATTATTAATCGTTGACTCAACCTTCCCTCACACTCAACCATTGAAATATAACTGTGTCAAAGAAATAAAGTAACTACCAACTCTCACTCCCGGGCTCTCAAGGGAGAGAAACTAAAAATACCTACAAGTGTTAATATTGGATAATGCTTTGTATACAGGGTGTAACAAAAGGGGTATGTTAAGCGAAAAGCTATGTATAAAGCCCATTAAAAGGAACCTATCCACAAAATTGCAGACTCGAAATCACATGTTTATTTTTCCAGATAGTATGAAGAATTCCTAAACAACTCAGAAATTTTCATACAATCCAGAAAAATAAACATGTGTTTTCGAGTCTCAAATTTTGGAAATAGGTTCTCTATAGTGGGATATTTACATAGCTTTTCGCTTAACATACCCTTTCTGTTACACCCTGTATAGGTGAAGGTCACACAGTACATAAGAATTTTAAAACACACACATGACATAGCCTATATTTAGCTGTGAATTACAATATATAGGTAGGTATGCTGAGTATAGTAACTTTTATAATTGAAAAATTTTACCATTATCCTTTGGTAAACGGTTTTAAAAAAGCTATTAGCCAAATTATGAGCGCTTTGTAGATACGAGTATAAGGTGTTATAAAGTATGTATAGTGGTATGTTTGTACACTATATGTATGTTTTAGCCCTAGTATATGTTTATTTTTTATTTTGTTGTATCTACAGAATGTTTTTTTGTGGCCACCATTAACGAAGGGTACGTTCTCTAATACATCAAATAAAGTAAGTTAATGCCAAAAAAAATGCTGGGAAAAGATTTTTTTTTGATTTTTTTTTTTTTTTTTTTTATTATTGATCGGGCGAAATTTATAGTGTCTAGTGTTTATGTTAGTTTTTTTTATAGACAGATATTAATTATTTTTCGTGAAAAAATCCTGCTACGCGCGTCTATGTATGTGCATTTATGCAGAAAAACGCAGTCTATTTACCTATACTCAACTTTGGACCCTAATATTTTGGAAACCAGACACTTCCCAGGTATGCTTCCATGGAGAAAAATGATCGTGATGGTGAGGAGATTCCGTAGTTTTCAGGAACGTTGACGACCAAAAATCACCCTGTATATATTTATGCATATGTATATTTTGTTGAAATGCAATAGTTGTAGCTTTAATTATAATAGTGTGTGTTCTCAGTGAAACGTGTTCAAGGGCACGGATGTAATTAGTGTTCTTTTTATACAATTATGTTTTACATATATATCTGTGTCTGCTTGTTTCCAAATAAATAAATAAACTGTAAAACGCGACCGCACAAGTTGATTATACGGATATGCAGACAAACCTAGAGCCCCAATTGACGCTCAATAAAATAAAATTAAAGTATTTATCCGGTAACAAAAATGAAAAAAGTTTAAATTGTAAGGGTGCACATCCAATAAACATTTAACAGATAGCTAAAGGTCGTTCTACACTCGCGTTAAAAGCAATAAACGGCAGGCAAATCGGTCCCCGCGAGGTAACATCTCCTAATAAAAATTCCTGCAAATCAATACGTTCTCTTTTTACGCTTTTTATTGTATTTTATTTTGTTATTCGCCTTTGCCTTGTGTTAAAGGGACAATTCAGGGATCTAGTTGGAGTGTAGTGCGATCGAATATTTTGATACTTTGATGTGTTCTTTTAAATTAGACTTTTAGGAGAATGTATCCTAATTTTAATGTATAAATGAGCGTACATTCGTATAACATTAACTGCGTTTGCTACCTTTAGCGATAACTACGAGGACTTTATCTGAACTAAACAAGATTTTTTTAATGTTATGTTTATATTACAAATTAATTTTTACTTAATTTTTAGAAGCCAATACGACCTACTCTTACTTTAAAAAATCCTCAATGTCATAATTGCTTTACTACTATTATATATAATACTATTAAATATTATAACATTACTATTATAATCGTCCTAAAAAATACTAAACACGGAACTCTAATAAAAAACAAGGACTATTCGTAAAAGTATAAAACATCCTTCACTTCCAATCTGATATCATATACGATGGACAGCAAGACCAGTCTCATCCTGTTTGGGATGCAAATAGTACATAGCTATGTGCTCATTGACAAGGAAACCCACGTGCCTAGGCCCAGTATTACGAAGTTGACGGCGATGGATGGACCAAGCTTTGAAGTGATGTGGACTCCAGTGAAGAGCAGTTGTAAATCGGACCCCACTATTGGATATAAGGTAACTGATGAATACGCAAAGAATGAAGCTAGTAGGGGCATTACTGAGGTAGATCGTGGGTTCAAATTCAAGGGGTAAACTCCATATTCGAACCTTAGGCTCGATAACTCGTATGCTTAGCAGTAAATTTTCTTTGAAAGACTGAGAAATGGCAGTACTTTGTTTTCCTTAGAGTTACTTTTTAATAATTGAATGCGATTGAAATTAAGTCAATGAAACGATTAATCACTTATAAGGGTCAGTCTAGTCATAGTTGTTTTAATGATATAGTTCTTTAATATTATTGTTTGATGTGAAAATCTTTGAAAATATTTTTTTTTATAATGTGGTAGGTAAAGTTGCTAATGAAATGAAATCTATTGCAGGTCAAAGTTTGGGCTCTGCCAGAAATAAAGACAAAGTTTGAAACTTTCAAGGTAGGTGAAACGAGATGGTCAACTATTTTTAACAGTAGGTACGTATTCTTACCGAATAATGATGCACTATGTGTAAAATAAATAAAAAATGTTTAAAAAAAAAACAGTTTTTAGTAAATGTTGGCGTAGTCTACTTACTCTACAGTAATGAGAAATATACTATATAATAATTTGTCAGTTATTTACAAAAATAGTTCTTAGAGATGAGATTCCAATTTGGTAACCGTTAAAAAGCACAGCTATTTATTTTTTCTCGTACTTCAGCTACCCCCCATGACATTGGAGCCTCTGGAAATCGGTGGAACAGAAATTATAGTGCATGGCGGAACAAAGAACACGTTACTAATCAGTGAAAATTTATATCACGACATGACATATGAGATAAGAGTTGCAGCGTTTACAAAATACCAGACTAGTGCGTATTCGACACCTAATAGAGTAAAAATATATAAACCTGCTACAACTACGACGGTGAAAGATGACATTGAACAGAAACAATAAATTGTAGATTGTGCGTTTAACTTGACACATAACTATTATAATTAATAAATTATACATAAATACATATGCACTCGGAACAGAACTACAAGATTACGAAAGAATAGCATACCAAAACCGCATGTATAAGTTCCCAGCTCATTGCCTGATAGAATGGTCCTGAATTCCTTGACGACATGCACGGAAGAAGATGTAGTTGATGTATTCTTGTAAACCCTCGCATCAGCACAGGAGATAAAAATTTATGTATTAATTTTATGTGTTGATCGTAATTATACATATCGTGGTTTGTAAGAAATATCGTTTATTTATTGTTGCCATTATTAAGGCTACATAAAATCGCAAAGAAAAAGTTGATTTTGTATATAAGTTGTTGATTCATTGTTATTTATTTATCCTTGTAGATCTCAACTATATCCCCAAAATTGGTCAGAAGTGGCACCATGTGGTTTTATCGGCCCTTGGTACTCTGCCTACCCCGTAAGGGATAAAGGCGTGATTATATGTATGAATGTATGTTATTTATCCTTTAAGCATGAAATAATGTATCTTGTACCGAATTATACTTGTATTTAGTTTTTCTTAAACTATTTAAATGTCTATTTTTCTATTATTATTTTCAAGATTCTGAAGTATGGTTTTTATGGTAATTAAGGTAATATTATTAGGTAAATAGGCACATTTGTATTACTTTAGTTATACTTGATCTAGATATGCTAAAACATATTTTAACCCATGTTCTTGTAGCATCTGACAACATTGCAACACGGCCGAGACCTTGATACAGATAATTCGAGTGTAAGTATCAAAACTGTTTACTCCAAACAATAAACAACAGTGAATAGAATACACGTTGGATTCCTCGTACTATCCGGATTTGCATGTCGCGTGGCTGTGTGCGTGCTGTATCTGTGTGCCGATTGACATAAGAACAGAGCCAGTGAAGGTGGCATCTTTCACTCCATATTTTACCGTCAAGGTGTTAAATTAGTCATAATGGTGTCCCAGTATTGCTTAACCATACTTAAGTGGTAAGTATATAATGTTGGTAAAAAATAAAGTCTTATTTAAATAGAAATACGCTTATTACTTGCAGAAATTAATAGCTAAAATAACCTCATTTATTTAAAGAAAAATTTCCGATGCCTAAAATTTTTGACCCAGTATCACTCCCACGTTCAAACAAACAACAAACAAACTCTTCACTTTATAATATTATAAGTATAGATATAAGACGAATCTAATGACACTTCAAGCTCAAACGCGACAAGCTAGGTTCTAGACTTAAAGTATACCAAAGAAATATACATTCGAAAAACATAACCCTCCTTCTGGCACAATCGGTTAAAAATCAGGCCAACATTTCAATCAGTATGCGAACCTATGCGAACAATACGTTCGTTCGCTGTAAAACCGTATAGATTGGATGACGCCCTCCACCTCGTAAAGTATCTAATGGTGGCGTTTAGCGCTATTTATTGGCACGTACGCGATCGGGACAATTCCAATAAAAACTGCCGGAATTCGGACAGAGGGAATAATGTTTAATTTGTCCCTTACACGACGCCGTGATTTGTTAGGCCCCGTTTATTTGACTTACAAGATAATACACAAATCTCAATAAATTGTGATGGGAGTTTAATTATTTGCTCGTAGATCTCTGGGTTGTTTGAGACAAGCTACTTCCTTATTCGAGAGTAGAGTCAAATGGCTACACGTAGAAAGTATCTAGGCTTTTGTATCAAGATATAACTATCGAAATTCCAAAAGTATCTTGAACAATGGTTTGATCTACGATTGCCGAATTTATTTTTGATCTACATTATTTCAAGAAGCTGTTAATAAAAGAAGATTTATTAATTATATTAATTAAAATCACACCCGCCTACTCAGCGTGGTGACTATGGGTAAAAACCCCCTGTGGTAGTAGCCTTGTGGCGTGCCCTGGGGGAGGACTAAGTCCAGCAGTGGACTGCAATAGACTGAAGAAGAAGAAGAAGAAGAATTATTTTTATTCCTTTTAAACCTAATTTTCAAAACAAATATCGTACATTTATTATTTTAACTTTATAACAAACAAAACAAATACGATGATAGTCTAAAAACAAACGACGGCTCAGTCTGTTGAAAGCACTAACTAGAGATTGCTATCTTCAAACATTGACAATCTAACATAGCTTGTTAATAAAACAATCTTATAAAAACATAAACAGACAAGGGGCATCTATAAAACCGCCAAATCATAACACTTCCTTCTAGCTTAAGAGAAAGATCATTCTTGAAACATACTGCTCTAAATATACAATGGAATTCAAACTGTACATATTCCTGCTTGGACTAGCTTATAGTTATGAGCTAAAAGGGAATGAAACACAACTGACTGGGCCGAGTATGGGTAGAATATCAACGAAATCGGCAATGGACTCGTGGTTTCAACAAGGAAACAATATAACGGACAAATATCAAGAAATTAAGGTAAACCTCATGTGTTGTACAGTGGCATTCATTCTTCATTTTCTTCATGTCCTGTTCTATTTACTTAGGGTAGTTGCAATATTTACTCTTCTTTCATTAATTCCTACTATTTACTGTGTAATCAGTTATCTAGTAGAATTATTTATTGTGATATTCATGACAGTTCTATTTTTATTTGTTAAAAAAAACAAAAACATAATTTAAAAAATCCAAAAACCCGACTGCGTAAAAAAGAATCAAACTATGTACATAATAAAAAAAACTGAAAAGAAAAATACAAGCACTTGGATGTCCGGTGGTCTAGAATTCTATGATATATTATTGAATGAATACTATTGTAGAAAATAGAATATTTTCTAATAATGGAACATAACAACTGAACAGCCAGGATCCATTGAAATATTAGATTGGTTGTCGGATAATGGATCCCGACTGTTCAGTTGTTATATTCCATTATTAGAAAATGCTCGGCAGCAAGTAGTTTCGTATTTTCATCATTTTCTACTGTCTAAAAACTTATACGTGAGAATGGTTGTTACGCAACTTTAAATCGATATAGATCCTAAACAGTCAGTCAGTCAGTCAATCAAAAAATATTCAGAGAAAACTAAAAATGATTTTTAAATACCTATACAACGATATCCTACTTGATATAGTTTGTCGACTTTTTTTTTATTTTCACAATATGGCGTCCAGTAGTCACCATATTGAATTTTCACTAACGTCATGTCTTTAGTGACTCTCGCCACACACTAAGAGGAATCGATTGACGTATGAATCATAAAAATCAGCCCAGGCGTTTGGTCTGTGTAGTGGTTCAAAAGAACATCCTTTTCGTCGCGCAGTCAGGTAAAAACAGCAATGTACCGCTAAGTGTTATCAATTATATACGGTCCTGCTACTATAATAAACTCCTAGTTCATAGCATATGCTATACATGGAGCGCTCGCGTCTAACCTTGATTACACCTCCACTTATTTGTTTGATCTACATTGCGGATTACCGAAACAATAATCTTTATTGATGTTGATCTTAATAATTAATCTAAGTGGTCATATTTTTGGTTTTTTAGAAAGAAGACTTTCCAGAGACCACGCCAATAGGGTCCAAAAACTACGAGTACAACCACAGACTATATAATCCTATCCGTCCGTTTGTCCATCTACCTTCACGACGACAAATACCTCGGATGAATAAATGGTTCTTATATGTGGAATATTAAACAGGTTATGTAGAATTAAATAAAAAATATAATAAATATAAAGACCTTATTTATTTTTATACGGTGACTGCGTGACTAGCGTGGTGACTGTGGACAAAACTCCTCTATGGCAGTAGCCTTGTATCGTGCCGTTCTTGTTATACGTTCAGCATTAAGTAAACTTCAATAACACGCTATTTAATTCGTTTTTATCAAAATCGATTGAAGTTGTAATCGCTAATTAGGGGTTTTATCATAAAACAGGATTGAATCCATGGTGTCTCATTTCGATAAAATCCTGCCTTATGAGATCATGGTAGACACTCTGGCGCAGCATGTTACATATATCATGTTTTATGACTAACAGATTACACACACACAAACAAAATTTTCTTACAAACAGCCATGTTTAAATACATGTCTTTAAATTCAACATTCTATTTTAAACGACAAGAGATAGACACAAAAACTATAGTTTAGTTGTGCAAAATCCTGGATTAGCAGGATGTGGGCAGTTGTGACAGGTGTCACCTGGTATCAGTGTCACAATATGTAAGCCAGGGTAACAGTTTTTAGTTCACGTTGATTAGGGTTATTTACAAGGATAGTTTCATATGAGGTAAATAACGATATAGTTTTCGTTAATGTTTTGTGAACAGGACCTTTTGGAAATATTTTATACTATACAATTTGGAAAATTATTCCACTTATGTCATTAGCATGATGCCCCCAATATGTAGGAATCTTTGTTGCACTTAATTTATATCAACCAACTAGTCACTGACTCCATAATATCAGCGTGTCTATTAATCGTGCAGGATGATTTTTGGTCGTCAACGTTTCCGAAAACTACGGAATCTCCTCATCATCACAACATGGAAGCATACCTGGGAAGTGTCTGGTTTCCAGTCCTAGACTACATAAATGCACATAATAACAGGATTTTTTCACTATCTGTAAACACTAGACACTATAAATTTCGCACGATCTAAATCTAATCCCAGCGTGTACTTTATTTCATGTTAGAATACGTACCCTTCGTTAAAGGTGGCCACAAAAAACACCCTGTATTATTTAAGCCGCATGGTACCGGCAGAGTAGAGTTTGTACCACCCCTGCCTGCCCGTGGGTATCGTATGAGGCGATTAAGGGTTTCCGGGAAGTGGGCAGCAGCGCCTCCCGTACTGACAACATAGTCCGAAAATCACACTGCGGTCTCCAACCCGCCTGCCCAGCGTGGTGACTATGAGCAAAACCCCCCTGTGGCATTAGCCTTGTGGCGTGACCTGGGGAAGGCCTACGTCCAGCAGTAGACTGCAATAATAGGCTGAAGAAGAAGATAATTTAATTGAAATTTAATTACATTATACTAGCATAGTTTTCATTAGTCTTATGTTACTAACCTATTATGGATTACTTATTATCCGAAATAAATGATTTATTATTATTAAACATGTTATAATATGTTTTTGAAATATATGCGAGAATTAAAACATCCGGTACTTACACAATGCTACAACTTACGAGCGACAGCGATGTTCGCAAATGTGCGGGATAACGTAAGAACTCCACTGTCACTCATACCTAAATTGTTAAATGGTCTATACTGTATATTTATAGTTACCCCTGTATATTTACCTGCACTCAAATCCGAACAAAATGTAGGTACAAATCGAGCTTAGAATAAATACTGTGAATATAAAAGAGATTAGGGTTTTCTGACATGGCAGTAAAAAGTAAGTGAGTGCAGCACACCTCAGCGAAATGCAATTACATGTGTCTCTCGAGACTGACGCGGTGGAAACTAGGCTGAGAGGCGGTGACAGGAATGGCTATGTCTAAAAATTTTAGTTAAAACTTATTAAAATAATACATACAGTTAATTGAAAAAGAATGCAGAGATAGCAAAGGGATAAAGGCGTGATTATATATATGTATGTATGCATAGAATTAGTCACGATCAAAGATTTTGCCTCACCCCTTTATGGTGGCGGTTGTATTCTAAACTAAAAAAAATAGCATTTACTAAAGTAGAGTTGCTTCAATTGGTTACCTAGTCATCAAAACTTTATTACTTGCATGTTTAATGTCGTAGTCTACAAAATTATTCGCACTCATTTTTTATGGGCGTTGTGTCGACGCTATCCTACTTACTGCTGGGCAAATTCCTACCCCTTTTAATTTCATACGTTTCATGTTAGGTACAAATATCCAGTAATAATACGGCCGATTGGTGTAGTTGGTAGTGGCCCTGCCTGCGACACCATAGGTCCTGGGTTCGAATCCCGGTAGGTGCAAACATTGATGTGATGAATATCGATGTTTGTTTCCGAGTCATGGATGTTTATATACTTATCTATGTATTTATATACCGTTGCTTAGTACCCACGACACAAGACCTTAGGGATCTAGGGGAAAATTATCTATCCCCGCTTGGTCTATAACGTTCGCAGTGGATTTACATATAAATAGCAGTTAACTCACGCGGCGTCGCTCGCTTCTAACTGCTGCCACCGCACTCCAGTGCACAGGACTTCTGTTCCACAATATATTTTAATTCAAATACAAATTACAAATCGTTTATTTTTTAACACAGGTACGAGGTAGGTACAGTACAGAATACATAAGGTCTTATGTTAAAATTCAGTTACTTACAAAAATATACGCCTACTCGTATATACCCGGTTGAGTTCCTAAAATCGGGTAGTTAGTATTGCAGGATCATAAAGGATATCTCACAACCACGGTTAGCGTAGAAGGGACAGACCTAAACTCACAACTTATCCCCTGAGAATGTCCCGAGTTCCTTAGTCGACTCTTAGGACATGCACGAAAGGAAATGCAGCTGACTATTCTAGTGAAGCCCTGCAACAGCACAGGACAAATATTTAAGCACGTAGATTATAACCTAAAATAAATAAAAAATATCCAACATACCCCATCAGTCATAATAAATAGAAAAATCGCAACTACAACTTAACTTATCCACGTTTAGCGCAAACTAATCCGTTACAACTCAGTAATAATATAAAATTATTAATAAAGAAATGGAAAAAATTCCTCACCCGGGTGGGAATCGAACCCACGACCTCTGCATTCCGTGCCAGCGCTCTTACCACTGAGCCACCGGGGTCAATTTCTCGGATGACGAATTTTACCATCTCTTTTTGAAATGACATTATTGGAAACGTTATTTTTTCATCCCGATAGCTATACATAAGCCAAATCTCGGCAAACAAAGCTGAATCCCTCGGCACAATGTTTTAATGATGAAACGATCAACCATATCCTAACGGATTATATTATGGAGAAGTGTTTTTATCTTAGTCAAGATATTATATATTATAAAATTATTAATAAAGAAATGGAAAAAATTCCTCACCCGGGTGGGAATCGAACCCATACTCGTACTCATACCCATACATCGAATCAGTAATAATAATCTAATAGATAAGAAAATTTAAAAAAAATCACCCGAGTGATATTTGAACTCACGACCTCTCGCATTCCGTGCAACGTTCTAACCATAATAATAGTCTGCCTATACCATCAAACGTATAAGTTAACGTTAGTTTAAAAACGTAACTTTCTATAGGAATAATATCCTAGTGGACTGAACAGTATAATTCAATTTGGTAAATTAGATTTGGCCGTCGAGTTACCTGCGTCTTCGCCCCTTCATATCATGTTATGTTATATGTATCTGATAAAAGTTATTAAGTGTTGGGGCCAACTGCCAAGTTTTGCGCCAATGTTGGAGCTGTCTGTATTATATTGGAGTATTGGAGCTTTGTTAGTGGTTACGTTACGGGATAGGCAGAGCACCAAGGGCACCATAGGACCACATGGTGCCACTTCTGACCAATTTTGAGGGCATAGTTGAGATGTACAAGTTCAGTTAGTAGTGACAGGTGGTCATCATCATCACTTTTAATGTCATCTTATTTGATGATGTTGATAATGATGAGATGCAAGTGCAATCGACAACTAAAATCATCCCCTTTTACATTACTAGAGATATTAAAATATAGATAAGAGCTTGTTGGAAAATTGTGATAAAATAAGACACATTTAGATTAGAGGTATTTGAAGTATTGAATTGTATTTCTTTGCATATAATTAAATCGCTATAAATAGCACATAAGATCATTCTTTTAAATCGCTTAGTGTTGGAATAATTTAAAATGCAAACAACAATTTATACGTGTTTATACACACATTTAAACACACTAATTACATGAATTAAAAAAATTGTCGATAGATTGATATTCGCAAAAATGATATATTAACTATTGGCTAACATTTATTGGCCCAAACTCAAGACATGCGACAAGTTGGCGCAGAAATGGAAATGGCGTCGTTATGGCCCAAACTCATGCTAGGGGGAATAATCAGGTAAGGGATGTACAATATGTCGTTAGATTGCGATGCGACATTTCATGAAGTGCATTTCATGAAGGGTCAAGATCGCGTCTACATTTCACGCAGAAATGGACAATGGCGTCTAAGAAAATGTTATGAAATATCTCTGGCTTACCTACGAAACGGAATACAAAGGATATTTTAGCCGTAAAAGGTTGCAGCACCTCTCGCTACGATATGGGGAAGTTATATCGATTTTTATCAGGTAATGTGGCCAATAGACAGTTGCTTTTTTGCGGAAAAAATGGTACATGTATATACGGTGGATTTTGACATTGTATGGCATTACGAATTTGTAAAGGCACTTTCGAAATTAATTGATCATTTCAAGCTATATCGATATCAGAACATTTATTTTATTAATTGCATTTTAATTTTACAAAGTCTAAATAAGAAAAATAAATAAAAAATCACCAATGTACGAGTACAGGTGGGTACCTATAAATACAGATTTTTGGACGTCAACGTTCCCGAAAACTACGGAATCTCCTCATCATCACAATCATTTTTCTCCATGGAAGCATACCTGGGAAGTGTCTGGTTTCCAAAATATTAGGGTCCAAAGTTGACTGCGTTTTTCTGCATAAATGCACATTGACGCATATATCAAGATTTTTTCACGAGAAATAATTAATATCTGTCTATGAAAAAACTAGCATATAAATTTCGCGCGATCAAGTAATTTAAAAAAAAATCAAAAAAATTTACATCGTTTCCCAGCATTTTTTTTTGGCATAAACTTACTTTATTTGATGTATAGAGTGCGTACCCTTCGTTAATGGTGGCAACGAAAAAACATCCTGTATATGTATAGCAAACTAATTTTTATGCCCCTGCCGTAGCAAGTTCGTAGTTCGTAGTAGGTGCTACGAAGACGTCTACGCGGCCTATTTATCCAAGATTCGAGGTTTTCATTTCACCACTAGCGGCTGCCCACGACTTCGTCTACATGAGGGGGTATTGCACCAGTGCGAAGCCGGGGCAGGTTCCTAGTTATACATATAAACCTTCCTCTTGAATCACTTTATTTATATAAAAAATCCGCATCAAAATCCGTTGCGTAATTTTACAGATCTAAGCATACATATAGACAGACAGCGGAAAAGCGACTACGTTTTATAATATATAGTGATAGTGATGGCGCGTTAAATTACAAAGATACATTCTCAAATCAACAACACAATCGGGTGCAATTCTTGAAAATTTTTGAGCCGAAACGCAACCACTAACGAACCGTTAACGAAACGCGGTGCGAAGCAATATATACTTACCGCTTGAGTAATGAGGTATATTAGCGCGCATCGATCGCGAGTATAATAGAGTAAAAACAAATCTGTCTCGTGCCGAAATGTGTCTAATTACGTCACCATAAAGTAATTATTATTGCTTTGTTCTGAACATCTACAACGGTTCCGTTACGGCTTCGTTCCAACTCGAGACACTTCGAGAATTGGCCCCCGGAACCGGTAGTAATTCCCGTCCGCCCCCCGAGGTCGGTGAGTTCCACTTAATAATATTTTTCACCTTGTTTCGTTTTCCAATTTTCCGCAAGTCACTCTCGGGGGCGACCGGCCGTGTTCTCGGAAAGTCTTTTCCGTTGTTTATTGAGGACATGTTTCAAAACAATCTGTTTTATGGTAGCTTTTGTATTTATATTGTATGTGTATCAGGATGTAACCTGTGTGAGGCTTAGAAGAGATTTAATGCAAATAAAACTCATTAGGTAATTAGTTTTCAGCGAAAAATATTGGGCTGACCACCTGTCACTACTAACCGAACTTGTACATCTCAACTATACCCTCAAAATTGGTCAGAAGTGGCACCATGTGGTTCTATCGGCCCTTAGTGCTCTGCCTACCCCGTAAGGGATAAAGGCGTGATTATATGTATGTATGTAAAAAATATTGCTCAGATATAAGTAGCTGCTCTTAGGCCTACGGCAGTTAACATACGTGTAAATATGGCGTCGTCGGTTGGATGCAGGCTGCTTCCGACCGGTCGGTATAGAGGTTGTTGGGGGAGGCCTATGTCCAGCAGTAAACTTCCCAGGACTGAAATGATGATTAAATATGAAATACCTAAATAAATTAATTATATAATAATTTTATTGATTTCACTATAATGCATCAGCTACATTATCTCTTTCGGTGCATGTCGTAAGAGTCGACTAAGGAACTTTCAGGCGATAAGCTAGCAACTTGTCACTCATTATTTTACATCTATCCCCGCTATACTAAACGCATTTCTTTGATCTCCTTTATGAACCTGCAGTTTTGGCTATCCCATTTCTAGAACACAGCCGTAGAGTATACTTTATATCCCAGCAAAAACATAAATGTAAAAAAGGAGAGCCAAGTTCAATATATACAGAATGTAATAAAAAGGGTATATTAAGCGAAGAGCTATGTAAATAGCCCACTATAGGGAACCTATCCACAAAATTTAAGACTCGAAATCACATGTTTATTTTTCCAGATAGAATTCTTAAACAACACAGGAATGTTCATACAATGTTGAAAAATAAACATCTGATTTCGAGTCTCAAATTTTGGAAATAAGTTCTCTATAGTGGGATATTTACATAGCTTTTCGCTTAACATACCCCTTTTGTTACACCCTGTATATATTAATTCTGATAAAAACTAGCCAAGTCAAATCTAACCTACTTTAAGATCTCACATTTTTTTTTAATAACTAGATGTGTGTATGTTACTAAATGAATGAAACATTAAAGGCTCGAGCACACCGGACGCGTGTGCGTGCACGTAAGCGTAGACGTATACGTACCTCTGAGTTGTAATGTATGGAACTGTATAGGCACGGGCAGACCGGATGCGTATGCGTAGACGTAAGCATAGACGTCAAGAGGTGACAGTTCTATACATTAAACTCAGAGTACGTGTACGTCTACGGTGTGCTCGAGACTTAATATAGAATACAAGATGCTCACTTGTTTTATCAACCAGCATGTTGACTAAGCATACCAATCAACATACAAAGTGGACCGGTATCAGCAACCTTTCCCCGTACCTAGTTTAATCCCGAGATAAAACACCTCGGAAAGCGAGCCATTCATTGACAGTCTATTGAGTGCACAAATCGTGTGGACGTCCGTAAACGCTGGCTTTTAGTCAAGGTAGGGTCAGTTCCTCTTAGATGTATATGTGGACACACTGGGAAAGTGATACCATTTGTGATTTTCGTCAGAAGATTATATAACGACAAGATCTGAATATGATTAAGAGGTTATTATAATAATTCGGTGTTGCTACTTGTGTCGGCGGGCACATATATTTTTTAATTTAAAATAATATAGTCTTAAAAAAGTATGCTTTGAAATACTTGCTTATTTTGTTATTATTTTTTTAACTAAAACTACATTTTACCTATTTTTATACACCTATAAACAAATGTGTATATTTAGATATTTACTTAAATAAGGGCCAATTTTTCTAATGACCATTAGAAATAGCCTATCTGACGCATAAATTTCATACTGTTTTCTTCTGAAAATTAATCAAGATAGAGACAGAATCAACTTTATTCTTAAGATAGATTATCTTACCATTGGAAAAATTGCCCTTAGATTAATTGAAAAAAAAGCCTACATAACACCAAAATTCCGCTAGCGTGTTTTCCAATCAGTGTGTCTCCTGTCAAGGTAGGGTCCACAATAGCACCGATGGCCGTTTCGTGGAGGTAATGTGGGACACGCACGACATAAACTACGTCTCGGTCCTTTGTTAATGAAGGCGATGATTGGCTCCCGGTGTAGCGGTCAGAGGTCAATTGCTTTGAATCTCCCTTTTTTGGAGTATTTGGTATCCTGTTCTCCCTACTCTCTTCTTTCGTTCAATTTCATACATACAACTTTGAGAAGGTTAAGCTAATTAGAAGGTTAAACATTATTGTTTAAGCTAAACCATTGTCTAAACGTAATATTGAAACTGTCTATACTTTATTTTTGTTACTCAGTTAGATTTAGGAAACTTAAACAAAAGTCGCCTTATAATGAGCTCAGGTTTAATAAATTATTTTGTAATGATGTTACATTTAAACTGCAAGGAGCAATTTTTATCTTTGTTCTGGTTTTATTTTTAGTTGAGGCTGTATCTAGTTTTAATGACATTGTAAGTAAATAATTTCATAACAAACATAACCATCAGTAATAGGTTATAATCGGAAGTATATAATATAATAACAATTATTTATTAGTTTCATTTGTCTTATATATTTATCTTACTTGAGGTAGTTTCCAGGGAATCGAAAAAAGGTAAATGTATGGCCCTTTTCGAGTTAGCTAATTAATTTCATCGATCAGACGTCGACGTTGATCGATTCATAGGCTTTTTCTTTGTTTTCCTAATATTACAAAATAAACTATCACCATGTACCGTTATTTGTACTATTATATACTTCTGGAAAGTATTAAAGCCTTCTCATATTTTTTGATAGAGTGCGAATTATTTGAATACAAAGTAGAAAAATCAACCAATAATATTATGGTAGCAGGATAGTTTCAAATTAGTTACTATTTTTAATTTTAGTTAAGTCAATAAAATAGGTAAGATTCTTCTTAGATAAATTAGGTACTTGTTCAGCATTTCAGTATTTACCCGTTATTCACACCCTGTATATTAGGACAGATTAACAAAGAATACATTCACTTTGTAGCTAGAAAACACTTTTAACATAAACACTATAACTTCCAATATAAAATCTATAAAGCCATAGTTTCGTGCAAACTGCCTCACCTATGACCATATTAATAATTTTTCCTTTCCCCGCACGTATCGATAAGTACAGAGAGCCATTCCCGTGGAGGTAACAAAGTCTAAGGGAGTGACCGCCGCCGTATATCGTGTAACTAGCTATGAGAGTTGTATGGACATGACTGAGTATAAATATTAGGTATACCTAACTTACTGACATGACTTTATTTCACAAGTTAAGTTTATTTCACATGACACAGTTACAATTCTATAATAAAATATACAATTTCGGTTCGAAAATTTCTTCGGTTTATATACCGAAGAAATTTTTGCCCCTGTATCAGAAGTGTGTTCAAGTTTGGACATACTGGGATCGCATAGTTCACTTGGGTTAGTTACCTTTATTGCCAGTTCGAAGAATGATTACAAATCTTGCTTAGGGTAAAATTTGATGTGGTCAAGGTGGGATACGTACCCCTAGAGTCTTTAACTCAGGAAAAACAAATTAACTTTGTGAAAAGTTAAAATAACAAAATGCATACATTTTCGGAATTGTCTGCTAAATACTAGATTCTGGTTTCTCATTGCGACTAAAGTTGTTGATCGTTATCTTGTGTCAGCTTCGAGGACCAGAGTTCAAAGCGAACTTTTTTTGTACACTGCGGTCACCAACCCGCCTGCCCAGCGTGGTGACTACGGGCAAAAAGCCTCAATGACGGCAACTAAAAAAAGGCCCCCAGTTCCCGGCCGCCATACTACCCCGGACTACGGCTGAGTCCTGGGCCATAGTGTGGCAGGGGGTGCAAAGAATCCCCGGGCTAGCGATGGGCGCCCTCCGGCCAGATGGACCGATGACTTAAAGAGGACGGCTGGTAGTGACTGGATGACAAAAACGGGAGATCGAGCCATGTGGCGTACACTGGGGGAGGCCTACGTCCAGCAGTGGACTGCAATAGGCTGACGATGACAGTTACATTCAGTAAACTTGCAGCAGACCTTCAGTAACGAAGTGCTACTATAAGAAGAATAACAAAAGTCCTATCCCTGCTATACTAGCCCGGTCGTGGCAGTAATTGTCGCTATCGGGCGGTCCAGGCGCAGCCGATCGAGCGTGCGGGCGCTAACCGTCGGAAAATATAGCGGTTACGGCTAGGTAGCGGGAGAAAGAATGTAATGGTGCTACGCTCCTAGGTTGAGAAAAGGAGGTTTAAATCTTGTAAGATTTACCTGTAGGTAAAAGCTGTGACTTGTGTTTGACCATTGACTATAATCTAGTAGATATCATATAGGACACCTGCAAGCCTAGCATGACCTGCGAAACACGTTATGATAAACCGATTTATCGACATTTAGCCTGTCAAATTACGATAAATATAGCCGCCATGTTGAATTTTGTAAAGAGAGAATACGAATCGTACGATACGATATCCACGATGCGTGGTCATGCTAGCTGGCTTGAGAAAAGGACTTCACGGTTTTAATCTTACAGGTAAAAGCTGTGACTTGTGTTTGACCATTGATAATCTAAAGCTATATCATATAATTGGATAGCGTTATGTAAGAATAAATTAAACTACACCAGGGAGAATTTGAGTAAATGAGCTTCAAAGATTTTAAATTTATAATTATAGAGGCTGGAAGTTTCTATCTAAAATGTCATATCGTCTGCTATCATAGCACCATGACATGAAGACTTTCACATAAATATTTGTTACGTAGTCTTTCACGCAAAAATAATTAAACGATCTTTGATGAAACTTGTACTTGCTTGGCTGCTAGAAGTTTCATATTGACATGTCTGTCCCAAAATGTGGTAGCTGAAATTTCAAAATCATATAGGAGATCCCAAAGCTACATTAAGCATAGCAGGCGATAGATATTAACGATCAGTGACAAGTTGCTAGCTTATCGCCTGAGAGAATGCCCGAGTTCCTTAGTCGACTCTTACGACATGCACGGAAGAAGATGCAGCTGATTCTAGTGAAGCCCCACAAGAAAGTCTTTTGAATCATCATATTATGTAAAATAGATATAAAAATCTCACAAACAGTAACTGACTCCGGCTTTTACCGCCGTTTAAACGAAAACGGATCCGGTAACCGGATAGCACCTTTTACTGTTCTCAAACAGAGGCTCAGGTGGTCCACCCTCGAGGGTGTATTATTTGTTTTGTTGGCTAACGGTGAAAAAATCTGATGAGGGAGAGGAAAGTTTTGATGAGCCACGTATTTGAGATTTGGTTATGTTTAACGTCATTATATTGGTAGTTCATTTGCAGTAAAGTAAAATAGAAAAATATTATCATTTTCTTCAAACGTACTTTAGAAATTTTTCGAAGTTTCCTCCTTTTTTTACTTATATCTATGGGTTTGAAAACACCAAGACAAGCCAAGCAAAGCTTAAAGTCACTACATTTAATTGATGTGCTGATGCGGAGCTTCACTATAACAAATTAACTGCATCTCCTTCCGTGCATGTCGTAATAATTGACTAAGGAACACGGGCGTTCTCTCAGGCGATATGCTAGCAAATGCTAGCTGTAACAAAAAAAAAACTTAAAAGAACCCACTTCATTCTCCTAAGTAATATAACGGAAGCAATTTCCATTTTCTTCTCAATTTAAAATATAACAAACTCTACCTTTAACCAAAAGAGAACTTATTCTGCAGTAGCAACACGTCCAGCAATTTGTGGCACTTTGTCACCATCGCCTATTCCGCCACTTACAGCCACTTACCCTCGATTACACTTGAGGTGTGCCATTGTGCCATTATTGCTGGTAATCACGTATATCAAAGGTAAAGGTTTTGAAAAGGTATGGTAAAGTGCATTCCTGTTACATTATTGTATTTTTCGCTTCTTACTACTGAATTCTACTAGGAAGAGACGACTATTTATTTATTTATTCATAAATGAAATTGTATGAGGAGTTACAATTCGGAAGTTCAAACGTTCACTATGGGTGCGCCCACCACCGGGCCCTACACCCTCCGCTGACCCTCGAATCTGATAACTCATAACTGCGAAAACAGGCACTTGCACTAACTACAATCGCCACGAGAAACCAGACCCGAGCACCTAGCATGCAAGAAGATAATACATCGCACTATTTCCGAAATCAATTCTATATTTATTCATACTAACATTCCACAATCAGGTATAAGAGACTCACATATTTCATATACTCGTAGATAAGTACTCTATATCATCATCAATTTTATAAAAACATTATTTTCACTTTTAATACTTACTCAGGGGTCGATTTTTCTAAAATTCAGATAGCCTATCAGAGGAATAAAGTTAATGCTGTCTCTATTATGATCACATTTTAGAGAAAGACAGCATCAACTTTATTTCTCTTTAGACGTTTGGAAAAATCGGCACCAAATATAACTACTGCAAAGTCACTAAACTATACAGGGTGTAACAGAAAGGGTATGTTAAGCGAAAACCTATGTAAATAGCCCATTGTAGAGAACCTATTTCCAAAATTTGAGACTCGAAATCACATGTTTATTTTTTCAAGATTGTATCAACATTCCTGAGTTGTTTGAGAATTCTTTATGCTATTTGAAAAATAAACATGTGATTTCGAGTCTGAAATTTTGTGGGTAGGTTCCTTTTAGTGGGCTATTTACATAGCTTTTCGCTTAACATACCCCTTTTGTTACACCCTGTAGACAAAATGAACTACGTAGGTACATAGTCCTAGTACAAGTACGAGTAATATTGTTATATCAAACAAATGATACAATCATAACATCAGCCCACCTTAAAGAAAAATCAATTAAAAACCATTCCAAGCAGAATGCTTTCACAACAACGAAAATTATTTTCAAGTGCGTCATATTATTTAAAAGTGGACTGCAGGTGACTGCCATCTTGCCGGCTTATTTTCACCCCATTTGTAATAGAAAAATGAACTTTAAGTCTGTGGGGTAAAATGGTGGGTGGGTGCACTGGTATGCTGGTTTTCTTCTCTTGCGGAATAGCAGAAGGCTGGTGACGTTTAATCTTCCGTGGGACGCGACCGCGTATCACTTGCCCGACGGGCTAGGGATGCGCTGTGTCGATACTATATTAATTAATACATCGATGACATGATTATTAATCAAATTAATAAATTGCATACTACAACACACAATCATATTACATCCCAACTAATATTATAAATGCGAAAGTAACTCTGTCTGTCTGTCTGTTACGCTTTCCCGCTTAAACCTCGCAACCGATTTTGATGAAATTTGGTACAGACAATCTTTAGACCCTGAGACAGAACATAGGCTACTTTTTATTTCGAAAAAAAGGGATGAAGGGGTTGAAATAGAGGTTGAAAGTTTGTATGGGATTTCTTAATTTTAAAAGATAAAACCATGAAACTTTATATTTAAGCACTTGATAAGAAATCATTAAACATTTGTTCTAGCATTTTTGAAATTTCGACCAGCTAAGGGGTGAAATAAGGGTTGAAAGTTAGTATGCAAGTTCGTCAAATATCACGTCATAAGAAACAAAAAATCGTTTGTTCTAGCATTTTGAAATTTTTACCAGTTTGGGGGTGAAATAGTCCTGTATAATTTGGACATTTTGTTTTTTCTGCACGCGGACGGAGTCGCGGGCGTCCACTATACTAAATATTTGGCACCTTTTTGTAAGACCTATGTACAGCAGTAGATGGCTGTAATGATAACGTGTATCTAATGGCCTAAAGTGTTTATTAATACGTCTAGAAAACAGCTTTATTTAATTTTTTTTAGCTATTTTATAACAATAGATTACTATTTATCAAATAGTTTCCTATGAAATTCTAAGATTATTAAAATGTTTAAAATTTTCAATCTAATATTAGATAGGGACAACATAATTATTATAAAATTTATAATTAAATGTAATCTATAGATATAATAAAATTGTAATGGATCGATGTTTGTGCACGCTAATCTCAGAAACGGCTAAACCGATTTCGATGCAGTTTTTAGGAATATATTGTGACAGGTCCCACTTAACATTATAGGCTACTTTTTATCCCTGGAATTTTTTTTATCCCGGATAATTACATTTTGTTTTTTTCTGCAGTCCACGCGGATGGAGTCGCGGGCGTCCTCTAGTAAATAATAAATCTACTAACTATTTGCAGCAATCTCATCGACATTAACAGTCAAACCAATTATAGATAGTTATATCGATATACCACAGGCAGCACTATCCCGAAACGTCTGCAGAAATTCAATTAACATTACCTCCAGTCGCGTGCACCTTTATTTCCGTTCGGAGTCACTTACCCCCCGTCACTCCCCGTGACCCCCTCGTGACCCCCCACGTGGGGTCTCTAAGACCCCGGTAATGAGGTCCGGTGATCGTTTAGTTTGTGGGTAATGGGGTACGTGAGTTACCAAGTTTTTATCTCGATTGAGTGGCTCAAGATTTCGTGTAATTACCACGAGGCTGGACCATTATTTTAGATGAATTCTATTTAGACCAAAACACACAGAAACCAGAACTTAATTAACGAATGGTACGTACTCTATATCTACATCAAGTAAAGTAAGTTTGTGGCAAAAAAATGCTGGGAAACTATGCAAAAATTTTTAATGCTAGTTTTTTCATAGATAGATATTAATTATTACTCGTGAAAAAATCTTGCCACGCGCGTCCATGTGCATTTATGCAGTCTATTTACTCAACTTTGACCCTAATATCTTGGGAATCAGATACTTCCCAGGTATGCTTCCACGGAGAAAAATGATCGTGATGATAAGGAGATTCCGTAGGTTTCAGGAACCAAAAAATACCCTGTATAGGCACCTATTTCAACATTGGTCAGAAGTGGCACCATGTGGCTCTATCGGCCCTTAGTGCTCTGCCTATCCCGTAAGGGATAAAGGCGTGATTATATCTATGTATGTATGTACCTATTTAGTTAATGGTCCAGTAATATATAAATACTATAATATTTGCTCGTTTGATACAGTAAATGTATGTACCTAATTTTATTCGTTACATGACTTCCTATGTAAGTATATTTACACTGAGTAATCATTGTTTTTTTTAGGGTTCCGTACGTCTGAATACAAAAACGGACCCTTATAGGATCACTCGTGTGTCTGTCCGTCCGTCGCTTACAGTCAATTATCTCCGAATCTATTAGACCGATTAAGTTGAAATTTGGTACACATATCAATTCCTGTGACCCAAACACAGAGGTGTGACGTGAGCAGATGAAATCTGTATATGGGGGGTCATTTTTGGGGGGGAAGGGGAAAATTAAAAAAAAAATTCTGGAAACTGCATCGTGTGGCATATCAAATGAAAGGTCTTGTTGAGAAGATCTTAAATGTATTTTTTTGTAATTTTAAAATAAATAGTTTCCAAGTTATTCAAGAAAATAGACGAAAATTGACCATTCCCCCCCCTTATCTCCGAAACTACTGAACCTAAAATTTTGAAAAAAATACAGAAATTAGTTTTCTCCTTATATATTATAGGAAAACCTATAAGAAGTCCATGATATTAAAATAACATGGTAAATCACTCAATATTGTGCGTACCAACTTTTTGTCAGATTTAAAAAAACATGATAGGTAACATCGTACGGAACCCTCTTCACGCGAGTTCAACTCGCACTTGTCGGCTTTTAATATGGCAAATCGATTTTTTAACTATGGTCAACTCGTCAACTCTAAAGAGCTGCAGTTATGAGTAAATATTACTATGTGTTATTTGTACAAGTACTAATTTACACGAAATACTTAAGATAAATAATAGCTTATTTTATACTCGTCAGGGGTATCTTTCAAAAGCGAGAAATAAATAAAAACCCAAATAAACTTCGAAACCCTTAACCATATTAATTACACAATTTGAAGATATCCCAAACCTCTTTAATTACTTACCTCCACTTTTTATCCGGGAAAAGAAAAATGACATTGTTACAGGGCTAGTCCTAAAGGGTCCCATTAGGAACCCTTCCATCTGATAAGGAGTCCACCTTCAGGGCCCTATCTATGTAGATCTTGTTCCATTCGTCTGCGTCAGGGTGGTCTGTGGGGGTCAGTTTTGGAATGACGGTTAATGCCCGGTCCTACCTACTTAATTGTTTTCATGTGCCTAACTATAAAAATAATAACTTTAAAAAAATAAGAAAATTAGGGTTTATAGAGACATAGTGAATGACCGAATTTCATTAAAATACATATAACTGTTTTGTCGTAACCAGAAAAAAATAATCATATTTGAAACAATTACGAAAGATTTTGATGGATAGATTTCGTCCTCAATGGGCTTGTAAAAATACAGCACTAATTGCGTTTGGTTTTTAGTTTTAAATAATGTAGTTAGTATTTGTAATAACGTAATATTTTATATTTTGTGTATTTTTGTCAAAAAAATGGATTCTACAGGGTGATTTTTGGTCGTCAACGTTCCCGAAAACTACGGAATCTCCTCATCATCACGATCATTTTTCTTCATGGAAGCATACCTGGGAAGTGTCTGGTTTCCAAAATATTAGGGTCTAAAGTTGAGTAAATAGACTGCGTTTTTCTGCATAAATGCACATAGTCGCGCGTAGCAGGATTTTTTTACGAAAAATAATTAATATCTGTCTATAAAAAAAACTAACATAAACACTAGACACTATAAATTTCGCACGATCAAGGAATTTAAATTTATTTTTCAAAAAAAAATTTTTTTTCTCAGTATTTTTTTTGGCATAAACTTACTTTATTTCATGTATAGAATACGTACCCTTCATTAAAGGTGGCCACAAAAAAACACCCTGTATTTTAATTGTATTGTTTTTTACATCAGTTTAATTAAAAAGAATTACAACAAAATACTTCATATATTTATCAAATTGTAAACAATATAAACTGAAACAATAAATCAACCATCATCGTATCAGAACATAAATCTTCGAAAAGCTTAACAAAATATGCAGGTAATATGAAAAAGTATGGGAAAGGCGACGTATTGTGATTCCCGCACGGGCGACGTAGTGATGTGATGTAAATAGCTCAATAATTCATCGATATTCGCTCGACGCCAGACTGCATAACTCAACGTGTGTCGCAGTGGATATGGCGGGATAGTTTAGCTTTGATATCGATATCGACAACAGGACAACTATACATGAGTACGCAATTTTTAAATAATTCAATTAACAATGGAGAGTGATATTTCCTTGGCTTATTATTTTAGTTGATAATGACATTATACATACGTCCGTTCATTAAGAAATATAATATCTAGCTAGATATGTCAATTTAGTTAAATATACTGACTACTGAGCCAGAATAATATTGTCCTGTATTATTAACAAGAGGATATTTTATAATCAACAATTTAAAGAAAATTTCAAATACCTCTTTTTCTATTAAGTCTAATAACTCAGCTTTTATTGCTATTTGATATCCTTATTTAGACCTATATATGTATATTGTACTAAATACTATAAGATAATTTTATATATTTTATAAGTATTTTTAGTTTTATAGTATATTTATCCTCGAAACTATCGACAAAAGCCAGTGCAGTACATCCCTAGAGTCTGTGACAAATGTTATAGAGTCAGTGGACCCGTGAGGCCGGAGTTTGTCTCTAACTAAACACACAATTTCACTCTTATTTCGAAAACTAATGTCCCGGTCGTACTGTCATTTTTACGCTTCAGTCTTCCTAAGTTTGCTCCGTGGATTGAGTTCACGCGTGAAATTCAAATGAATGATGTATGATTTTGCACTTACTCGTACCTATATTGTTTTTGTTGAACTTATAAGTTATTTCTTCTTATTATACCGTAACTTTGTTTCAAATCTTACCTTTTCATTATATTAGCATAGATACATACACCTACTAATTAACATACCTAATAGTGTCTGAGTTTCCGTGAAAAAAGTACTTAATTTTTAAAGCTAAATCAGTCTTTTTAATTTCCCTGTAAGCAATATATTGATTACAAAAATTTCCAGACAAAAGACTTTGTCCGCCATAGAAACACGGTACGTTACAGATCACCTTCCAATACCACGGGCCATAAACTCCGGATAAGCGACACACACGTCGGATCTAACCCCACGTAAGTCCGAAACCGTGTTTGATCCGGTTAGATCTGGTTTGAGCCGCCCTGAACCGGAACAAGCCGGTCCACCTGATCCGGGACCTTGCGGTGCTCCCCTTTAGTGCACAAGTTTGGAGTTGCAAGTTCTGTTATCTGTTTTAAATACTTTGAAGGTTTCATTCGACTGAATTTTCATCTATTATCTGGGTGGATACAGTATCAAGGACTTTACGTAAATAATGTTATTAAGAAACACGACTTGTTATTCTGCATGAACCTTGAAATATTTAGGCACGATTGCTCTTACGTATTATTTAATTATATTTTCTTTTAACTAGCAGAACATTTTGGATATCCTATCAACCATACACCTTTCATCGAAATCCTATCAGCCGTTTGGTTATATGTAAAAGAAAAAGAAACACATTCAAAGATTTACCCTTGTCTCATAACATAAAGTACATAATGAAGAATACAGTTTCTACCTATATATGTAATAACTACATAAATGAACTTATATAGTGTATCTTCTCATACTCTTACCAAATCAGAACTGGCCAAGATTGCCCTCGCACCTGAGATAATTCATGCAAACGAATGCAAGCCAATTAATTAAACGCAGTCGAAGCTCCAGCAGTCTGCTAATCAACTGAATTGACTGAATAAATGAACACGCTGTATAAAAGGGAAGGTATTTAACATTTTAGAAGGAAAACGAAATGTAAATCTACCGTAAATTTATTACAAACTAGTGGACGCCCGCGACTCCGTCCGCGTGGACTACAGAAAAAACAAAATGTCTAAATTATCCGGGATAAAAACATTTTCCCGGGATAAAAAGTAGCCTATATGTTAAGTGGGACCTGTCCCAATATATTACTGACTAGTGGCCCGCCCTCGCTTCGCTTCGGTACATATCAATACATAGATACAACTTTATATGTAGGTACAGCGGTTTTCGTTTAAATTTGGAACTCCCGTTGGTCCCCTTCCCGTGGGAATTTCGGGAAATCCGTTCTTAGAGCTTCCTTGTAGCCCTAATCCGATTTCAGCTTCGTATAAATAGCTGTTTTCGTAAAAAAATTAAATTCCCGTAACTCCCCTTCCCATAGGAATTTCGGGAAATCCGTTCTTAGTGCTCCCTCGCAGTCCCTAATGAACATACAGGTCCAATTTCAAATTCATATGTATCGCAGTTGTCGTAAAAAAAATGAATTCCCGTTTGTCCCCTTCCCGTGGGAATATCGGGAAATCCGTTTGAATTCCCATTTGTCCCCTTCCCTTGGGAATTTCGGGAAATCCGTTTTTAGTCCTTCCTCGTTGTCCCCAATGAACATATATGCCCGATTTCAGCTTCATATGTATAGCGGTTCTCGTAAAAATTATGAATTCCCGTTAGTCCCCTTCCCGTGGGAATTTCGGGAAATCCGTTTTTAGTCCTTCCTCGTTGTCCCCAATGAACATATATGCCCGATTTCAGCTTCATATGTATAGCGGTTTTCGTAAAAAATATTAAATTCCCGTTGGTCGCCTTCCCGTGGGAATATCGGGAAATTCTTATAGCCTATGTTCATCCAGGTCCAATAAGGATTCTAACGGTGAAAGAATTTTTGAAATCGGTCCAGTAGTTTCGGAGCCTATTCATTACAACCAAACAAACAAAGTTTTCCTCTTTATAATATTAGTATAGAAAACTGCATCGAAATCGGTTCAGCCTTTTCTGAGATTAGCGTTTAAAATCGCTCCAGTCGTTTTTACGCGAAAGAGTAACAAACATCCATCCATCCATTCATCCATAGTCACAAACTTTCGCGTTTAAAATATTAGTAGGTATTACATATAGAAAAAACCCGACTGCGTAAAATTGTTATGTTCCTACTATTGTAACTCTCACCACGAATCTAATGATACCTCTCACTCAAGTTGAAATCAAATCAAAGGAAATAAATATATACATACATATAAACTTATGTATGTAATATAAACTCGAAAAGCATAACCCTCTTACTGGCGCAATCGGGTAAAAATAAATACAATATCTTAACATAAAAAATACAAAACGGACCACGTAATAAATAAAATATACCTGTTTTTCTTCCCTAAAGTACCAGCACAGCATAATCAGTCAAGCGTTGTTGAAGGTGTCAGAAGTTCGGAACTTGTCCCGGGGCTCAGATTAACACCTGTACCGGGACCGAGTTGTTTCTACTTCATGTTTGCCTGGTGGATTATATCTGTTTACTCTGGTTTAGTAACTTTTAAGATTAATTTTGTATAAAATTTATTTACAAATTAAGGCAAATATTATATTGTAGTTCTTAGTTCTTACTGAAGCTTGTATTTTATTTTTTCTAACTATTTCTAACTAAGTTAAAATATGTTATTTAGAATTGTATTTAGGTCATGTACAATTTTTTTATCGACTTGTTTTGTTATGTACATTGCTATACCAACCATAATCTGCATTAGGTAAATAGTTGAATGCGTTATTTGCTAGATTACTTAAATGTGCGTGTAACATAAGTAAATCGAAAGTAAAATTGTAAAAAAAAAAAGCGGGTGGGGCTGTGTCGGGGCACACGGCCGTTGGTTTTAACGTGAAACGTCTATGTTAGCGAATCGCTTTTAAAGTAAAAGATTGAAATGAAAACAAGATGGACGCTGTTTTAAGTATTTTAATAAAAAAAGAACAGGTACGTAATAGAAACATAAAATACATAGCAAATGTTTATATATTTATTGTCACTTTCTGGTTATTTTAAATAGCAGCCGCCCACGACTTCGTCCGCGTGAGGGGGCGTTGTACCCGTGCGAAGCCGGGCAGGTTGTTGTATAGACTGTAGCCTTCCTTGGTAAATGGGCTATCTAACACTGAAAGAATTTTTCAAATCAGACCAGTAGTTCCTGAGATTAGCGCGTTCAAACAAACAAACAAACAAACTCTTCAGCTTTATAATATTAGTATAGATATAAATACTGTCCAAATTACACTTATTTTTGTATAAATCAATCGGTTCAAATAAACTTGACAAACACACGAAAGAATCACCACGCTATAAAGTCGGAGTCACGAGTTATACTGAATAGAAACAAGCGTGAGCGCCGGTTTCGCACAGTTATCGCAGTATCCCTCCCCCGCCGCCCCGCTTGACCCCGACACGAACTCAATGTCATAACAGCGAGCTGACTATATAAGTGAAATATTTACACCACATTTTTGTTTCTAAGACCAATAGTTTTTTAATTATTAAGGTATGATGATATAGACCTTTTCGTTACGGTCCAGTTTTTAAACCTGGTACCCGTATGTGTCGGCGCGATTTTAAAGACGTTTCACGTCAAAAACTCAATTACGCCAAGAAGGGTCCTGAACACAAAAAGTCTTTGTAATGTAAAGTCTTGCAACTGTAATAATTTTTTCATTAAGATGACGTCATTCACCTGGAAACTTCCGCGAACTTGGAACTTAGAAAATGGTTTCCTGCGCGGGAAGTTTTAATAGAAATTAGGTATGTTTTGAACGTGGCTTAGCATATTTTTCACTTTGAAATAATATTAATAAAATGAAGCTTATTATACAGGTTTGCAAAAAAATAACGATGTTTTTTTAATACCTCGTATTCTTTGTAAGGTTACGATCATTTTCTTCTATGGAACCAACCCTGGGAAACGACAAAAAAATTATGAAAAAATACTGTCATTTTATTGCAGGCAATGTATTCGTTTGATGTTCAAAGTACAAATGTACCTACAAAACTAACATTTTAACATTTTGAAATGGTATCTTTAAAAAAAAATGTTTGTTAACCGAATTAAGATGGATTTATGTAAAAAAATATTGATAATGATAATATTAGTGTTACTTTGGACCTCAATATCTTGGAAACCCGTGGTTTCCCAGGGGTGCTTCCATAGAAAAAAATGATCGCAATGTTAGAAAGAATACAAGGTATTAAAAGAACAAAGTTGTCTTTTTACACCCAGTATAAAAACGTATATCGTTGATTTTTGAGAAGTGCTCGTGAGACGTACACACAAACGGCTCCCGACATGGGATAGCCAGAACTGTAGGATAATTAAGGAGGTCCCACGGCCACGTTTGGGTTGGCGAGGACAGACGTAAATGATCAGTGATAAGTTGCTAGGTTATCGCCTGAGACAATGCCCGAGTTCCTTAGTCGACACTAACATTTCAACATTTTAAATTTCTATAATACAAAACTTACTATCTATGCTATAGGTAAGGTATATAAAGAGTTTTTATCTATATTCACATTTAGATGGATGGCCATAACAAAACTATCTAAACGCAAAACAAACTAAATACCCACTTGTGTCAGACCATCGATACACTAACACCAAATCAGACGGGATTTCGCGGGATCAGCACTAATCCCGCGTCCCGTCCCGCAGGTGAGGGATCACGTCCCGTGACGTATTGCCGGTCAGTCGCCGCTCGACAGACGTCGCGCGGGATTACAGAGTATTTACCGTAAGTTATTGAAGCAACTTATCTTCGAGTCGAACTGGATGACGATCGAGTTCTTAGTGTAGTATGAAACTAGTATCAAACTAGTTAACAATTTATTTTGTAGTCCTCGCGCACGTAGTCGCGAGTAACAACTTGTTTATTTATATAATCACACTCATTATCCCCAAAGTTTCATGTGGAAAAGCGTGATTGTACAACTGCTTATTTAAACTCGAAACACAAATGATTGAGCACTTTAGAATCTCAAGTAAAAAATATTATTATTATTATATTTAGGAACTGTAGGAAAATTCCTTTTTTTTAATACCAGGTGGATCTGGTTGTGTAACTTTATTTAATTAACGCTGGTTTCTCGAAGTCTGATTAACTAGGTATTCATGATGCACTATCCATAGTAAAGTGTCAGTTAAAACGACGGTCAATTGTTGATTAATAATCTAAAAATGGTACATAATGCAATTACTATTTACACCGCAAGCAATCCCACCGTCTGACAAATATCCGCGTAATTTGCAAGCTATCCACGGAATTTACAGTAAAATGGAAGAGTTGGGCGAGAAAGACTTAATTCCGACAGGGAAGAGACAAACAGTCGGCGACAAACACAATTAATTGTATATTCACAGTCCATACCTGTGCGGCTGTGACTAACGAGGGAGTTGCCTTTTATTGAATAAAATTGAAAGAAAGATGGCGACTTTTGTATTATTTTTATACAAATATACATATACATACGATCATATTCTAGAGGTTGGTAGGTGTGCAAATCATTATGTCTCCCTTTCACCAAGTTTTCAGCATATAAGTCTTACGTCTTAAGTGATGGGACTATATTTCCTACTTTCCGTATATATACATTATAGTGTGTATTAATAGGAATAGTTTATTTTTAAAAGTTGCTTATTTTCTTCAGTCTTTGCATGTCAAAATGCTGCGGCTGCTCTTACTATATGGGAGATAGTATAAGGCCTAGCCGTGCGGTCAACCGCAATCAGAAATATGTAATAGTTTTCATTCGCATTGTGATGCTGTGATGTTTCGTACATATTTCTGATATTGCGGTTAACCGCACGGCTGACCGGACAGTGCGTAGGAGGTCTCAGGCTGATCTGTCTAATCTCTGTGGGAGTAATGATAGTCAAACAGAAATGATGTTTGTCTCTAAAAGTTAGGTGTTAACATAAAGTAAAAGTTGTTGTATTATAATATACTTTACAGCTTTATTACCTACCTACCCAAACAATTTTATATACGTTTGAAATCCATTTACAGTAACCACCTCATAAATAATATCAGAAGGAAAACGTTTTCGCGATATTCAAACGTAATTTACCTCGTAAGGGGCACCTTAAAAACCACTTAATAAAATTCTTTCGCAAAATTAATTCGGCCCAAATCCGTCTCTTTGTGACAAAGAAAAATTGTACTGAACAGAGTACGGCCCTGGAACAACCTGTTTAGAAAAACGTGTGTTGAGTGAAGTGATTGTACACTCAGTTGTATAGGTAGTAAGAGTTAATATTGTATGTGATTTTAGATTTATCACGTTTGGTTTAAGTGATGGGAGACCTTAGATTTTTTGAAACAAAAAACTCTAGCGGCTCTTGCTAGTAGAGTAAACTAGAGAAAATTTAAAAAGAACGTTTGGCAATATAGACAAAGGACAAGATGGTACGTGTGCGTGGCCAGTGAGTCTTGAGGGTCTTATCATACTAGCTGTTATATCAGCTGTTATCATACTAGCGAACGGCTGCGGGGCGGATCGGGCACGCAGCGAAAGCGGCGTGAACACACTGCGGCTCCGCAGCGAGGACATCGCGGACGCGTGGCTGATTATGGCGTTTTTTTTTACTTTCAATTTCATGTATAAATAACTCTGTATTAATATCCGAATCTCCCATTGATGCCATAATGATTTATACGAGTACGTCCTCTCACATCTCGCTGCGCGTCCGCAACGAATTCGCTGCGCATGCGCGGCGTGTTCGTTGCGCGCCCGCTCCGCTTTGAGGACGCTCGCAATCCGCTAGTATGATAACGCTCTAAATATGCGCAACGAATCCAGGGTAAAGTATGCGTGCCATTAATACCGTCTATTTTAGTGAAACCTCCGCATCCACGTACGCACTAATCTGGCACTTCCTACCACATCCTATGTTTCTAATTTTCCATATAAACATAGTTTTGAATATTTGTTAGAAAAAAGTTAAGTTACTCGCTTCATCTTCTCACTTGGACACGGTTAAGGTAAGTCAGGCAGGATCGTCATTAATACAGGCAGGTTGAGTAATGCACTCCGTAAACGGTATAATGTCGTTGTTAGCTCGCTTGAATGGACTCCTTTCTGCACGACACAGGTGATTGATTAGCTACCTTTTGAGGGTAGTCACGGCTGAATTATAAGATATATTTATTACCAGCGGCCGCCTCTGTGCATATTAGACTGCCTTTCTAGAGATGTGCTATGCGTATGATATCTACCATGAATAGCTACTAGTTGCATAATTTTAATGAATTTCATTGGTGGATATCTGTCTAACCCATCTATAGCAACGTATTATAGCATACTCGTATCTCTGGTAAAGGTTATTAAATACATTTTAGTATACCCCAACACTTTAAGGAGGACCAGACAGTATCAAACATACCAAACCTTCCAAGCTTCCTACTCCCGGACGCCTAGTTTACAGAGTGTGTATTGATAATGATCAGCGAATAAGATTACCACGGAATAAGAATTCTACGCTATTTATGTAGATACGCATAATGTGTACTCTTGTGGCTCATCCACAGTCGGGTGAAAAGCAATGTATCCTGAACCAAAGATCATATTTTACAGCTAAAAATTAGCAACAAACAGATGAGCTGCTCCTGCTCGCTATCCACTACACATACTTCACTATTTATGAGCCGTGAGCCGCTAAATCATGCCCATTGTGAAGAACCACTAAAACGCTACCGGTAGGAACAGGAAACTATAATTGGGCAAACATATCTGTGCAACAATTATATATCTCCAAAGAAAAATTTTATGATTTTGTTAACATATTCTACTCTAGCTGTTGCCTGCGAGTGGGTTTTAGAATCTAGCCTTTGTCCTTTTAACTATATTTTGTATGTGTACATATTCCTTTGTATCATAAAAATCTATTCCTGCAAAGAAGAAGATCCCTCAGCCAGCGGGGACAGATGTAAATGATCAGTGACAAGTTGCTAGCTCATCGCTTGATCGCCCCTAAATTCCTTAGACCACCCTGGCTGGTATATTCTAGTGAAGCCCATCAATATAGGAATATTAGAGCCTTACTTATAAACCATGTGTGAAGTTAAAGCCTCGAGCACATCGGATGCGTATGCGTACGTCAAGCGATGTGTCCTGTCATAAGACAATATAAACAATTCCATACTTTACAACTCAGCGGTACGTGCACGTCTACGTTTACGTGCACGTACCTCTGAGTTTAATGTATGGAACTGTCACCGCTTGACGTCTATGATTACGTCTACGCATACGGTCTGCCCGTGCCTATACAGTTCCATACATTACAACTCAGAGATACGTGTACGTCTACGCTCACGTGCACGCACACGCATCCGGTCTGCTCGAGGCTTAAACACCCATTCAAGCACATCAGTTGACAGCAAAATGTATTGCATATCCATCAAATAGCATTGATAGCCTAATCAACGCATAAAGTTTTTTTTTGTAAGGCCCCTAATGTTTCTAGCAGTGCTTTAATTTAATAATCAGTTAAAATAATGTTTAGCTAACCTCGCCACAGTATAAACGCACCGTGAACACTACACAAGGAAATTATTGTTACCCGAATTTGCATTTCTCACTGTTTTAGTGCTCTTTATTGCATATTTCATTTCGTTGGTAAATAGTGGCTTAAGCGAGGCCAGGATATGGGGGTGTTTAAACAGAGCATGCACGTTACAGGGATACAGATATCTTACAAACTTATTGCGGCGGTAGGCTCACCCATATGATAATTGGAAGTGGGTATGTAATTTGTACATTTCTGCCACGTATTCAGAAATCTTATAATCCTCAATCCTCCTTTCCACTCATGTTGCTTTATAATGTCTTACTCGACTTGATTATTTTAAATACTCAGTAGGTATCTTAGGATATTTTGTTACTTGATATTAGGTAGTATGAGTAGGTACTTTCTTTTGAAATAAATAAAAGATAGAGTTCACAACATTACACTAAGCCACGAGTATACTTTAGATATGAAATAGTAACTGAATAATTATATGTTGCTGCAAAAATACTGCATAATATGCTAAAATAAAATACCTACATTCATGTCATTTTTCCAGCAAACATTTTTACCAACACGCCAACTCACTGCATCCAACACTCCAACTAGCCAAACACGGCCAAATCCTCCAAAAAGGCCAAAAGAGGTGCATCTTGATGAACGGCTCATCCGAAATGAATCTTTTAATATCGGCCGCCAGTGAACGATCAAATATTGGTAGCACACGTAACAAAAGGTCTTTATTGAAATCCGTTCACTCCGGCACGATCATACCTAATAACGTGATCGCTTAGAGGTATGGAGGCGGTTTTCTGGAATATATATATTATAATTCTATTCTATCCTATTATGTTCCTTTGGGATCTCTCTGCGTGATCGAATCAGAAATGAGGAGATCCGCAGACGTACAAAGATCACCGACATAGCTGAACGGTCCAGCAAGCTGAAGTGGCAATGGGCAGGGCACATAGCTCGAAGAACTGATGGCCGATGGAGTCGGAAAGTTCTAGAGTGGATACCACGTATCGGCAAGCGCAGCGTGGGAAGGCCACCCGCGAGGTGGACGGATGACCTGGCCAAGGTTGCGGGCGTCGGTTGGATGCAGGCTGCTTCCGACCGGTCGGAGTGGAGGTTGTTGGGGGAGGCCTATGTCCAACAGTGGACTTCTCAGGGCTGTAAATGATGATGATGATGATGATGTTCCTTTTGTGTATAATCCCTATGTTTTCATTCTTTCTTCACTAGTTATTGATGCACAAGACTTGAGGCAGAGTTCTATAGGCATTTTTGAAGCCTCAAAGTGGAATGGCAGGACTCTGTAAGCTAGACAGGTTCTTAGTCCCGAGCCTAGCAGAGACTCGAGTTCTCTGAGCCACGCCTCGATACGCTTTTTCCTCGTAGAACTCAAACCTATAAACTAATTAGTAAGTTTGCTGTAGTTGTTATATAAATAGTGTGAAATAGTTAAGGTGCTTAGGTAGTTAACATATTTATTGACTAATCTACTTGATTTATGCCACAAAGTGCTACTCTTAATTACATTATGATGTGTTCTAAACCTTTATTTATATCAGTAATGTATATATGTACTTATTTAAAAACAACAAGCCCTCTCCACACACTGGTAACTATCGACTTGAGCGTTCAAAAAAATTTTCTATCTGCAGGAAATGAAACAAAGGTATAGGGTTTTCTGACGCAAATTACTTGCTCATTGAACGCGTGTGCCAAGTGTGGTGCTGGCTCTACTTGATTACGAGAACCTTATTGTTTTAAAATGCCCCTTAGGTGTTCAATCACAGCTGTGCACCTTTTTGGTATATGCTCATGAAGTGTTTTCGCAAGTTATCTTACCTATATATTTTACAGCTAAAGAACTTTTGTGGAATTTGAACATTCCGTGTTATTACAAATAACTCTAAAATTGTTGTATTTAACCTTACTGTACTTTAACTTTGACCTAGAATTTCTAGACAGATTTTTATAGAATTTTCTGTTAACTGAAATTTTAAACATTTTGTGTAGTTTTAAGATATCTACAGATGTAAGAACATATGAATAAATGCGCTTATTAACAGAATTCGCTAATAACAAAAAACACCTGATAGTATATTTCTTACTTTGAAACAGTGGAAAAATACAACAATTTCAAAAATCTCCAAAAACTTATAAGCAGATGTCGCCGGTCTCGCATAAAATTAAATAAGCAGCCGTTCTGAGACAATGCATAGGTAATGCCGCAAACTTCGCAATATAAAAATCATGGAAAACTCCAGAAGTTCGTCGATGGAAATAAAGAATTCATTAAAAACAACGAACTTTCCGGGTCAGGTGGGACGGGACTACTTACATTTTAAAAACGGAAGAACGGTTTTTTATTTATTATAGACGGGCGATTGCCGTTGTCTCCTGTTCTTTCTTTACGATCATTTTGTATGGCCAATCAGGGTTTCCTTTTTTAGGAGTTGTCAACCGCATATTCCATTTTATCAGCCTTTTAGTATGCTTTTCCAAGGCTTTTCCCATTGAAACCTCTGGTTTAGCTACTACTTGCAAAACTGACGATTACAATAGAATCGAATTGAAGATTTGCTGTTATAATTTCTGTAGGCGCACAGATTAACACTGTCACATTGCAATGTTAAATGTAAAATGAACAAAAGAATACTGTAAATATCGAGTACTATGATATGCCATCTACCTTTGTCTACCAATCAGGTTAAGAATAACTCTTCTTGTAATTCGTGCCCTTAAAACAATTCCTGACTAACAATAATGCTGATAATTTACAAGACACGTTCAGAAACTGAATCGTCCTGAAATATTCATCCTCTGACGGGCAGGTGCCGGCTGATGCGCCATTGCGGGCATTTCTTTATGCATGAGAGCTCTTGTGATTCGGAACGCACGTCGCCGATATGTGCACTCAAAGATCAAGTTACTGAACAGAGGTGACTGATGGATGGAACTATTCAGAAAGTAGAAATATAGTACATGTCTACCCGTCGTGGGTATCGTTAGAGGTGATTCAGGGTTTCCGGGAGATGGGCAGCAGCAACAGACTGCGGTCACCAACCTGCCTGCCTGCCAATCATGGTGACTATAGGCAAAACCCCCTATGGGATTAGCCTTGTGGCGTGCCCTGGAGGAGACTGCTAATAAGCCGATATGTGTGCATTTATACTTCAATAAGTAATTATATAATTTGTATGGTCTACCTTCTTACTATTTGATTTTAATTCAGGATTTTAATACTTTTTGAGTTGCCGTTTGAAGATAAGTCCTGGGGATTCTCAGCCCAGCAATTTAAATATTTACAGGCTCTTGCATAAGTAATGTGGAATAAAATATGATGATGATCTCCGACCGTATTTCGGCCAAGGCGATCAATCTCTACGGAGATTGGCCAAGTACGCAGGACAATTTTACAACATTAAAATCTATACATGAAATAAATTCATTGGTACAGGCCCGTGACTGGGATCGAACTTACGCCTATTAAGCGATGTAACAAAATATATATTGTCTATGTTCATCAGTGGACTTAAATGACTGAAATGATGACAGCTGCAATACTAGTCTATTTCCAATCATCATCATTTTTGTAGGCATCATTAATTACCTCCGTGGCCCATCTGCATCTACCTCATCCCCTTGGCGTCCAGATATCAGTGTTGTACCTCAGTACATTTACATTTATATTGGCCTGAGACGTCCGACTCGCGCCCTCTTGCGGAATCAAATTCTATTACATTTTCTACTTACAATCGGTCGGATTGAGTGACGTCATTATTATTTTTTCTTTTAGAGGTAAGAAAAGAGCTTGTCCTGCAGAATCCTGCATCTGATGAGTGATATAATCTTCAGACTTTTTTCAATGTTAATGTTTTCTTTACCTGTGTTTTTTCTAGGTTTTATTATTTATAACATACTTTCAGTACAATAGATATCGTATTAAAGGACATTTAGAGCACCTCCTAATAAAAAAACGTATTAACTTATTTTTACAAGTAAGTGTTTAGTAGGTATTTCACATTTAAACATTAAAAACTACATAGTAGATCATTTCTTTATACAGTGAGTCAATTTTGAAAATAAATTGAGTCGAAGCTATGTAAAGATATTCGAATTTAATCTTCCCGAAAGCAAAATGGCTTCACAAGTAACAAACACCAAAAACCAGTGTCTCTAGAGAACTCCTGACAAACGTACAAGTTACCTGCTAAAAGTTGTTATCAAGCCATGAATAATGCAGAAATGGCTTTAAGAGGCAGCCATATTAGTAACGACATCCCAATACCAAAACAATCCCGTAATAAACATAACCTTTATTACTGGATTACTCTTTAGATTTTAGGATTTTGGATTGCGCTTTAGATTTAATCCCGGTAGGTACAAACATTGATATAATAAATATCTCTACATATTGTATTAATACACATCTCAGTTGCTTAGTACCCACGACACATGACCTCAGAGATCTTAGTGTGGTAAACTTTATTTATTATATGAATTAATAGCTCGTAACAGCAATATGAAAAATATCTACGACATGCGTACCAAGTAGCTATACCCATAAACATAGTAATTAGAAAATCTTCCCGACAAAATTTCATTCAAATCGAAATTAGTATTATATTCGTTTTCAGAATAAGCCAGTTTACAAGACACCCCTCGCATAATCTTGTTTGAGACAAAACAATACTAAAGAATTAACAGCCGTGAAACAACGTTCAGGAAATTATTTTTGGATGCAATTTTGGGGCGGTTTCAGCAGCTCGGTGAAAGTGTAAGAATATTCAACTTTACGTGAATATTGAAAATTTTACAGAAATTATCGTAATACCTGAAAAGTCCATTGATTAGCGTTATACCTGTATTGCTAACAATGCTAAATGCACTCTTGGCATCAGCACCAGAGTGAATGAATGAATGAATGAAAGTGTGATCTGTTTACGAGTGCATGGCCGTCTGTGAGTCGTAAGTGTCTGAGATACTGTGAGATGGTGAATGAGTGAGCATGAATGCCTATTTTTTATCTGATATTTTAATGCACATTATAATTGTTAAAGTTATCATAATATCTACATTTCAAGGCGCATTGGCGCAAGCTGTAAAGCTTTGTAATATGGTTGTTGTTATAAATAAATAAATAAGTTATAATATGTCACTCAAATTATGTGTTTTTATGTATTTTAACCTCAGTAAGCTTAACTACTGATAAAGCAACTGACCCTAATTGAGATTTAACAAAATGAATTAATTAAACCAAAACTAACCTAGATTCTATTAAAAGTAATGAAAAACTGTATCTTTATGTAACCTTTTTACTAACAAACGACTAGTAAAATTTTGTTGAAACTTGGTATAGTGACAGAAAAAGAAATACATAGGTATAAGAGAATTGACATAATTATGAGAGAAATATTCATTTCAAATGAATTACTTTTTATTTCCTTTTTAAAATGGCTCTATCGGCCCTCAGTCAGGATCAATATTTAAGTTCAAACTATAGGAGCAAAACATAACGAAGGAATCCCTTATAAAAAGATGCATGCAAAAAAATTCTATAGGTGATTGACCTCAATAACCATGAGTAGCGATAAACCTCCTCAGAGGTGGGATAAAGAGATCTACGAATGAAGGATAGATCTATTGACGTAGATTGATGCGCACACGTTCATATCAATTCAGGTTACCTCGGATGGAAGATCTAAATTAATGTTTGAATGAGGAAAATTTAGAGCTATATGAAGGGGCTTGTTTTTTATTTTGTTGCTCATTTATTTTTATAGCTTATTTCGTTCGTATATTATCTTTAATGAATTATCTAAGTCGTGGCTTTAAATTTAAAGTAGGCCTATTCATTGCTAAAGTTAATAATACCTCTCATTATTTATTTTATTACTTTTATGCATATTTTTGTATGTGAAAAAAATTAGAAATACATTTTTATTTATGTCCTGAATATTGTTGTGAAAGAATAAACATATAATATATTCATTCAATGAGATTCAGAAATGAGGAGATCCGCAGACGTACAAAGATCACCGACATAGCTCAACGGTCCAGCAAGCTGAAGTGGCAATGGGCAGGGCATATAGCTCGAAGGCCGATGGAGTCGGAAAGTTCTAGAGTGGATACCACGTATCGGCAAACGCAGCGTGGGAAGGCCACCCGCGAGGTGGTCGCTGGCGTCGGTTGGATGCAGGCTGCTTCCGAGCGGTCGGAGTGGAGGTTGTTGGGGGAGGCCTATGTCCAACAGTGGACTTTTCTCAGGGCTGTAAATGATGATGATAAATTCATTCAATTAATTTAATATGAATACATTGTACTTTTCTATAACGAGATAAAGAAAAATTTACGTATAATTATATGTGTAGTGATTTAAACACTCTTCCCTAACTTCCCCTTATTACCAAACAACTGTCGGCTTAACGTTTTTCGGTAATTACGCCGGATAGTCCGGCTATAAGCGTGGGGGATCCCCGGTCAGGTGAAACTGTCCGGCTGGGGGATCCCCTTAATCTCTTGCTCTTGTAATTAAAGGTAGGTTTTATTGAAAAAAGGTTAAGCTGACGTGTACAACCTACCGGGATTAGTGTAAGGCTTGGCTTCTACAGTAGATATATAATTCAGATATAATTATATATTATGTAATTCAGATATATAGTAGATATATAATTCAAGACAGAAAACTAATTGCATTTGAAATTTTACGGTACGGTACTTACTGACAACTTACCGCCAATCATGAGTTGTAAGATTCGAGGGTTAGCGAGGGTCAATCCGGTAGTGGGCTAACATCATTTTCAGATTTTAACTTCTGCATTATAAAAAATCTAAATTTTGATGTTGTTTCCTTACTATGAAGCAACGAATGCATTACAATAAGCAACTTCAATACCGTAATATTCTCAAAGGAAATACTATCCAGCATACGAAGTATCGTACAAGGACCTTGCATAGTTTCTTTCTATGGTATTATGTCGTCTTAGGTATGTCTTTCCCTATCTTCGAATTGAGTAAAGTTATCAAAAACTGTTTACCGTTTTCTTCTATGCTGCTCTGGGAGTGAAAAAAAACATATAATACTACAGCTGCTTCTCTTCCCGGGCATACTGTACAAGTCAGTAAAGGGACAAGAGGGTCTTGGTGTTTTGTAGGCGATATGGGCTGACCACCTGTCACTACTAACCGAACTTGTACATCTCAACTATACCCTCAAAATTGGTCAGAAGTGGCACCATGTGGTTCTATCTGCCCTTGGTGCTCTGCCTACCCCGTAAGGGATAAAGGCGTGATTATATGTAATATATGGTTACCGTTTAATGCAACTGATGATGCTGTCACGATCTTTATCAAGTGTTAGTGATGGATATCATAAACTTTATCCTTCAGATAGTCTACCAGACCATTGGAAAAATCGGGCCTTAGTGTAATTAATCATATCTTTATTTTAGAATGTACCATAGTACCTGCTTGATTCTTTGCTTTGCTGAGTCTTAAACTTTAGAGGTGCAGGTTATTTCATATTCTGGCGGCCTGTTACCAATTTAAGTGCCAAATTTTTACATAATATCTTTGCAATATCTGTTATTATTCTAGAACAATATCTCCGAAAACAGAGTCCATCTTGATCCGCATTAATGTGCTAATTGTACCCTCCACCACAAATCCCTCCATACATTTTTATTGGACTCCACCTTCCGTTCATATGGACGTGACCTGCGTTTTTTATACTAAGGATTTACGGCCAGTGGTCAAGTGTATACGTGGTACTAACCGCTATATCATTTATCGTTGACTCCAACGAACTTATATTCAACCATTGAAAATTACATGTATGCCATTTTTAATTAAATTAGGGGAGCTTTCGTTTATTTAATTATCGATTAATTCATTCATTCTTCCGTGTTTGTAGTCGTAGGTGTGTCGTACGTGTACGTGTGTGACATGTTGAAATTTGGTATAGTGGTCGTTCACACTCTCCAAAGAAGAGGAGAGTGTAAACGACCACTAAGACTAGAGCAGTACTAAAATTATATGTAGCCGTCATCTACTCGTACTTTATAGTATTTTACTCACTCTCTGCATATTATTCTCACAATCTCTCCGACTTGGCCAATATAAGCAAAGGTATGTTTAATGTAATGTAGGTATTTTCAATAAATTATAAGCGTTTTTGTCTGCAAGTGTCCTCCGATCCTACATCACGTCGCGTGTAGTGTGCGATTTGTTTCCGATTTCCGCGGGCAGGTAGCGCCGGGCTGGAAGCTATTTGTTATTTTGCTATTGAAAATTTATTGTATTCTCCATATAATTTTTATAATCACGAAAATAGAAACAACACATAATATATTCAAGTATAGAACCAGGTTCCTTAGATCATGTAACATCGTTTCATATTGGCTTCATAACGCCATTGATTAAATGCGCAAGAGAGTACCTGAGAGAGGTTATTCAAAGTAACTGCTTCATTCGTATCGATAGGTTCGTCATCGAAACATTTACTTTGGCTGCCTTCATTTAAGGATACTCTCTTTAAAATTATCGACTTAAGATGAAAGATGTATTTCAGTAAAGTGAATACTAAACCAAATGACCAGCAGCACATAACCTCTGAGGACCGTTTCTGAAGGAGTTTCCCGACAATCGAATGGAAGCTTTAATACCTCACTAGCCGATATCTGCGGACAATCACCTCCGGTTTTACTCGACGTTTTATTACAGGCGAAGTAATAAAAGAGGATTAGAGAATCAATAATCTGGTTCTGATAAAAGTTCGGGAACACCTGCCTCGAATTTACGAGCAACCCTTTTCTAGTGATGTGCGAGTGGTCTCGATTGGTTATCGATGTTTTGATGGGTGTTGTTTGATGATGGTAGAGTGGTATAATAGTGGACGACTTTAATTGATGATAATATTTTTTATTATGTATTATATATTTTTTGAATACTTAGTAGAGGGTAGTTAATTCTGTGTAAGTAATGTGTTGGATTTTAGAGGTTCATAATAATTAGTGGTTTAATAATTTACTAATTTCTATAATCCTGAGGATGCCACGGTTGTTGGCGAAACATATGTAGATTATTTATCTAGTTTTTGATTTCGGAATGGTGCAATGTATCGTCTTGCATGCTAGGTGCTCGGGTCTGGTTTCTCATGGCGATTGTAGTTAGTGCAAGTGCCTGTTGTCGCAATTATGAGTTATCAGATCCGAGGGTCAGTGGAGGGTGTAGGGCCCGGTGGTGGGCGCACCCATAGTGAATAATATAATTATGTAAGAACGCAACCAATGTTAGCATTTAACTTTACAGGCATCGTCAGTGTTAAAAAAAAGTAGGCTAAATAATTATAGAACAGCTCTTAAATACCTTTTAATTAAATCAGCACAATTGGTGATTTATTTGATATTTAGAACCTGTAAACTGATATTTAGGTACTATGAATTACCTACAATTGAGAAATCACATTAGACTTATCGATATGAATAATCGATAAAGCCCAACCCTATCCCTGTAACACAGAGGTATCGAATGGAAAACTTTTCAGATATCATTTCATGCTCCAAAGATTACAATTAGGTTAGTTTTCTCAATAAAAGTAATGGGCTCGTCAGAAGGTAATTTAATCGACTTGGGAATTGAAAAGGGCTGTGTTTTTATGGAAATAAAACTGACTTAGTTTTGCGTGAGAATTCTGTAGTATTACTACGAAGATACGGTTCATAGTTCGTAGCAAATGCTACGCAGGCCAGTCATATTTTTGATATTAAAATCATTGTCCCCCTCAGTTTGTCACATACTTGCGTACTGATTTGAGTTTTAATTAATCACAGATTTAAATGGGCTTAACTATTTACCGACACATAGTATATTTTTCTTGATATTGGTACGATTCCAATTTTATCAAAGCAAAAAGATAAATGACGTGTAATAAACGTCATTTAAAATTAATTCTTAGATTAAGATCCCAGGGCAATAGAGGAAGTACCTAATTGAATTTTAAATATTCTAAACAGTGTTTAAACAGCTATATTCTCATTAAGTTCGTCCAGTTTATTAGTAGGTGGAAGTAACTCAGTCTCCCACGTGCGACGACTTAACAATGAGCTCAACTTCATTATTTACATGTGAATAATTCTCTAGACTATTTCAAAGGTTTCTGTATCATCGATATATAAAAGTAATAGATATGTACTGACATAAATAAAACAAACAAATAAACTGTGTTCACTATGGGTGCGCTCACCACCGGGCCCTACACTCTCCGCTGACCCTCGGATCTGATAACTCATCAGAAATGTCTTGCATACTAGGTGCTCGGGTCTGGTTTCTCGTGGCGATTGTAGTTAGTGCAAGTGCCTGTTTTCGCAGTTATGAGTTATCAGATCCGAGGCCCGGTGGTGGGCGCACCCATAGTGAATGTTTGAACTTCCGAATTGTAACGCCTAATACAATTTCATTTATGAATAAACTGTGCAAAGTTGTCGGTGGGACACTTTTAGAGGTTCGTACTAAATAGTTATGACCTATTACTAAGAGTACATAGTCGGTCTGTCTTTCACAAAACTATATCTCACGAACGATGATACTTAGATATGATGATGATGATAATCTCCGACCGTATTTCGACCAAGGCGACCAATCTCTACGGAGATTAGCCAGGTACGCAGGAGATATTATAGTGCACAAGTGTGTGCGCAAACACAGATGCACTCTCTATTCCGTTACTCTCATAGTCCGATGGGACGGAAAGCCGACACGACCGGAGAGAGATCAGGCGCAGGACCAACGGTTTTACGTGCTTTCCGAGGCACGAGCTAAGTGACAATTTTGCAACATTAAAATCTGTATATGAAATAAATTCATTGGTACAGGCCCGTGACTGGGATCGAACTTACGCCTCCCGCTTGGAAGGTGCACGTCTTAACCACTGGGCTAGACTTAGATATAGTAGTAGGTAGTCGAAATTTTTACAAATAATAAAGATGAACAAAATGTTAAGCATAAGGTAATTGTATGATTGTTCCGATTTGTGTACATTATCGTACGGATACCTTCGCGCGTGAGTCCGACTCGCACTTGGCTGTTATTTTTTTACTAACTAGGTAAATTCATTATAAAGGTTTTAGCAACATGCACATAGTATACGAGTAGGTATAATTTTGACGCGACACTTACCTTTTCTGATGTTTTTATATCACAGGTTTTTTTTATATTCCTATATTTAATGTCGCAAGTTTTAAAACGAATGTTCCCTGCATAATAATCAGCACTATAGGTAAGTGGCAGAATTCCGCGGGAAGTTTTAATCGAAGCGGTGTAATAACTTTAGTGGGAGGTTTTTAATTAAAACCTTCTCCTTTGAGAGTTTTCACAAACGGCAAGATAACTGGCTGGATTATTAGTTTTATGTTACTTTTGCATTTTCACTTCGTTTTCGTTTAGTTGGACGAGGTTTGGTGATGTGACGTGTGTTTTAGAATCTATACATATAATAAAAATGTAACGGATCGCTGTTTGTACATGAAAGACATATGAGAAAAAATATTATACCTTTATGAACGCAATAGTATCCAAAAGTATGATTTATGAAATTTTTGTCGGTTTGTCTGTGCGTTTGTGCATGCTAATCTCAGAAACGGCTGAACCGATTTCGATGCAGTTTTCAGGAATATCTTGTGGCAGGTCCCATTTAATATATAGGCTACTTTTTATCCCGGGAAAATGTTTTTATCCCGGATGATTTCAATATTTCGTTTTTTCTGTCCACGCGGACGGAGTCGCGGGCGTCCACTTTCGAGTAAACTTTCGGGCGAGTAAAGTTTCACTTTAATTGCTTAGCTTACTGGCAGAGATCTTTTGTAGACATGTTTTTAGATAGTTAAAAAACTCAGGAATATTTATATATTCTTGAAAAATAAACATATACTTAACTGACTAGTTTCATTAAATATAGCAAGTAGGGTCTTAATCTAAATTGAAGTTTTAATGTATGCTCGAAAAAAGATAACTGCTATTTAATATCACATCATCGGAGTCTTTCTTCTAAGATTATTTTTATTAAAGAGCTTAAGATAAAACGAATCTTAAGCAACTTCTGAAAATATTTACAACATAAATGCATTTAAGTTTCCGGGAACATTACAATAAACTGTCTACAGTCGTGCGTCAGGTGAGCGTGCCCGGAATGCGTTTGTAAGTATGCAGCTACTATACACTTCACCTCGCGACTTCGTCTGCGTGAACTATCCTATTTGTATTGTAAATGCAAATACATACTGTCACCTGGAGTGAAGGAAAGAAAATATTGTTAAAGCCAAGTATTTAAGTAGTAACATATAACTTTATATATTCACTTCTATTAGTTACTGGACCATCAGTAAAAGCCACAGATTATAATAAACACACATGGTAGTAAACATACTAGGTAGATAAATAAAAATACGTCTCTCTTGGAGACGAAAGCCTTTGTGACCTTTGTCACAGACCTCATTTTGCGGCTGGATACTCTGATTATAATACTCGTAGTTACTACGAAGCTTAGTGGTCGAAATACTACGATCGTAGCATGCTACGAACTACGAATGCAGTAAGTGTTTTAAAAATATAGGCAAAAACCCTTTCTTCAGTCCACTGCAGTACATCTTTGCAGCAAATTAACACATGGAGAAATACAAAAGCAATATGCAAATACGAAACAGAATTACGATCAGCAAAAAATGGAACAGTTCCACACAGACGGCATACAAAACTTTCCATTTTACAAAAAAGGTACTGGCAGGAAGCATTTACCTCACCTGCTGTTCTCTCCTGTTTGCCGTAGACAAACGAATAAATAAAAAAAAAACAGGAAAGACCATGGAATTATTAAAATCTAGACATCGTATTAAGATCGTGGTAACATCTGCACACCATAGGTGTGTCAAACGGCCCCCTCTGCAGAGGATGCAAGGAGGCGGAAGAAACGCCACAGCACGTGATCATGGAATGCACAAGCGTGGCCGAACAACGGGCACTGATCCTCCGATCGCCAGCATCACTCTCGGAAGCCTGCAGCAAGCCTAGAAGGCTGCTGACCTTCTGGGAAAGTCTGGTTTGTTTGTATGTAGTAGACAGGTAAGGTAAAATACGTACAATGACTTCATTTATAGAGGCTAAGTGCGGAAAATGCCCGGTCAAACTAACTTACTAACTACTAGATTGTGGTTGCAAAAAACAAATTAGAGATTTATATATTCGCTTCTGATTAACCTTTATTTGCTATACTTATTTTCTTACCACCACTAATGAATTAGTTATGAGTGAGAAACTAGCCAGTTCTGAAGCAGGGCTCACTAGAATTAGCTACATCTCCTTCCGAGCATGTTGTAAGAATCAACTAAGGTACTCAGGGTCATTGTTTCAGGCAATAAGAGGTAAGTAAACGTGGCTACCTCATTTTAGGAACATCACTTACCTATGCCATTTCGTTACAATATTGGTGTTCTGAATTTTACGACTTCAACGTTCATTGTCGAAAAAATATAAAAGTGAACCAAAGGAATAACGAAAAACAGCGAGCAGTCCAATCAATCGGCAAATAAGAAAAAAAAGATCGAATTCACCTCACGTGCGGTCGGACGGTGGAAAAAAAACGGACCATTCTACGCCTAGTACATAACTCTTATAACCTGTGGTGTAGAGTCTATAGTCGCTTGATTGGCTGCACCGATTTATATGTTTTTAGCAAAGGTATATCTAACAAGCTTCTAAATGTAAGTGGCCGTGATTGGAACTGCTATAGCCAGGAAATCATAATTTCTTCAAAGTGGCGACTTCGTCTATGTATTTTAACGCGATGCTTTTAAAATAATAGGTACAAAAATCTTGAAGTATAGACTTCTGTTTTCATACTTCGAATTCGTCATAAATCAAAAAATCGTATAATGCTACAAAAATATCATGATATTCCTGCTCTTCTTCTATTATTTTTGGGATTGGCGCTATATGGTATTTTTCGAGACTCATGATGCTAAGGATTTGGCGTTAGTCTTACTGCTGCACGCGCATAATGAATGTATGATGAATTTGGTGAGAGTGAGATGTCTCACTTTTAAACGTCAAATTCACAGAGCTATTAATAACTAGATAAACTAAGTGTATGTACTTTGCATGTAAAAATAGACTTAAGAATTAGAATAAACACCTCGTTCTCAAGCCAGACTGAGTGAATTAGGGCTGATAGAAGTGGTTTGCAATCCCTTTTTAAACACCAAGTAGAAACACTTGCCTTGTCTAGTTATTATTTAGCTCTGTGGATTTGACGTTCAAAAGTGAGACATCTCGCTCTCATCAAATTCATCATACGCGTGCTGGCTGATGCATGTTATAACCATTGGGCTATCACCGATTTCTCGAAGGTATATCATTGCTAATTAACGATAACAACGTGTCATGTTACGGTCACAGTTAAATCGACGATCAACAGCTGGTTATCGTTCAAGAAACCAGCGGTAAATATCTGAGAGCTTCTACATCATTAAGATAAAATTCAATTTCTGAATAAGTAGCCGATTACAGTTAATTTTAGAACGCCTATTCAGAGCAAAATTTACAGTTTAGCAAACATTTTGAAAGTAATTTGTGGGCAAAAAAGTAGAGTCCCGTCACGCCGCCGACAGGTTTTTAATTAACAGCCGAAACACTTGGAGACTGAGAAAAAACAGCCTTAACGAGTTTACCGACGCGTACAGATAACGGGTGGGACTATTTATCATTTTCTAAAATTACTCGCCCTAAGAAATACACACGTATTTTATTTTATTATTAGGTCATTGTCTTAGGCGAATGAAAACGACGAAAGCGACGATTAAACGAAAGAATTTTTTTTTTCTGAAAATATGAAAGTTAGTCGGAATATTTTGGAATTTTCCTGCGAAAATTTTTCTGTGTTTTCCGCATCAGAATCATGGCCTGAAGTCATGGTATCAATATTTGCCTGGCTGTCACAAACATCCTGTATATACAGCTGTGTTCACAAAATGGGGTAGCCAGAACCGCAGTATCACGAAGGAGCTCCTACATCCACGATTAACATAGTATTTAATATTTTACATCATCATAAGTCCCGTACATTGTACGCGCACTAATTAGTGTTCAGTACACACCTCCGGACGTGCACAATAAAGGCTCGAGCACACCGGATGCGTGTGCGTGCACGTAAGCGTAGACGTACACGTACCTCTGAGTTGTAACGTATGGAACTGTATAGGCACGGGCAGACCGGATGCGTATGCGTAGACGTAAGCATAGACGTCAAGCGGTGTTAGTTCTATACATTAAACTCAGAGGTACGTGTACGTCTACACTTACGTGCACGCATACGCATCCGGTGTGCTCGAACCTTTAAGCTTTACAAATTAAACATCCATTTGCCAACTCTCAAACAGATCCTTTTATTTATTAAAGTTATTTCTAATTCAACATTTCACTTTAGATTTATTATAAAAAAAGCATTTCATACCTATGTAATGCCTACACAATTATAAGTAGGTACATAGTACCTACGTTAGCCGCGTGGTGCCGGCAGAGTAGAGTCGGTACTACCCCTGCCTGCCCGTGGGTATCGTACCAGGTGATTAAGGGTTTCCGGGAGGTAGGCAGCAGCGCCTCCCGTGCTGACAACATAGTCCAAAATACAAACTGCGGTTACCAACCCGCCTGCCCAGCGTGGTGACTATGGGCAAAACCCCCCTTGTTGCAGTAGTCTTGTAGCGTGCCCTGGGGGAGGCCTACATCCAGCAGTGGACTGCAGAAGAAGAAGTACCCACATCAGCTACATCTCAGTCTGTGCATGTCGTAAGAGTCGACTAAGGAACTCGGTCATTCTCTCAGGCGATAAGCTAGCAACTTGTCACCGATCGTTTGCATATGTCCCCATTATGCTTGCAGGATCCAATATATGATCCTGTAGCTTTCCCATTTCGAGTACACACTCGCGTCTACCTATATATGTATAATTCCATTTCTAAGGTCACTTTTAAAATAGATCTGTTCTCACTTCTATTATAATAAGGATAGTCTAAAACTTTGTTAAACTCATACACCTACCTCTACGACTATGAAACGTTTTCTTGAAAATAATCTGAGAAAACTTTTCCGCCGTGGTATGTCACTGGACAACTATCTCTTTCACACACCAATGACTCCTTAACCTGGCGAGCAACGTAGATTTATAAGAATATCCTTGCAGTTGAGATGAGGCGATAACTTTACTATGGTATTTTTAACATAAAGGCAAGACCATTTCTGAAATAAGAAATTAAAAATTATATCATGTACATAATTTAAGAGTTGTTTGAATACATGTAGCAATCATTTGCTTCATACACATATGTAAATTAGTAGCGTTTTATTAAAAAATGCTTACACATTGTGTAGGGTTAACACATGGTGTAAGGTCAAACTATGACAGGTATTCCATAAGTTTAGCATTACACTGTCGTCTTAAACGGCGTTTCAAGAGTGTTGAATCTAATAACATCAAAAGAGTTTGTCACTTATTTCAACAGCTGATTGAAAAGGTAAGCTTGGAAAAGACAAAGCAATTCAAAAAACATATTAACGCAGATCGCAAAGTCCGTCCGCTTCACAATCGCTTCGGAACGTGGGCGCGTCGACACGATCATTTGTCTTGGTCCACCTTTAAAAGCTATTCTCCGCCATTTTTCTTTTTTAAAAACCTTTAGACACTTCCTCTTCGTTTTTCAATCGCTCTCGTTGGAGTTATCGCGATAAATGCTTTTGTTTGGGCGCTCCAGTTGTAACTTCTGGAGTAGTTATTACCTACCAGTACAAGTGTTCTGCTTCTTGGTGATCCACAGTGACATTTGGTAACAATATACAGACTGACATAAATTTCAAGATAGGTACAGGAAGTTTTTATAAAACTGCATCCAAAGTTTGCGCTTCACATGATGTTTGACGGCAAAAGTATGGGAATGTCTATCAAATTCAGATTAATTTATTTAAGCCTATGTTAAATGATTTTTTAACACGAAAAGTTAGCAATCTTTAAGTAGTTTTGTAAATAACATGTAGAGGCAAAGTTTCTGATACACCCGTATTTATAAAAAATGTTACCTAGGTAACAAGGTAAATGTAATTCAAGATTTACCTAGGAATATCAAAATTCGATATTAGGGGCCAATTTCCCCAACGGTCAGTCTATCGGAAGGATAAAGTTGATCCTTCAAATAAGCTATCTGACAGTTGGATAAATCGGTTCTATTATATTATTCACCAGCTCAGTATAAGTACAAGGAAGTATCATTCTCCGCTGAGCCTCGCAGACAGGTGAATAGATGTCCCGGGCCGGCGGCCGGCAATCACTCACAAGTACCAGAGGTTCAGCGGATGAAGGAGCTACACAAATGTTGCTATTGCTTTGAAAGGGTTAGCGGATTTTTAAATAATGTTACATTATTCTTTGTTGTGCTTTGGAAATGAGATATGCTTTTGATATTGAATCTTAAACGTGTTAATTGCACATTTGTCTTATAAAATTTTCACCTTGGGTATACGCGTCTACGTGCATTTATACCTAATAACTCAACTTTGGACCTGAATATCTTGGGAACCAGACAGTTCCCAGATATGCTTCCATGAAGAAAAATGATAGTGACCATGAGGAGAATCCGTAGTATTCGGAAACGATCTCCTTACCCGTAGGTGTCATCTCAGTTAATTTCTACAATATACACTAAACATTTTCATACAAAGAACAAAGAGGATTGGCGTCAGGCAGGCAGCCGGCCATTAAACAATTGCCAAATTTCGGGCAATGTGAGTTTCGAAAGAGACCATATTGCACCGACTCCATAAATAATGTGATAAGGGCAGGAAGATGATAAAGATGATCATGATTTTCATACAAAGTTTTTATTGTAATCCAGTATTTTTCAAGAGTCCGCTATCTCTCATGACTTGTCGGTAACAGGTCTACGTTGCAGGCGACTGTTCGTCAACAATTGGCGCCTAAGCCTAATTGATCCATCAAGCTGCAAGGTAGCAGATTCCATTAATATTACTTTACTCCCTTTTTTGAAACAGAGGCCCGTTCTAGACTTGGCCATTTGTCCATGGCGCAAAACACCATGAGTGCTATTTATTTATGAGAATTAGCCTTGTTGATGATGTGTACCAAAACTGCAAAAGTGCAACTGTATCTTTTACTACATGCTGATTCTATATTGAATAAAACAGATAGGGTTAAAAGAAATGCTATAGAAAGAGATATATAGAGAACCTATCCAGAAAATTAGAGGCTGCAAATCACATGTTTTCAAGATAGTATGAACATTTTCTAAGCAATTCAGGAATGTTCATATCTTGAAAAATAGATTTCGACTATGATTTTTTTTAGGTAGGTTCCTTTTGTAGGTCTATTTTTATGGCATGTCGCTCGACATACGCTTCATGTTACACCCTGTTTACACGTAAAGTGAACGCTTCATACCCTTTTTAAAGAAATGTGAAATTTAACGCAGTTTAAGCCACTGTAGATAACAATAAAGCTATTCCTGCAGTATGTAGTAATAACACGGTGTTTTTGAAATGGGAGTACACCGCCACCATTTTTATAAATTCCGGTCAAAGAGTCATCTCAATAATTAGAACAGAAGCAAAAGTTCATTTCCTAAGAGCATTCCAAGTAAACACATGGGGTGAGGTGAGTGGAAGTGAGATGGTAAGCTTGAAATATGATGTTTTCTGCGAACCTAGGTGCACCTCAGTCTAGACAACCTAGACGCATTCACGTCTTTGAGCTATGATGCTATTTCTCTGATAGGTGCGCGCCAACTTGAGTTGTTTGCTGTTTCTGTGATTGAATGGTCTTTGCTGGAGTTCCAAATTTTAAATCAGGTTATTTAAACCACGTTCAAAAAGATTGTTTTGAAAAAGTTTCTTTAACAGTTCTCTTTTCAAACTGGTAATAAAACAGTATTTTGAAATTGTTAATGATGCCTCAATGTAATATAGTTCTCAAAGAGACAGCTAATTTCTACCGACAAATATTTACAAAACTAATAGCAAATGACTAGCAGCGCTAGTGTATACGTATCAAGATTATGTTTGTTACCAAGTCACTATGGTTCCTAAATAATCCGTCGGCAAGAATTTGTTGGTATACGTTACTTCTTGGCAAGGGATTCTCAAAGTTCGTGACATAACTTAACCTGAGCTAGGAAACTTAGTAATGAGTTTAGTTCTATCTTCATTCCACATATATGTGTATGTTGGTACATTTCGTTGACTATTTTTCACTTAGATAATTTTCCAAGGAAAATTTAAGTAGGTAATGTGAAGATATTAAAGTTTTCAACAAACCACTTTTGTAAGATTTAAGTTAAACTTTGGTTTAGTTTACTTTCGTTTTTAACATTTCAGTACAGGGTGTAATAGAAGTGATATGTTAAGCATATTGCTACATAAAAAGCACTACTTATAGAAATAATATATAAGTACATATAGTTAACAAAATTGTACCTCTACCTTATGAATTCGCTCTATTTTCTTACTTCGTTATCTACCACGAGACCTGGACCTTAGCGGTCCCTGAGGAGCCCTACGCCCTTAAAGTACATCCTCGAGATTACTGCCGAGCGGTACAGGTTAAATAGAGGTCGGATTTAACTGTTGATTAGTTCAGGGAATGTTCACCGTGTATCTTGACGCCTGGATCTACGGATAAGTATAGTTAGTTATAATACAGCAGCTCTAGTAGCATGACCTGCGAAACACGATATGATAAACCGATTTATCGACATTTAGCCTGTCAAAATACGATAAATATTGCCGCCATTTTGAAGTTTGTATAGAGACGATACGATATCCACGATGCCTGGTGATGCTAGGGGGGCTGATGCAATTTAATACGTCGTACCATAGAGCTATAGTACCCACTTCAATTTTATATGCTATTTTACTTTACCTACAAAAATCATAAATAAACCCAATTTTCTCAGTAAACCAAGAGCCAATAAAACAAAATCCCAATGAACTACAATGGCCCCGCGCAGGAATCGAACCTGTAATAGCTTTGGGCGGTACTAAATCATCGTAAGCTATACCTGTCGCGTTATCGAGTGGTTACTCGAGGGTAGTTTATTTATAGGGGTACGAGTAGGTGAGAATGACGTTTTAAGATATAGGCCATAAAGACATCGGGGCAAATAAGTCAAAAGTAATTTTGATGTATTACATAAATAATAAAATCAAAAGGACACTGAATGCAAGGTAAACATAAAAACTCTGTCAAGTTACTTTGCCGTTCTTCTTGTGCAGGAGTAATAGAACTGGGAATTTATTTTTTGGTTTTAATATTACTTACTATGATAAATGGCCGCGTGGTGCCGGCAGAGTAGAGTTCGTACCACCCCGTGACTGCCCGTGGGTATCGTACGAGGCGATTAAGGGTTTCCGGGAGGTGGGCAGCAGCACCTCCCGTATTGACAACATAGTCCAAAATACAAACTGCGGTCACCAACCCGCCTGCCCAGCGTGGTGACTATGGGCAAATACCCCCAATGGCAGTCTTGTGGCGTGCCCTGGGGGAGGCCTACGTCCAGCAGTGGACTGCAATAGGCTGATGATGATGATGATGATGATGATAAATGTGATTGTAGGCTCTCCTGTATGATCCTGCAGTTCGTGCTACCTCATTGTCAGGCGTGTCTATACTCGTATGTATGTATGAACGCAAAAAATCGCTTTCATTACGGTGACGTCATGAAAAAAGTTCAGGTTAGTGCAAGTGGGGTATAAAATTGCAAAGATCATCTGTGATGGTGCTGTAGATATAAAATCATTATAAACTATAGTCTAAAATGCCTGTCATTTGTTTGTAGGTACACTGTTTGATATTACACTGGGTCTAACGACTTACCCTTCAACCGATGGAACCAGGCCCGAGGGTGGCTACGCTCAGCGGTGTTAGGTTCGGTCGGCACAGGTCACAAGAAGAGACTAGCACAAAGATCATACACTTTATCCACCGGTATCACTAGTACGAAGTCCAGGAGGAGAGAGATGCCTCGAAATATGAGTTAAACGGTTTTTGAGATTGTTCTGTTGCGTGCGCGACGGCGGCAGGATTACAACAGACAGCCCGTTGTATGAAATCGGGCCATAGGTGGCGCTGTCGTAGCGCGTAGATGTACCAACCCAATGACACAGGTTGATCGGGATCCAGTTCGTCGTGAACCCAGTAAAAGAATTTAAAACTACTCGGAACGTATATTTCCAGATTGTGTTACCTTATTCTAAATTAAATTTAAATCTGTTCCGGTACGGAACATACACCATAATATTACTTACATTTTGGTTTCGGTATACTGAAAGAAATCTTTTGCAGTTGTAAGCCTCTGTTTTCATTTCATATACAATAAAAAATGTTATTGCTTTCAGAAAAATTTATTACACAGTAAATAGGTAATATTTCGGTTTTGTGAACATAAGTGATTTCTGGACACAGCTCGTCCATCACACCGAGTTGTCGCCAATAAACACAGGCGGAAGGTGTCAATACTTTAACGTGTGCCCATTTTTCATAAAGCTACAAGAATGTTGTAAGCGAGCTGGATGTGGTAAAATTAAAATGCAATAGTAGATATAATTTTCTTTCTTTATTACATAGAAAAAAATACTCAAAAAAACTTTCCTTGTGTGTGTTTTACTTTATGGACTTTCTGAAAATATGTTGGCTTAAATGATTTATTGCCCTTCCTAGATTGGTGTTAGTTTTGTCATAATATTCAGAGATTTTACAATTACATATCAGTACATATTTTATTTTCTCACTAATCCACTATAAACGACACACTAATATTGTGATTAAATACTTATTGTTCTATTTACTTCAAGCTCAGTAAATAACCAAGCAAAATGTGCGCTACATAAACACGTTTATAGGACGACACTGAATACGACACTGTTTGACCTTATCGATTACCTTCTACAGAAAAGTGTCTGCCAAAAAAATGCAGCATACAATTTTATTTTATTTGTCGTATCTACACCTTTCTGCATCCTGTCCGTCATGACGCCGCGACATGTCACACGTGACAGGTGACGCGTGACGTGACGTGTGTACACTTTGTACATACTGTACGGGGTCAGGGTGGGGGTAAAAACGTCCCGCAGCGGTTCAATGAGCTTATCAGTGTAAGGGTAAAAATTGGCGTGAGTTGTCAACGAAACGTGGATGATTTATTTGATCATCTATACATATAATAAAAATGTAACGGATCGCTGTCTGTACATGGCAGTTAAATGAGAAAAAATATTATAGGAGACCTTTATCAACGCAATAGTATCCAAAACAATGATTTTTGGAATTTTTGTCTGTCGGTTTGTCTGTTTGTCTGTGCGTTTGTGCACGCTAATCTCAGAAACGGCTGAACCGATTTCGATGCAGTTTTCAGGAATATATTGTGATAGGTCCCACTTAACATATAGGCTACTTTTTATCCCGGGAAAATGTTTTTATCCCGGATAATTTCGACATTTTGTTTTTTCTGTAGTCCACGCGGGCGGAGTCGCGGGCGTCCGCTAGTTGTAAATAAATGATCTAGCTATACTCGTAGACGCAATCCAAATGAAGGTAATTTAATTGCGATAGGTATTTTTTCCAAATATTTTAATTGATAGACTTTTGTTAGATTTAAAATGTCAGCCGACGACATAACATATAGCTAGTACATATAGACATGGCTGTAGGAGTAAATGACGAGGGACAAGTTTGCCTAAGATAGTACTCGAATTCCTTAGATACTCTTACGACATGCACGGACGATGATGCAGCTGATGTATTCAAGCGAAACCGCGCATCAGCACAAGTAATAATCCAACTTAAATAGTATAAATGTACAGTCGACCCCCAATTTCACTGCTCATCGCCCACAAAAAGCCTCCTCAATAATCGGCGTACAAACACGCGGTCAACAGAATAAATCCAGCACAAAAGGGGCGCACTTCATCGGCATTCGCGCCACACGAATCAATCAGGGGGACATAAAGGCACCAATAAATTCCGCCGTATTCAGCCTTTCCCGACGTTTCTACGTCTGACAAATCATTTCAACACTTGCCATTTTGTTTATTGTGGACGGTAAATATCGTAACATAGGTAAACCGTACATCTACTATTACACACATACGTATACTTATTATATGTATACAATATGTATACATTATTATAGACTCGTCTGTGTTCGTGAAAGGGGGTTCCCATAACTGCAGGAACATAAGGGAGATTCCACCCACAGCCACGTTTAGGATAGTGGGGACCGATGTTCAGTGAGAAGAATGATCAAGCCCAGCCCAAACAGCTGATGTTAGAGACGTAAATCTTGTATGATGACGCAAATTTTAACTTTACGAGGATTAAATCGTGGACGGCTGCTAGAGTTACTTTAGATGACATTTTGAAACGTCTTTTAATATTCTGATAACTGATTAAAGACATGATTTTCTTAAAGGTATAGAAATATATAAAATAGTAGGCAGTACTATGGATCTTAGTATGAACTCATCATCTAAGTCGTGCATTCTCTTCCTTCTATTCCTTTTAGGCACCTGTATTTAAACTGTAAAATAAATTGTTTACCAACCAATAAGTGTATACAATTCACAACATGCTTGTCTCATCCAGACACTCTAATAGGAAAAATCTCCACCTCAAATATGTCCCATGTGCACGAAAACGTCTCGCAAACTAATGTGCCGGTGACCGAGCAGAGGTGACAAACAGACAATCTTCTCTCCTGTCCAATGCAAATGAGTCCCATCTGCCCTCACACGACCCTAAACCTCCAAAAAACACTTACGTCAACTCTATTCCGAAGGTTTAACGGCTAAAATATCCTGGATTTTTCGCAGTGGATTTTGTAAAGATTCCTATGCGACCACGACTCGTTGTACACTTGGATTAGACTTTGTTTGGATGTCATAGAGTAGGTTATTTAGGTTTTGGTTTTGGATTAAAGTTGGTATATTTTAGTAGTCTCACGTGGGTTTTAGTGATGACCCTGAGTGGCGTGTGAGTTATAGGGTTGTCTCGAATGCGGTTCTTTTGTATAAATTATGTTACGGACGTATAATTTTCACATGCGGTTCGGGGAATTGCCATGCAAGTGTATTTTATGAGGCTTATTTATAAATTTTAAATGCACCTTTTTTTGTAGGGTATAGTTAATACCAGTAGGTAAAGTAAAAAAGTATTTATTTACAAAAGTAGCTAAACTATTAATATAAAATGTTATTATTGTGATACCTACCAGCAACAGGAGCAGATTTTTTTAATAATAAAATTACAATGAAGTGGATACGTCAATACAATTTTTAATTTTCCGAATCCTGAGTTCTGATGAATATCGATATTAATTTCTGTGTCATGAATGTTGTATAAATATTTTGTATTATAAAATGTATAGCGTAGCTTAGTTTCCACGACATAAGACCTTTGGAATCTTATACATCTTGGCTGCATTCAGAAATTCCAGAACCAGGACAATATAAATCAGCTCTCACCGTCAAATTCTCATAATTCCTCATAAAATCAGCCGTCTTCATACTCGGTTAGTTCACCATAGTTTTATGTCTATATCTTACTACCAAACATTACTCATTCAAACACCCTAAAACATTACAATAAGGTTGATTTCAATGATTTTTGTGAGACATCATAAAACGGATGACGGTTTACCTTGCTATGGAACCCGCGGATTTACGGCTATCCGTTTCACAGTTGAGCGGGTCGCGGGGTCGTTACCTGCCAAGGTGTGATTTAGGATGCCTAGGCGACTTGGACACTAAATTAAATCTAGACCAAATGAAAGGAATTACCTATAACATTTATCGTAGAAATCTATTTACTAATATATAACGGCCTTAAAGAAACTTTCAAATGTCGGCACCGGAAAGTTTTGCGAATATACGGCCAGTATATGACGGCACCGCCAAACTAGCAAACCAAAGTTGTAGAGACTAGACTGACACTGAAAATTTCTCTGTCGAGAGCATTTCAAATATTAGATACATACACCTAGATAGATAGATACATGTACCTATTCCTTTAGTACTCGTATTACACAAAGTAATGCTCTCATTTACAGATGTCGCTAGAACTGATATCCACCAACAACGGCGGATCCAGGGGGGGGGTCATGGGGGTCATGACCCCCCCCCTGAGCTGGTTCCAGGACTTAGGTGGACGACTAATTGAACATAATGATTTTATTTATATATTTTGTCACCATACAGATTTTATGTAATTACATACCTTTAATATTTAATTAATTTAATATATGTAGTATAATAACTTTGTATGATGGCAAACGTTTGGGAACGAGCACATCGAAAATTTGAATTTTACCGCGCCACACTTGCGTCGGCTACGTAACGCCTAGCACAGGGCTGCCAGAGTATAATTGAATACAAAATATGTATAATCAGACAGTGTATTGTATCATTGATCATTTCGTATGATACGATACAAATGCATACGCCATGAAATGGAACGTGAGTTCGTCTCTTGCTTTTCTCGAAGTTGTTCGCTCACTCTAGTACGAGTAGGATAAACTTACGAGTATATGTGACGCCCGCAGAAGGCTGCCATCCATAAAACCCGGACACTTTTTATGTCAGGGGAAATCTGATTAACTTGATAGAAGGATATGCTTTGCAATTACGCCATTATATAGTAAAAAAATTTGGTGGACCAAATGTAGCCGCCCTGCTCCGTGTAGCGGATGCAGGAGAGAACCACAATTGAATGCAAAATCCTAGAACGCGATATCGAAGTTTCTTACAATGTTTGGTATATACATGGGCCAAACAACGACTAGTGGCCCGGTGGGGCCGGAAACGCTTCCCTTTTCACCAACCCCACATTGGTGACCCCTGTGAACTGGTCATACGCAACCTTCAGTCTTCAGGAACTTCACCATCATCGCAGCACTCCGCAGCACAGGTATCACACAACAGCATCACCTCTCCTCTTCTTCCACGACAGCAGCAGCAGCACGCCAGTAGCCAGCAGATTCATAAGAAGCCGCCATGACAGCTTCCTAGACCTGTTAGCAACGCACGCACGCATCGGCACCACGGAACAACATGTTCCCATTTCACGCGCAGACCAGAACACATCAGCCGCATCACGTTCCCAGTCGCCTCAAAGACCAGAACGCATCGCCGCAACACGTTCCCAGTCGACTCACCGACCAGAACGCATCTCGCCTGCACGCTCGTCACAACACTTTCCGGACGACTCATTGACCCGAATGCATACTTGTGAGAATACACGCTGGGTGCTGCCGAAGACATATTGACCACCGGTCTGGAAGGGGAGTAATGTAGCGGAGCCATCTATCGGATGCAGGAGAGAACCACAATCTAATGCAAAATCCTAGAACGCGATATCGAAGTTTCTTACAATGATTGGAATATATACATGGGCCAAACAATGTGGCCCGGTGGGGCCGGAAGCGCTGCCCTTTTCACCACCACTCCGCGCATCCTGCTCTATGTATTAGGGACGTGGCTGCGCCGCATCAGCCGTACCTACCTCACAATAATACGGGGCCTCTGGCCTAACACAAAATTCTTGTGTGAGAATAATAAAATATAATAGTAAAAATGCTATTTTTTACAAAGAAATAATCGAAGCTTTAATAGTAAAAAATGGCTAATAATTATCGTTCGCTTCACCTGCATCAGCATTACCATGATGCATTAGCTATCGTCACAAATTCTCGATAAAGCATGCATTTTCGAGAAATAAATGGCAACAGTGTACAAAAAAAACCCTAAAAATATTGCGCTCTGTTATACCCCTTAGCTGTATGCAAAAGGCCTTACGCTTACCATAACTTGATGATGTAGCATTTTAGAGCTCTCATGCCTAGTTCATGAAATCTTTCAGTCAGTCTCCTCTCAGCCGTCTCGCGCGAAACCTGCCTAAGGATAAATCTAGGATTTATCCAATAAACCTTTTTTTAAAAAAGCATTCAAGAGTATCCTTATAACATTTGGTGGCAGCGGTGGGATTTTAAAAATCCTTGGTACCGTCTCCTAGTTCTGTGTGTTTCTATTTTCCATTCCGTACTATACTATATTCAAAGTGAACCCAGTTCTAGTGAGTGTATTCAAGATCAAGAACTCAACATCGAGATACCCATAGAAGTCTTCGTGACGACTTCTGTGACCAGAAGATACCTATTTACGACGAGACTCAATAAGGCAGTCAACATCACAGGCCAGTATCCTGTATTTCGCCGAGACCATTTATATACTTCTATATCCTGCTATATTCTACTATATCCTGCTATATTCTACTATATCCTGCAAACGTGCCAGAAGGTAACGTCGTCGCTGAATCCAGAAAGTGCAAGAATGAAAATCGCGTACTACAACTTAATCCTACTATTGTAAGTCTTTGGTCATTTAAATAATTTTGTAGCTAGAAATCTACTTCTACATTTCTTTTTGTTATATTTTACTATTTCTGTGTACTATATTTAATTCTGTAAATTTAAAAATGTCGCAACCTCATAAGGACATCTTAAAGGTTCCTGAAATGTCACTCCCAGAGTCAGCAGAAGACTCTGATGGTAAAAACATTACCATAATTGATCCTCCGCGAAAAACCAGAGCAACAAGGACCATAACTTCAAAACCAGTAGAAATAGATTTAAACATTATACTCAAGTTTATCAAACCCTATGATGGCAATAGGGATACACTAAATTCTTTTATTACAAACTGCAGTAATGCTTTCGACTTAGCGTCAGATTCTCAAAAGGATTTGATTTTTAAATATATTCTATGCCAACTCCAAGGTAAAGCCGAAGTTGCATGTTCAGTTAGAGAATTTGCATCTTGGAATCACCTCAAAGATTTCCTTAAAACTCAATTCAGTGAACGTAAACATTATACGCACCTGTTAACCGATTTACAGGAAAGCAAGCAAGAGCAAACAGAAAGTGTTAGTCAATTTGGTTTGCGTATAGAAAAACTATTATCACAATTACTAACTGAAATTTCATTTACTACTTCTAAAGTTAAGGAAATTCCTGGTAGAACAGCTGCCATGGAAGACCTAGCACTTCACCACTTCCTCATGGGCCTACACCCTCGCGTTTCGAATATTGTGAGGTGTAGATCGCCGAAAACCCTCAATGAAGCCATTAACCTTGCTTCCTCAGAAGAACGGATTCAACTAACCCTTTATAAACGAAATCCTTCTTCAACTGCAGTCAGACAACATAATAACGATAAAATAAAATATACACCTCGTCCTTTTCAACAAAGATTTTCTAATCCTAATTTTCAAAACCGCCCTGAGCACTCCAGGGATATAATTTGTCGTTATTGTAAAAATCCTGGACATAGTATCGAAAACTGCCGAAAGAGACAGTACAACAATAACATAAAATTACAGGGTCAATCCCCTCAGAATCGTCCAACAAATTCATTTATTGCTCCGAATCCACAACGTAAGATTTTTAATATTAATCAAACAGACGATGAAGGTGTTGACGAAGTCGACAACCATTTAAACGACTAGAATTTCCTGTTCGGTATCGCACAGGAAATGATAATTATAAATGCAAAGACGATACTAAATCTTCCGCTGTTTCCGCTGTTCCCACTGTTTCCGCTGTATCCACTGTTTCCACTGTTTCCGCTGTATCCACTGTTTCCACTGTATCCGCTGTATCCACTGTTTCCACTGTATCCGCTGTATCCACTGTTTCCACTGTATCCACTGTTTCCGCTGTTTCCACTGTATCCGCTGTATCCACAGCATCCGCTGTATCCACTGTATCCACAGCATCCGCTGTTTCCGCTGTATCCACTGTATCCGCCGAATCCACTGCATCCCCTGAATTTTTTAACCCTATCAGTATCCAAAACACTTCTGTAGAAACCCTGGAAAATAATAATAATAATAATTTAAAAGTTTATGAAATCAATTTAAATAACAATAAATTGTCTCTCCCCTACGTTTTGTTAAAAACACCCGTGTCAGACCAACCACTATCGTTTTTGGTTGATACTGGATCATCTGTGAGCCTCATAAAAAAGACTTCAATTTCTCATTTACCCATACTAAATCCGGAGTTTATTCTACTAAAAGGTATTGATACTGAATGTGAATCTACTTCAACATTAGGTCATTTCGACATGCAACTATTTCCTGATATAATACCTAAGATTTCTAGTACTTTCCATGTCATAGATAAAATTAACTTAATATACGATGGTATTATAGGTAATGATCTTTTAAATAAATATTATGGTACAATTAATTACTATAACAATACACTACAACTTTCCTCCATTGTCGTAAAACTTAAATTCACTGAACCAATTTATATGATTAAACCTCGTTCTGAGACAATAATCGAATGCTCTGTATCAAATCCAGATCTAGAAGAAGGTCTTATCCTAGATCATAAAATTTCCGATGACTTGTTAATCGCTAACTGTGTAGTTCGTGTAAAAAATAATAATAGAATAAATATATCTGTTCTTAACATCTCTGAATCTCCTATTTCCGTTAATTCCAATCTCAAGCTAACGCTTATTCCAATACCTATGTCTGATACAGAATTCAATAATCAAAAACAATTTAAATCAGTTAATGCTCTTGAAGTCACTAATGAATCCTATTGGCGAACTCAAGAAGTTCTAAATTTACTAAGAATATCTCACCTTAATTCAGAAGAAGCCAATGCTCTTGGTGAACTATGCTCAGACTTTTCAGATATCTTCCATCTTCCAAATGACAAATTGACATATACAAACTCTATCAAACATAATATTAAAACATCGTCAGATAACCCAGTTCATGTAAAATCTTATCGTTTTCCTGAAATTCATAAATCAGAAGTCAAGAAACAAATAGATCAAATGCTAGATCAAGGTATCATTAAACATTCTATTTCCCCATGGTCATCCCTATCTGGGTAGTACCCAAGAAACTAGACTCATCTGGCCAACAAAAATGGCGAGTCGTCATAGATTACCGAAAGTTAAATGATCTCACAATCGGAGATACATATCCTATTCCTCAGATTACCGAAATTCTAGACCAATTAGGTCAAAGTAAATACTTCTCCACGTTAGACCTAGCTTCTGGTTTTCACCAAATTCTTGTAAATGAAGAAGATGCACCTAAAACTGCTTTCAGTGTACCACAAGGTCATTTTGAATTCACTCGTATGCCCTTTGGGTTAAAAAACGCCCCATCAACCTTTCAACGGTTAATGAACACTGCACTCTCAGGCCTACAAGGCATCCGCTGTTTCGTGTACTTAGATGATATTGTTATTTATTCTCATGATCTTAACTCTCATATCCAGAATCTATCATCAGTTTTTCAAAGACTTCGTGATTTTAACTTGAAATTACAACCCGATAAAAGCGAATTTCTCCGACGTGAAGTCGCATATCTCGGTCATCTTATTACTAAAGATGGAGTAAAACCGAATCCAGATAAGGTTAAAGCAGTAACCGATTTTCCTATACCTCAATCACCAAAGGATATTAAATCCTTCCTTGGACTCGTTTTCTTATTATCGCCGTTTCATTCCAGACTTTTCTAAATCTGCTAAACCTCTAACTAATCTTCTTAAAAAGAATGTATCTTTCAAATGGCAAAACCAGCAACAACTTGCTTTCGAATCATTAAAACAAAAATTAATATCCGCTCCTGTCCTTTGTTATCCCGATTTTACCAAACCCTTTATCTTAACTAGTGATGCTTCAAATCACGCCGTAGGCGCAGTCCTATCTCAAGGTCCTATCGGTGAAGATAGACCCATAGCATTTGCTTCACGCACACTAAATAAAAGTGAATGCAACTACAGTACAACAGAAAAAGAATTATTGGCAATAATCTTCGGTTGTAAAACTTTCCGACCATATATATTTGGGCGCAAATTCCTAATCATAACCGATCATAGACCATTGAAATGGCTATTCAATCATAAAGACCCAAGTAGTAAGTTACAACGTTGGCGCTTAAAATTAGAGGAATATGAATACGATATAACCTACCGTAAAGGTAAACTCAACTCAGTCGCTGATGCTCTTTCCCGATTCCCTGTCAATCCAATCCATAAAGAAATTCCTTCTTCTGAAAACCCTGACAGATTCCCTGATTCTAATAACCTCGATGATCTAATCACGATTCAAGATCTGATTGATCTTGGCCCCTTAGATCTCAGTCCTAATAGCGAAGAAATCGATATTGACCTGGATAATATCGACGTTCCTTTACCTATAGATCCTCTTGATCCTCAACCGTCGACCTCCAATGCTCCTAACCCTCCTATTTCATCACCTGAAATTGAATTAAATGATGGTGATTATTCCCAGTTTCTCAAGGCAATTCAAAAAAGTGATTACATACAAAATACTAAAATTAAAGAACATAACGAATCCCTTCTTAAATCACCTTGTAAAATCATCCTAATTCCTACATCAATTGATCTAGACGAATCTAATCCCTATTTACCGCAATTATTCAATAACATAGAAAATAAAGACGAACTTCTAAATAAAGAAAAAGAATTACATTCATTCCTGAAAATCGATTCCAGTAACAAAATTTATTATTTACTATTTACTAAGGTCCATCATTTTGATCAATGCACATATCCTGAAATTTTCAATACCCTAAAGAGAGTTAGAAATAATATAATGATAACAGAAAATGTAACAGAAATTGCTATATCCGATTTTAAAAATCAGTTTGATAAACACGCTTTTATTAAATTATACAATATTCTTACCTATATTTTTAATAATACTAATATTCTCCTTAACATATACCATGACAGCATAATTTATCCTTCTTTAAGTGAAATTAAGAAAATCCTTAATGAAAATCATAATTTACCAATAGCCGGACACTTAGGCTCCGTAAGAATGCTGAAAAGAATCCAAGAAAAATATTATTGGAAAGGTATGCGCAATGAAATAGAACAATATGTAAAACAATGCCTCCTTTGCCAAAGAAACAAAGCTCTTAGGAAAACTAATAGAGCTCCTATGCAAATTACTACAACTTCTACCGCCCCTTTTCAGCGTATAGCTCTCGACATTGTAGGACCCCTACCTGAGTCTGGCCCTGCTAAGCTTAAATATGTCATGACACTTCAAGATGATCTTACTAAATTCTCCATTGCATATCCTATGCGCAGTGTGACAGCTGAAGAAACAAGTGAATGTTTCATACATTTCATCTCGTTATTCGGTATTCCAAAAACCGTACTTACAGATCAAGGAACAAACTTTACAGCTGACCTTTTCGAACAAACTTGCAATTTCCTTAAAATAAAACACTTATGGTCAAGTCCATACCACCCACAGACTCAAGGCGCACTCGAACGTAGCCATTCCACTTTAA